>OX101788.1:7499262-7694628 GCA_944452715.1 Ophion slaviceki | reverse complement strand
GGGGAAATTCATTACTGAGTACTTTAAAATAGCATTACGTCATTTCGTGTTTTTTGAAAATTGTATTTACAAGTGACGCAGCCTAATACGACATTGTTCATGGAATAAGCATCAAGATGTTTCATGGGATTTGGATTTTTCCTGCATTTCCTCAAATATTTACACGAATTTTCACTTAAAAAACTAGAAAATTAATTTCTGAGCAATTTAATGCAACATTCATTTTAAATTCAATTGAAAAATTTCACACCCTAATAAGACATTATTAATTGATGAGAATCGACAATTTCGATAGGATTTGGATTTTTGTTGAATTTTCTCCAATATCTACAATAATTTTCATTAAAACAAATAGCGAATTAATTTCCGAGCGACTTGACATAGCAACACATCATATCAAATATTATTAATTTGATTCAAAATTGCAACAGCCTTCCACACCATATTCCATTCGATTGAGATCAACATACTCAACGTAATCCAATTTCACTTAATTTCCCCTCAAAAAGCGATTATAAAATCAACTTCCCAGTGATAACATCAATACCACCAATTACAAAAATCAACCAGCAACGTCTACCGATTCCCCTGGCATCTACCATCTCGATCTTTTCATCCGCCCTCCAGACCCAAAATCAACTTTCGCCGTGCTATTCGCACCCGGAAATATGGTTTCTTCTTTCCGCAAGGATTTCACCCCGTCCCTAGTCGTGACTTAGTGCCCCTCCCCCACCATCACATCGAAGCTCTTTTAATTGGCAAAATCGCGCGTGCACACGTCGTTTCTCCCGCCTATTTCCTGTATGTCTGTGCATAGCGATTTCACAGGAGATGCGGCACGCATGAATGGCGCGAGAGTTTTACTCACGTTTCGTACAGCTCCAGTGATTTGCGCGCGCCATCACTGAGATCGGTGCCAGGACGCATTCCCTCGACCCCCTCGATCTCTTTTCTCTTCGGAAATGCACACACACACACACACGCGCGCACGCACACACATACACACGCTCGCACACGCACACCATCATGAACAGACACACACACACACACGCAACACACACACACACACACACACACACACACACACACACACACACACACACACACACCAACATGAACAGACACACACACGCACGCACACGCACACACACACACACACACACACCAACATGAACAGACACACGCGCGCGCACACACACAGACGCACACACACACACACACCAACATGAACAGACACACACACACACACGCGCGCGCGCGCGAACAGACACACACAGACACACACACACACACACACACACACACAGACGCACACACACACACACACACACACCAACATGAACAGACACACACAGACACACACAGACACACACACACACACACACACACACACACCAACATGAACAGACACACACACGCACGCACACACACACACACACACACACCAACATGAACAGACACACGCGCGCGCACACACACAGACGCACACACACACACACACCAACATGAACAGACACACACACACACACACACACACACACACACACACACACACACACACACAAACACACACGTGCACGCACGCACGTGTGCGCGCTAACACACACACACAAACACACACACACACACACACACACACACACCAACATGAACACACACACACAGGCACGCACGCACGCACGTACCCATTTCGTGAGATGAACAAGGGACCTTGTAAAGTACGGAAAAAGGCGATCTTATCGAAGCAGGAAGCACCCAAGTTGTGCAGTACACAACGGCAGCGGAGAAATGGTGTTGGCGATATGGTGTGCGCACTGGTTGGTGGTAAGGTTTGTAGCTTGCGTAACGCTAACTCGGATGGGAAGCTTCGCAACGTCGCGTTTCCTCGCGAAGCAGTTTTCGATCTCACGTGTGTTGAATGTGCCGTAAATTCGTGGTGTATATACATGGTGTCCTGTTATGAATGGACAATCCCGCAAGTGTCGATAGGTCAGATCATGTTCTACTCTATGCTGGAATTTCAGTTTAATAAAAGTACCGCGGTTTTCGAGGTTTTGGGTTTTATGTTATTTTTTGAAAAACATCATGTGCTTTTTGTTTTTCGCATGTCATTTCTACAAATGATATGAATCGACAATAACTAAGCAACTTTTTTAGTAATTGGCACGATATATGCGTGGTACATTTTTTTTTACACCGCAGGCTATCAAAGTCAGATGGTCGATTTGGTTTGTGGGAAATTTCTGCATAAGATCTTTTTTCATAGAGTTTCCTTAACATTTGAGGTTAGAAAGAAGACTTATCTAGATGAAACAAACAATCAAGAGTATTTTTTTTTAATGCGGGTATAAAAAAGTTATCATTTTTAGAAATGGCACGCGAAAAACCAAAAGCAGATGAATTTTATCTCGAAAACCGTGGGACTTTTAGTAAACTGAAATTTCAGCATATAGTAGGACATGATATGACCTATCGACAGGTGCGGGGTTATCCATTTATAACAAGACACCCTGTATTTATATGTGTGTATATGTGGGAATAATTGGGGGGGGGGGGGGTGGTTTGGGGAAAATTCGACTTTGATGATCGTCCTCGAAATAGGGAGGGCTGATAGCCAACGTTGCATAGATGTGACGGGTTCGAAATGTTTTGATTTGGTGTCTGTTTTATGTATGTACATGCACATAGAAGTATGCTAGGCACACTTTGTCTCTTGGCTGAAAGGCGCGAGCGCGCACGCTTCGCATTCTCCCAGATCAGCATTCGCGTGAAAGTTTAAACTCGTTCGCAACATCAACGGGAGCTAGTTCTTCGTTGGTTCGGATCTATAGCCCTGGGTGATACTCGTGCCGGAAAGAAAAATTGGCACAGCCAGAGAGCTGTGAGGGGAGGGGAGAATTAGAGAAATATGACGAGAGAGCAAGGAGTTGAATTGGATTAGATTAGGCTCGTTTGGGCTGTAGGATGAAGAAAGTCCTCGAACACACAATCCCTGTACTTCGTACAGTAAAAAGAATGAGTGCAAGGAAATAAAAGAAGAACCTCGAAACAAGAACGATCGAAAAACGACTCTGTATGAACAAAAAAAAAAGAATGTTCTTACACTTCTTGAAACAAAATAAAAATTGACTTACTACACTTCTTAATATGAAATGAAAATTCAATTCTTGCCCTTCTCAAAACAAAATGAAAATTAAATTCTTACACTTCATCTCGAAACACAATAAAAAATAAATTCTTAAACTTCTTAATTCAAAATAAAAATTACGTTCTCACTATTCTTCTTGAACCAAAGTAAAAATTAGACCGAAACTTCTGAAAACAAGACAAAAATTGAATTCTTACACTTTTTGAAACAAAAAACTAACAAAGTGTTACATTTCTTGTTAAAACAAAATGAAAAACGAATTCTTACACTTCTTCTCGAAACAAAATGAAATTACGCTTGTTTTTGAACAAAACAAAAATTATGTTCGTACACTTCTTAAAACAGAATCAAAATGACGTTTTTTATTTTGTTTCAAGTTCAATTCTTATCTCAAAATAAGATAAAAATTGAATTCTTATACTTCTTAAAACCAAATAACAGTCAAATTCCTCCACTGCCTCTCAAAACTAAATAAAAATTGTATTCTTACACTTCATCTCACAACAAAATTGAAATCAAATCCGTACACTTCTTAAAACAAAATAACAATTAAATTCTTACACTTCTTCTTAAAATGAAATGAAAATAAAATTCTTACACTTATCCTTAAAACATAATCAAAATTAAATCCTTACACTTCTCCTTAGAACATAATAAAAATTGAATTCTTACACTTCTCAAAACAATATGAAAATGAATTCCTTACAGTCCTCCTTAAAACAAAATAAAAATCAAATTCTTCCACTTCTTCTTAAAACAAAATCAAATTTTTTATTTTTGTTATTTCTTCAAGTATTTTATTTATGTATTTGATTATTTTATTAATTTATTTGAGAATTTCTTATTTATATTTTCATTTTTAACTACTTGTTTATTTTATTTATTTATTTAAGATTTTTTTCTTACACTTCTTAAGGCGTTACTCCCACTTGTAGCGCAAAAAGGCCTTTTTCATGAATTTTTTTAAAGAAAACTACAAAACTTTTTTAATCGATCAATATACCATCTTAAAGAACACATCTTGAAGAACTTTCAGTAATTTTTTTATTGAAAAATATTACATTGTTTAGTGGCAAATGGCCGTCAATGAAATAATGTTTTTATATACACGGTTTGCGGTGACCAACATTGCGGCGAAGTGGATCATCTGAAAAAAAAATGCGGATGGATTTAGTCAAATATAAGTATAAACTAGTCTTTAATCGAAGGATTTTAAAAAATATTCATTTTTCACAAAATGGCGGACAGTCAAAGTTAATGGTTCGATTTTAACGAAAAAAAAACGGCCGTTTTTTGGCTATAAAACGGCCATTTTTTTCGAAAAAAAAATCGAACGATTAAAAACTACATTTTTATGTATTAAATAAGCCTGCAAAATTTCAAGAAGATCGGTTCATTAGTGTTCGAGCAATCTTAGTCACCGACTTCAAAAATGCCATTTTGAGAAAAACGCGTTTAAAGTTTCAATTTCAGTTTACACGCAGAAAATATTTTTTTTTGTAAACTTACATAGAGTCATCTATTCCGGGCCCATACAGAAGTATGGGACCGGATACTTATACTTCAAAAAAAATACAATAAAAAAAATCGATTTTTTCAAAATCGCAAGTGGGGGTAACCCCTTAAAGCAAAATAAAGCATTAATTTCTTTCTTCTCTTCTCGAGACAGAAAAAGAGAAAGAGAGGCGTGAGACCGGAAACGCCAGCTTAAATCTGGGGAGACATACATAGCGGACTCCGGGTTGAAATTTTTCTCACCCTGATGGTCTTCGAGAAGAGTTTCCCTCGTTCGTTGGTTGCCCCGCGGGCTGAGCGAAGCGGGGGGAAAGAGATAAAGAAGGACAGAGGAAGGAAAGGAGGCAGAGTTGGAGAGAGGGAGATTCGAACCACGGAGATAATTTATAATTGCTTTATTACTCCGGCCCAGTCTGCCTTGTTTCATAAATTTCCTATATTTTCCTCGGCGTCTCGGGTACACGTGTATCCACGTATAGATATCCTATCTGTGATGCGGGTCATTCATCTTGACGACGTTACAAGAGAAATGCGGGGAAGTCTTTGCGGGTTATAAAGCGGCGCTATATACGCGTCCGAGGTGTGGGTGCGTTCGTTTTCACTTCGATGAGGCGAGATTTTTCTTCGTCGGAGTTTCTACGTGATAGCTTTCACCCTCCAGCCTCCGAGTGCGCGGCATCTCTCGTGAAGTGGCCGGTGGACGGTCGGTACGTCTGAGCGGTCACCCATCCGAGTACCGGCTGCGCCAAGCGCTACTTGATGAAGATTAAATTATCGAAAATGACATTGTGACGTTGTCAATTTCTTCTGACCCAGGATCATCCTCGTCATGTCAGCAAACTCGAAAACAGCCCAGTCTGGGTACCGGCAAAACCGGAAGTTCTCAGCCGTTCTTGGCGTTAGCCTAAAAGCCGGTTCGTCACTCGTATTCCTTAATGAGATACTCGTTGCCCCAGGACGCTCGGAACCCCCCCCCCCCCCCTCTTCCCCCGCCCCGCGAAACTTGCCCCACCTCGCAGGGGTCGCTCGCGACGTCTCTCCTCTCTTTTTTTCACTCCTTTTTTTCGCAGACTCGACGTCCTCCAGGACTCTTTGACTGGAACAAAGCCGCGTTTTTCGCATACGCGAGCAAAACGGGAGCCAACGCGAGTGATAAAGAAAGACCGTGCCGGAAGATCGAAAAGCCGAACCCGCCAAACTCGTCTCTTGGCAAAAGAATTGCGGGAGAAGAAAGAGAAGAGTAGAAAAGGGGGTGGGGGTGGCAGGGAAAGAGGCAATGGGAACGAGAAACTTTGACGTGCCGGAACTCGAGACGGTCCACGATTCATCGTTTTTATCGAACCTTCCTTCATCTCGAATCTTCTTGCCATTTGTTTTCATTCGTGACATGTCTTCCGGCATTTTTTTCCAGGATCCGTAACATCTTGGCAGAATCGTCTTTCCACCAAAAAAAAGGGTCGAAAAGTCAGTACTCCTTTTGTACGTAGTATGAAAGAGATCGACATTTTCACAGGCCGAGAAATGGGCGCTCTCTTAAATCTGGTATTTCGACCCGGGTCTTTTTTCTCTGCATTAAGGGGTTACGTGGGTTTCGAAACCAAAAAAAGCATGTCTCTATTTAAAAAAAATAGGATATGTAAATTATTTCATTCAAAATGGTAAGAACATAAAAGAGCAACATTTCAGCAATATTTTAAAAAATTTCATCCAAAAATTTGGGAAGTTCAGCCGGTGGGACCTGGTTTCCAGAAACCCCTAAAAAAAGTGTCCTCGTGGTGGTCAGGATAACTCAAGATAGATTTATCTGAAATAAAAAAACCAAATTTTTTCTATTAGTAGATAAGTATAGCTCGTGATTGAACGAGGGATTTTAAAAAAAATGAAATTTGAATTTTCGGCAGAGTTGTATGCAAAATAGTTCTATTTTTGGTACAATTTACACTACGTACAGCCTTGTAAAATTAGTTATAATCGAAAAAAAGCTTCGTTCAATCACTAGTCAATGCTATTTTGAAGAAGTGTGCAGAATTTCAATAAGATCGGTGCATAAGTTTTTGAGAAATCGTGTCCACCGACTTCAAAAATAGTGTTCTGTGAATAGTGAATATTCTAGACATATTGTACTTTTAGATGATAAAATTTTTAAAAGTGGTTTTTTTTATTTTCGAACCCACGTAACCCCTTAAAAAATATATTGGACACATGAAGATCCAAGTGAATTTTTCTCAAAAAAATTCAATCAGTCTTACTGATTTTTTTTTCATCCAATTCCGCTTGATTTCCATGAGGAATTGCCTCGACGCATTAAATACTCAATGTAAACATATGAATTTCACCGGAACTGTTAAACCTTTTATAATCCACCCGATTAATTAATCGACACAGCTTACCATTGCTGCCAAAAAGCCAGGACTTTGCCAATCAGAATTCAAGCGAACTTCATTCAAACTTTTATCAAGTTGGTATCAAAATCGAATTGACACATTAACATTTTCCGGTAAATCGAAATACAACAAAAAAATTCGTTCTAGAAAGCGGACCGTTTATTCGGAAGGACCACCATTGCATTCGACGAGATCATATTCATGTAGCCTGCTTGGACCTCGGTTTCGCCACGATTACGATTAAAGGAGCGCCACTAGTGGTTTCTCGATCAGATATGTGGGCAAACGAAAAATTGCAGCGGAACGATTAAGCTGGGATACTAGGCGAGAACTCGCGCGGTTCACCCACACTTTTCGCAACGGGGATTCAAAAGGTGATGGAGAGCGATGTAGAAAACGAGCGAGAGTGAAATGAACACGAGCATACTCATTTATCACTACCCACACACACACACACACACACACACACACACACACACACATATATATATATATATATACATACATATACATATACATATATATATATATATATATATGTATATGTATATATATGGACAACAGAAAATGTGTATGAATTTACGGTATCGAGAGTGCACTTCTCACGATCCATCTTTCCAACAGTTCCCCCTTCTCGTTATGGATCTCGTGGACCAGGCCAAAGCCAATTCACCTTTCTAACATGCGTACCAATCGGTCGAAAACTCGCTGACAGCCGCGCAATAGCGTTCGCGTTTAAAGGTAAAAGGGTGAACCTCTCTCTCTCTCTCTCTCTCTCTCTCTCTCTCTCTCTCTCTCTCTCTCCTGCTTCCTTTTTCTCTCGCCTCCGTCATACAAATGCATTGTCTTTTTTGTTGCTCTTCTCTTCTTTCCTTCTTTTTTCTCTTCATTCTTCTGCTAGACCTCTTGCTATCCCATTTTCTGAGAGTTCATCTTAAATGGACGCTCGAAGCCTGCGAGGCTTTGGCACAATGAGTCGCAAGATTTATCGACACAATGGTCGAGGGTAGGAAAACGGTCGCGTGGCACGGCGACGCTAATAACGATCGCGTCTAGATCCCGACTTGGATCTCCTCTTGCTCTCCCTTCTTTTATTACACCTCTGCTTTGAAAAGTTCGTACAGTCGGCCCAATCGTGGGGAATGCACCTTCGAAATATTACTTCGAACAAACCCAAAGAGAAATAATTATTTCGTCGGGAATTTCTTTTTTTAATGAAGATCAATACAGGCGGGTGTGCATGGGTGTGTTGATTACAAATGTTTCGTAATGATTGTAGAAAAGGGGAGGGGAAAAAATAGGCTGAAGATGGACGTGGAGTGTTGGGAGGCAAAGAGATTTCTTTATTTTTATTTTTGTTGTCACCGGAAATGTTTGTTTACGGTGTAAAACTTGACGGCATGTTGAAAAACGTTTTAGTGACACTAGTGACCTGAAAGGGCCAACATTTTTTTGGATTATAACAAGTTGAGAGTAGAAAAAATGAATTCTTGTTGTATCCCAACGATGCAAACTTCGTCATCTCTGTGGGAGATTACGAAATAATTTCTTTATAATATATATATATATATATATAATAAAGAAATTATTTCGTAATCTCCCACAGAGATGACGAAGTTTGCATCGTTGGGATACAACAAGAATTCATTTTTTCTACTCTATATTTCTTTCTTCTATATATACATATATATATAGTATATAGTATTATATAGAACTATATACTATCTATAGAAATAGATATACTATATATAGAAATACTATATATAGTATTTCTTCTATATATACATACATATATATATATATATATATATATATATATATATATATATATATATATATATATATACACACACATTATATTTCGAAATCAACTTTATTTGGTCTTCAAAAAACTGTTTTTTCGTACAGTTGATTGGCTTGACTGAATCTATGGAATTCTTTCAATAGTCGTCCCTTCATCACGATCCCGAATATTTTTTTCTTCACTTGACTTTCCGACCTTTTTTAGTAGCAGTCGTTTGACCTGACTGTACCCACTAAACTTATTAAACAATCGCCTCCATCACTCCTCTCTTTATTCGTCTATGTATCTATCCGTTTATTCTTCTTTCGCAATTCGAAACTCGTAGTCTTGGACGGATAGCACTAGAAGGAGGCAAGATTTACGAATGCATTTATCCCGCGGTGCATGATGCCACAAAGTCGTGTCTGTTGGCTTCAGTCACAGTGCATACATCCAGACACTACACGCAGATACACACGTACATTTCCATGTATTGTAAAACAAAACGAAGGTGCACCCTTGGGATCCATGGGACCTTTAAATTGAACGGAGCCCGCGTGCGAGTTGCCTGTGCACTCGATTAGAAAGGTGTCTTCGTCGTTGCTGGATCTTACTGAATGCTCTTTGGGGGCCTTGTTCTGCAGAGCTCTTGCCACCATTCTGCGCGCCCATAATCCGCGTCTTTTAATATAAATGGATCGGCATTGTAGGTAGCAGGGAATATGAATTTTATCTCTGGATTATCCGGTTGGTACATGATGAACGTTGAGCTACCAGGTCGGTCAACTTCAACGGTCTTCATCATCAGCCTCGATCCCGTCCTGTATCGCAGCCATCATCTCCATGATTTTTCGGAATCGGAATTCTCCAGTCTCAGACCATCGGTTACCATGGCCGGAGCCACTCGTGTCCGTTTCGTGTACAATTCATTTGATCCTGTCTCATTGGAGACCCAGAGATATCGGATCTCGACACGAGTCTCGGAGACGCTGCAGCGTCTTTTCTCGTTTGATTAATGGTCATTCAGTAGCTTCCGGATGAAAAACGATCCGAAATGATGTTGTAACTAAAGACCCGTCGATAGCGTATCATTGATAACCATTTCGTCGTACACTCGATTGCTCATTATGACAATCCTGTCGTGGTGACAAGAATCTGAAGGAATAATTGACCAATCTACAGGGGAAATATTACCGAGGTACTTTGGACGTTCACGCTATTGGACAAGCCCTCATCCGAGATGAGGAACAATTGCCAATGATTTACGACGGATATAAAGTCGGGGCATGTGGGTATTTTTGGTTGAAAATATCTCAGCGCGGTTTATTTTATCCGGCTTTATCTGTTTGCACGAATTTTTGCTTCGTGATAAAAGGTTCTCGGCAATGTACGCGTCGGCCACTCCAAAAGTAAATCGTCGCGGGCGTACGTACATTTTTGTCGCAAGTCCGTGCAAACAAGAGAAAACACGGTGCTCAGTGTGTAGAAAGGCCTTGAGCGAATAATCTCGGGTGGGCAGGCTCGCCGATAACTGACAGGAAGTCTAAAGAATGAACACCGCCTGAATCGAAATGAACACATGGATAAAGATATCAAATAATACGTAACGCTGCGTTATTTGCACGATCGAAAAATATCCGAATTTATTATACGAAATGTCAAATTGCACGATTCGTGGTGCAAATACAATTGCGATCTCGAACTGTTATCCTAAGCATCAAGTGGAATCTACTTCATCCAATGGGTGATTTTTTTCCGCTAGCTGAAAATGGTTTTTGACAGTAATCATTGATGATGTTGGAGTTCGCATGGTTGGAGTTCAATGGTCGTTACTTTTTTCTGATTTCCACTATTGGGCAGGCTTTGGGCAGGACAATCACTAAGAAGTTTTTAAGGATTCTCATTGCAGGATCTTGAGCAACTATCTTTTTGAGATACACATTAGGAAATCCTAAAATGAAATACTTATAAGACCTTAAAACTGAATCGTTATTAGAGGATCCTAAAGCTAAATCCTTATTGGAGGATCTTAAGGCGTAGCCCCCCACTTGTAGTGCAAAAAAGGCCTTTTTCATGAATTTTTTTAAAGAAAACTACAAAACTTTTTTAATCGATCAATATACCATCTTAAAGAACACATCTTGAAGAATTTTCAGTAATCTTTTATTGAAAAATATTACATTGTTTAGTGGCAAATGGCCGTCAATGAAATAATGTTTTTATATACACGGTTTGCGGTGACCAACATTGCGGCGAAGTGGATCATCTGAAAAAAAAATGCGGATGGATTTAGTCAAATATAAGTATAAACTAGTCTTTAATCGAAGGATTTTAAAAAATATTCATTTTTCACAAAATGGCGGACAGTCAAAGTTAATGGTTCGATTTTAACGAAAAAAAACGGCCGTTTTTTGGCTATAAAACGGTCATTTTTTTCGAAAAAAAAAATCGACCGATTAAAGACTACATTTTTATGTATTAAATAAGCCTGCAAAATTTCAAGAAGATCGGTTCATTAGTGTTCGAGTAATCTTGGTCACCGACTTCAGAAATGCCATTTTGAGAAAAACGCGTTTAAAGTTTCAATTTCAGTTTACACGAAGAAAATATTTTTTTTCTAAACTTACATAGAGTCATCTATTCCGGGCATAAAAAAAATGCACTTCAAATTGCACTTCAAAAAAATGCAATTAAAAAAAATCGATTTTTTCAAAATCGCAAGTGGGGGTACCCCTTAAAACTAAATCCTTATTAGAGGATTCTATAATCAAATCCTTATTGGACGTTTCGTAAACTGACTGCATGTTAGAGGATCCTACATTCAAATTCTCATTAGAAGATCTTTGTGGTGCATTCTAATTAGAGGACCCTAAATTTAAACCTTCATCAGAGGATCCGAAAGCTAAATCCTGATTGGAGGATCCCATAACAAAATCCTTATCGGACAATCCTCAAACTGCATGTTTATCGGAGATTTCTAAAATCAAGTCCTTATCAGAGGATCGTGAAACTAAATCCTCATTAATAGATCCTACAACTAAATCCGGGTCAGAAGATCCGAAAGCTAAATTCATATTAGAGGATCCCGAACCTCAATCCTTATTATGAAGTTCTCAAATCTAAATCCTTATTAGCGGATTCTATAACTTTATCCTTATTGGACGATCCTCAAACGGAATGCTTGTTAAACGACCCTAAAATCACATCCTTATCAGAGAATCTTAGAACGAAATCCGCATTAGAAGATACTGAACCTCAATTCTTATCGGAAGATCCTAAAACTAAATCTTTATTAGGCGTTCCTAGAACTGAATCGGTATTAGAAGACTCTAAAACTAAATCCTCATGGCAGATGATCTTAAAACTACATCCGTATTAGAGGATCCTGAAACTCAATTCTCATCGGAAGATCCTAAAACTAAACCTTTGTTAGACGTTCCTAGAACTAAATCCGTATTAGATGACTAAAACTAAATCCTCATGAAAGATGATCCTAAAACTCCCTATCGGCGGATTCCAAAGCTAAATTCTTACCTCCCAGAACTAAACCCTCAACAGGGGAAACCAAAACTCAATCCTTAACAGAGGAACCCAAACCAGCCAAACCTGTGCGGTCATGAAAATCAACAATAAGCAAAAATGGTCACTGTATTCCAACGATTCAAGCTTCGACACCACAATCATCAAAATCACCCTGCCGTGACGAGAACCAAATCACTGATGATTCAAACGGACGCCATATCGATCTAGACTAAACGTCAGCGATAATATTCCTGCGAATGATTAGATTTTTGGCCGTGGTTACTCACTAATACGCGTTGATGACACGAGTCTAAATCCATCGCACGTAGTCGCGATAACGAAGTGAACTCGGCCATTGGGTATCCGCGTACCGACAAGATGCGTTCCTTTTCGCTTATCTTCAAGTTCTCTCTAACACATGGGCAGCTTGTATCATCGGGTGCTAATTATCTCATTACGTGTGAGAGTCAGCAAAACGCGGAAACCGGAGCGAATCGGCTCCGCATTTTTCGCTCTTGCCACACCGCCGCTGGCAATTAAGAGAACCAACGGATTATATATCAGCGGACTGCGCGCGCGCCCGATTGTCCCACACTTCTCCCTCCACGCAGTCGGTCACGAAACACGCGCTCGAGACTGATGCAAATTTTCCATTATTGTGCAACTACTGCTCGATCGCCCGGAGACGTGTGTGCAGATTGGTGCAACCACACAAGACCGGGCGCTTTTGTGGACGCCCTTTGTCTCGGTACATGCCTCCAACACGTGAAACGTGTTTCAGTCAACTTTTGCTGTACGGGACAAAGAAATACCACTCTCTTCTCGCTCTCGGTCTTGCTCATTGTCCGCTGCCTCTTTGTGTCTCACTGCTTACAAAGGCTTCCATTAGGAAAGATTTCGCAACGCGTCGTGTCAACAGCCAGGTGGTCTGTGATTGCTCTAAACATCCAGAATTTGGTCATCGTAGAGGCTTCCAACTTTTCAAAAAGCCAACATTCGGATAGGAAAGCTTGTCCCAATGTCGTCTTCGGGAAAACTGATTATCCCGGGATGATCAGTTCAGATCAGTCCTGGTCCAATAGGCCATATAGTCCATATAGGCCGTATGGGCCGTATAGGCCGCATAGGCCGCCCCTAGACAGCTGTTTAGGGGCGGCAGACTTTAGGGGTCGACGAATTTTAGAGGCACCTAAAAAGACCTAGATAAATACAAGTGATTAAGATAGGAGGGGCGGCACAAAGTCAAGTGGGCTATACTTATGAAAAGTATAAATCCGGCACTGGTTCAGATCCGCATCTAAATGGATCCACATCCAGATGGATTAGACCAGGCAGGATTCTCCAACGAGTCATTGTGCCTAAGCAGAAAACGTTGAACAGCTTTACCTGGACCACACACTCTTCCAAGCACACAGGTGACCAGTTGAGTCTCCACAAAGTCGTCTTTAACATGGTTAAGCAACAGTCTCGGATCGGCCAGGTCCTGGTGTTTCACATGTCACTCCAGTAGATGACATATCCGCGGTTTTCCGGGGTCAATGAACTCTCTCTCTCTCTCCCTTGCTCTTGCCGCAGCCTGGCCTGTCTTTTCGCCACGGACCCGAGGACACGGGACAATGGAATAGCCACACTTCTGCATCGCCGTACACTACTCCAGCGGGAGCACAAAAGCTTTTCGTCTTGTTTCGAAAGTTCCAACTTCGGGAACGGTAATTCCGCGTAATAGCGCAACGGTTAATTCCTTCGGGGCCATTAACTCGTGCAAGGTGCGTGGCCTCTCGGCTTGGTTTTCCTATGTAAATGTTCAGTAGTGTTCTGCTCTCTGTGGCTCTCCTGCTCGGTGGTAATCGCGATGACCGTCACCGGTCGCAGGCGAGGAGAGAAGACCCTCTCTTTACGATTGTGAGCCCGTAACGCGGCCGACTATCCGCGAAGTCGCCTCTCTCTCTCTCTCACTTGACTACTGCTGTGTCCACTTCGGAAGGATGTCGATGACCTTTCCACCGGGGGTCTTAGCCTCGGGCCTGCACCGAGGCTGCCAGCCAGGGAAAAAGGGAAGTCTCCGGACTCGACGTGCGTCGAAAGACAGAGCGCGAATGTCGGATGCTGAAGGGTTCGAATGGAGAACCGGACCGATCTGCGTCTGGTCCTTAACGCTTGAAGGGATAGCCCTGCAGGCTTTGGCGCGTCCGGAGAACGCGATAGCCGAGGACAAGAGACATCGCAGCTTCTCGCGGCAAGTGTCTCTCACGGGAACAGCTCTCCAACCAAACTCCTGACGCCTCCATACTCCGCGCTCCCAAGCCTGACGAAACGACCAATAGACGTGGACATGCGAACGAGTCGATTGGTTCGTTCACCCTAGACCCGGACAATTGATCAAACCGCACTCGACGAACCGGAAGACGGAAAACACATCTTCTGATCCCGATAGCAGTTAATTACAGCTCGATAATGCCAAGCGCTACTGGAACACACTCGGCCGTGGGAATGTTTCGCCCGTGACCGCCGCCTCGCACACTCGCGCCCGTTACAACGTTCCCCGTGACGATCCAAGGAAATAAACCCGATGAATTAATCCGCGTGAAAACTCGCAGTGGCGGCGAAGCAAGTGCTCGGCTGATCGGGACATAACGAACGAACGGACCCTCCGATGTTCTCCGATGTTCTTTTTCTAAATCCTCCGCGAAGATGAACCATTGCCGCGATCGTGGGAAAGGATATGCCGGACACGCGATATCCTGCTGAGCGATTTCCCGGTATGCCTTTTTCCTCATCTTCTTTTTTCCCCTGCTTCTTCAACTACAAAACGCGCACCGGTTTTTCTTTTATTCCCGCAACTGTCTGGCTGATGTTCCCTCGCGTGATCGGGTGGGTCGATCAACAGGACCAGAGATGCTGGCGAATAAGAACGATCGCAAAGCGCCGCTGAGCGATGATTCGGACAAACTATTCTTGGGTTCCAATCGATGAACTGCTTCCGGTCATCCACCAGTTGGTCCCTGGGGCACCCTTTCTGGGAAAATGGCGGCACTTTGCTGTCATCCCATCCAGTCTATCGTCCAAGGACTGAAATCTCTCCATGGCGATTGACGATCCATTCTTCGTGGAGTATGCGAAGCCAACCTGCCAAACGTTGTTCCACATTTCATCATTCAACGACAGATGATAATCAACGTGGTTCGAAGACTGCGGATCCCTTGGTTCGCCGCTCAGCGAATAATCTTGAACCGATTTATCATCGATTCGTACGTGACCGGTTCTCCCAAACACTAGACATCAGACATTCCATTCAGCGTTGATCCCACGGTCAAAGAACGTCGTGCCACGAGTACGAGCGCTGCATGGATGTTTGGTGTAACGTATACCAACCTGACGGGCGCGGGATTAAACGGAATGAAGCATAGGATACGTGGTAGCTGGCGATGGATATTACATTGTAATGGACCCTGGTTCAAAGTATCAAATGCAGCTCGGGACTCGAGCTATCGTTCGAGGTACTCGTATACACAGACGGATAAGCTTTTATAATCATGATAGACGAACCGGCCAGAGATCGAGCCTCCGATAATGCGATGGTAGCTCGTTCACCAACTTATACATATGTACAGGGTGGCCCGAAAAGTGACGTCAAATGGGAAAACCTTCGTGAAATTTGCATAGTTGGAATGCGACGATCTTTTTTAATTTCTTTATTTTCACTATCATCCAATTTGTTTAGCTTAAATTGAAGTCCTTAATGTCTCGCAAGGATGCATAAAAATGAATGAGTGATTTTCATAGCCTGAATTGACCACGATTTTCTTTTATAGATTGGATAGAGTCAATTTCCGTTGAACAAACTTCAACATCGTAGATCTAGATGTCTCCCTTCAATACATATCCGAATCAGCCGCAAGGATGTTTTAAATTCTTTTTTTAGTTTTCCTGTAGCATTGGTTATTTTTTCTTTTTTATGCGTGTACTTTCATTTTCGCAGCTTTCCAAAGCAATTGGGAGTCATTTAGAATGGTATTTAGTATTTTTTTTATCATCTGAACTTCTGCGAGTAATTCTCTCAATTTTTCCCCTTGATCCAAATCCAAGGCGTTTACGTTAATGGTCGTTGGTCATTTATTAATCGCTCAACAGTGCACTTTTTACCGATAACCCAAGTTCAAAAAATCGCGAGGAAAGCACATCCACAAGATAGAAAATTTGTAAAAAAGCTTTTCATCGAAAATTCAAAAAGGCTTTTTATGGAAAATTAAAAAGGTTTTTTTATCGCAAATACAAAAGCTTTTTTATCGAAAATCAAAAGCTTTTCAACGAAAATAAAAAAAAAAGCTTCTTGTCAAAAATAAAAAAAGCTTTCATCGAAAATTCAAAAAAGCTTTTCTATCGAAAATTTAAAAAGATCGTTGAATATAAATAGATTTTCCTTTTAGACGTCACTTTTCAGGCCACCCTGTATCCGATTTAAGTTCGTGCACACAGGCTTATGATATCTCATCTCTTTACACCTGTGTCCTCGCTATGTATACGACACACCTTCCCTCAGCCCGTGCTCAAAGAAAATACCTGACGATCAACGCAAATCCTCGTATACACGTATAAACATCCGCACACCAGCCCCCCGACACACGATATTCGCATACATCCACCGGGAGGTGCATACATACACTTGCGTTAAACATGGGCCGAGGGTCTTCGGGCAAATTCCCATTACGCACTCGTACACCTCACGCAGCCTCCGCCGAGGCTCACCTCGGCATAAAAGAGACGCCTGATCTTGCGGAGAAAGTGCGCGCACGGCTTTCTACACATCTCCTGCTCGCCCGCGCCGCCGTGTCTTCAAACTTGCCGGTTGAAATCGTTTCGCCGATCGTTCGCACGAAATTTCCGTCCCTTTCGATCTGCTGGACGGAGAAGAAAAATAAGCTAAAAAGTGACGAAGACAACAAGAGAGCGAAAAGAGCGGCGGAAATTAGTTACCTTTGAAACGTGGCGACACGTGCCGATGAGTACTTTCAGTAACTTTTATTTATTTATTTTCCTTCGCGGATCCTTCGTTTAGATTTTTTATCCCTGAACTTGTCGCTTCACTATTTCTAGTTCCAGAGCCCCCGGAGTGGTGGTCACTTGTTTCCTAATGCACCAGTGGATCGCATTTGCATCAGGGCACAGGGAAACTGGGGAAAACCGTCGTCGATACAGACTCTCCTTTTTATTGAATCTCTCACGATGAGCCCGGTCGGCCAGAAATTTTTCTTTCCTTGAAACGATGTAGATAAAAATAATCCATTGAGCGCACTATGGTTGGGAATTTCCTTGGAAAGATGCATGATCGAAAGGGACACCGTTGTGGCGCTGGTGAGGATTGTTCGAAGGGATTTGTTACTGCGGACGGAAATCCTTGCCATTGCGGTTGCAGGATTAATATATATATATATATATCTCCCTCCCCTCCCCTCTTTCTCTCCTTCTCCTTACCCATACATACTCTATCACTCCCATCTACACACGTACACCCAAGCCCCAACATTGCTCAAGTGTGCAAATAAACGAACTCTCGTACGTCATTCTAGACGTTTCGTACATACGTGTGCCACTCGAGAAACGGAGAGAGGGAGAAAGACATTTGTTATAAGTACGCGCAAAACAAAACTGTTGCTTTTCCCCCCTGCAGTTGAGAAATATTTCAAACTTTATTATCATTAATACTATTACCCTCATTATTATTGTGATTATTATTGCTGTTATTGTTGTTCATATTATTATCATTACCATGCCCATTAATATTTTGCTCGTAACATTGCAATCACCATTGCTATTATTATGATAATAATAATTATTATTGTTACCGTGAATAAAATATAGGTGTTTTTTTCGCGCAAAGTTCCGTATGTAGGTCATAGGCGAAAGGGAAACCTGAAATTGAGAACAACTCTGGTCCAGGCGTCAATTCGCCCCAGGGAGAGGCCGAGAGTCGTTGGCGTTGTATTTATGTGCGGGAAAAAAAAATTCCATTGGAGCAATGCTTGACTTGTACAATAAAGTACTCTCCTGCCTCTCTCCCTTTCTCTCTCTCTCTCTCTCTCTCTCTCTCTCTCTCTTTCTCTCTTTCTCTCCCTCTCTCTCCCTCTCTCGCCCTCTCTTTCGCCTTACATACACACACTCACTCCCCTTAAGTGTGCGATTGAAATTAGCTAAAAAAATATACTCTTTCGAAGTTTCAGGCAAATATAAAAGAGCCTGCCACACTTTTCATTCGCATGGCTGCATCCGGTAAACCGCAACGAGTAGACTGCAGAGAGAGAGAGAGAGAGAGAGAGAGAGAGAGAGAGAGAGAGAGAGAGAGAGAGAGAGAGTGAGTGAGTGAGGCTGAGCTTGTACAGAAAACGAGGCTGCGGCACAAGCAAGTTGGATCGACGATCAGGACGAAGACGAACAGATCTTTCGCCTCGCGTTTTTTCGCACTTCCTCCTTTTTCTCGGTGTACCGCGCGGTGAAACGACTTGGATCAGAGACCGAGGAAAGCGTGGAGTGTCGAGAAACGAGAGAAAGAAAGAGAGATAGAGCGAGAAAGAGAGCAAAGTGGACGGAAGGAGAGAAAGAGTTAAGGGAACCCCGCGTCGTAAACCTGAATGCCCGGTGGCCCGCCATGACCGGCATTGATGGCTCTACGGCGGAACAAAGGAGGCTTCTCGTCTTATCTCATCAGTTTCGAACCTGAACACTCTCTGCATCCCAGTCTACCTGGCATGCATCTTTTGTACATATGTATGCACATATATACTTCGTATGCGGTTTTACCGACACACACACACACACACACACACATATGTGTATATATATATATATATATATATATATATATATATATATATATATATATATATATATATATATATATATATATATATATATATATATATATATATATATATATATATATATATATATATATATATATATATATATATATATATATATATATATATATATATATATATATATGCTATGGATGAAGTTGCATACAAAGTAGCGCATTTCTGGCCTTGTGATGCGTAAAATTGAACCGACTGCTGGATTATCCCCCGTCAGTTTTATTCTCCCATGCGAAGCTCCGTAAACGGGTTTGCTGATTTCAATACACCTTTTTTGCTCTCGCGAACTTCACCAATCGATTTTTCATCAATCAAAGTACATTTGTGTATATGTGAGTATCGCAAGGGCATTATCAACCCGCTATATCTATGCAATGTTTACTATGAGCACATCCGGCTAGTTTGAGGACCGCTCTCGAAGTGGAACGTCTTCAAGGTCAACTTTCATCGTCTATACATAGATCGTTTCTTATCCGACCCAGTAATTACTATTACCATAAGGCAAGTGTAATTAGAGGGAGAGGAGAGAGAGAGAGAGAGAGAGAGAGAGAGAGAGAGAGAGAGAGAGAGAGGAAATCAAAACGATTGCCCTTTATGAAAAAAGGACATCGCCTGTTTCAATCGCTGTGCACGGCTTTCAAATGTGGCAAATTTATATCTTCGATCGCGCTTCACAGCAAGCCTCGCCGCGTTGAGCGTATGCTCGATCGTCGAGATCTTCCCATTTTCTAGGGAATTGAAGATAGCGGGTCGGGCAATCTCAGGTTTTCGCCGTGAAAAATCATGTTCGAATGTGGATATAGCTGTATGTGATGGATCGAACCAGAGCTTTGTCTTCATGCATATATACATAATATCTATTGGAAGACAGTCAGCATACCGAGGTATACATATATACAGGGTGGTTGAAAAGTGACGACTAAAAGGAGAATCTGCACTAGTTGAATTAATTCTGGACGCTTTTGATATTTACAAATGAATTTTAATTGACATTTACACAGAAAATGTATATTCTGATACGCCGAAATTATATGGCAATGTTTTTTTATTTTTATGTATAACGTCTCTACTTAATATCTGCCTTGATTAGCCTACTTTGATTAGAATATAAAATATAAGTGATTATAATGTAAAAATGATCAATAAATGCGAGCTTTTGAAAGGATTGAAAAGTGAAATATTCTTGACCATGTGTACTTAGAAAAAATGCAAAAAAATCGTGTTTTCACCTGTCAATGTGGTGACAGGTGTGACTCCCAATTGCGTTCGGAGGCTTCCAAGAGAAAAGTACACGCACCAAGGGTAAAAATAACAACTCATGCTACAGGAAAATTGTTTGGGGATTGGAAACTCGAACGATCAATATTCAGAAGGATCGAAATTTCGAATTCAGTAATGACGAACGTTCCAATATAGATAGATCAATCTTATAATAGTCTGTGAAATAGTTCATCGAAATTGTGAATACAAAAATCTCGAAGTTGATTTATAGCGAAAACAAATATCAGATTTAACAAAATAATGAGAGCTATAATGTCAATTCGCCTGTACATATACACCAAAGAAATTCGAGACGTCAAATCATCGAATTGTAAATATTACGATATTTTACAATTTCGAATTCATTAAAGCGAAGGACCAAAAAGTCGATTAGTTAAAATAGCGATAGGCCAAAATGGCGAACTACTTGCGCTTTAGAATGAAGATGGCAGAGGGCGTCAGTGGTCAGTCGGGTCAGGCAGCCATGCCACGTTCGCCATTTAGGCATTCGCTATTTCGGACCATCGATCATTTGCGTTTCTAAGATCTACACATTCGAAGTTTATAATCTCGATATATGACTTTTTGCTATAGCCGGTAACCCGAATATTAAATAATCATTTTTTTCTATTTCGGAAATATGAATGTTGTAGATTGTTCGAATCTGTATTTGTACGACTCAAACTGCACACAATCTGAATATATGTTCTCGAATAAATCAGCCCTCGAATAAATAATACTTTGGTGCAATAGTTATTCGATTTCGTCATCAGTCAAAGGATAAAATTTCGAAAAATTTAACCTTCGATATTTTGAGACTTCATAATTCTGTTCTTTCGAAATCTTTGTCGTTCTATATTTGGCCATTCGACATTTTCACCCCCACCCGGAAAATTCTAGAAAAATGGAATACTTTTTTCTCGCCAACTAAAAAATATCGTAGAACATGCACGGGGCCTAACCAGATACGTATGGGTCCAAGGTATCTAGATTTTCCTTTTGGACGTCACTTTACGGGCCACCCTGTACAGAAATACATATCTGCCACCTGACAGAGTACCTGAAGAGCCAGCCGGTAATAAACTCCCGCGAAGTAGTTAAACACACACACATACACACACACACATGCACATTTGTGAACATACTCTATTTGTACTCGTCCAGAAGTCTCCTCGATATTAATCTCGGTTTAGTGGCTCGGTATGACCCTATTAATATATCTAAAAACGCCGCAGGGGCTCGACCTTTTGCGCTAGGTGCGCGTGCATTATAAAACCACCATATGCACCGGTTGAGGATGCAGCTCGGAGCCCTTGCTGCATGGATGCGCTTATATATATATATATATATATATATATATATATATAAATATATACATATATATATATATATACATATGTGTAGCCTACATAAAGTTATTACGCGCTTATACGGCGAGTTTTATTCCTGCGGGTAACCGATGGAGAGTTGGCCTCAAATTGCAGCCGCGGCGCTCTTATATAGCAGGAAAAGCCAACAAATTGTCGCGTATTACGTCGTTCACGACGAGAGATACATCCAACGAGTTTCCTGTCACGATATAAACGAAACACCCTTCATATATTAACGCCGATTTAATGTCCCTATTTAACGCACGATCGGGCAGTAGGGAAATCCATTTTTATTCCGATGCTAATTACGTTCGTATAATTTTTATATCCTCTTGTGTACATTAATTTAATTATATATGTGTATATATATATATATATATATATATATATATATATATATATATATATATATATATGTTTATATGTACGGATATACGTATGTGCCGTTATGTAATATACATGATTTTTTTTCTTCTTATCATTGCAGAGGGAAATACGCGACCGTACGAAGATGCCGAGAAAGATCGAACGGGCGTCAGTGGGCGGCAAAATTTTTGAGAAAGAGACGAAGGGCCCAGGAGCTGAGAGCCGAGGCCCTTCACGAGGTCGCGGTGCTGGACGCCGCGGCGCACTGCCCGCGACTCGTTTCCCTGCACCAAGTTTTCGAGACCAATACGGAAATGGTTCTCGTACTCGAATTGTAAGTAAAAGTTTTTTTGCTTTTTTTTCCTTTTTGGACAAATTCGTAGGATAACATTAATTGACAGGGCGAAAAAGCAAAATATTTAGAAACATATACAGTCGGTCTCAATATCTGTGCATTGCGTGAGCTTTTTTCACTGTAATGTATTTAACGATGAAGTGACAGCAATTGAAAAATAGATGATAGAAAATAAATTACATGACAGTAATGATAATGAGAGTGTCAGCAATGACAATCATAATGATGATAATAAGTTGGGAAATTCAAAATTGAAGGGTAGTTGTTATCATTATTATTATTATTCGTATTATTATTGTATTATTATTGGTGAGTATTATTAATTAATAAGTATTATTGTTTCGGTCTAGATGAAGAGCGAGCCTAACCCTCCGGGGTAGGTGAATGAGATGAAATAAATAGATGAAATCCAATTATATATATATATATATATATATATATATATATATATATATATATATATATTAGGTGTAGTAAAAAGAAATCCATTATTTTTGCATGAAATTGAAGGCAAAAATAATGGATTTCTTTTTACTACATCTAATATGTATATATATATGTATGTATGAATGTATGTATTAACTTATGAATAACATAAAAAATATCAAATAATATTTACCATAAATAAATTGAAAAATTATAACAATACATATAATAACAGTGATATTAAGTAATAACAATAATGAGATCATAACAGGGACAACAACAGAATCAACAATAATAATTATAAAAATAATAAGAGTAGTTATAATATTAGTAGCAAACATTATAGGGATTATAATTCAATAATTATAATCATAATAGTAATTATAATAAAATAATTATGATGTTACTGGTAATTATAATAGGAATAGTTGGTTATATAGTTACAACTATAGTTGTAATTATAATAGTAACTATAAAAGTTATAATAATAATAATAGTAAAGCCAACGGTGACAGTAACAATAGTTATAACAGACAAATAATGTTTTAAGCCAATAAACATTTGCTCATTGCAGTAATAAAAATTCTGATAAACTCCAACTTGTAATGCATCATAATTTAATTTTGTTTTTTCGTCTTGTAATTTCAAAGGGCTCCGGGTGGCGAATTGCAAATGGTGCTCGACAGGGACGAGGTACCGGAGGAACGACAGGTTGCAAGACTTCTTAGACAAATTCTCGACGGTATAGCTTTCCTTCACTCCTTCAACGTAGCCCATCTCGACATAAAGGTAAGATCGAAATTTGTGAATTTGCCCATGATTTCTAAATTTGTCAGTATCCTTTAAACTTTTTATTTTACGATTTTTATACAAAAATGAACAGCACGATATCGCGACTGTATGAGGCTTCGCGTGTGCGTCACGAGGCAGTAATTTTCTTTCGCCTTATCGTGAAAAAAGATCTCGCGAGAAAAATATCTTGCAACTCGTTATCTCGGTTTTTGTCGCTGTCTTTTCTCGCGTTCCCGTTCGCACCGGTTGAGAAGGACGAAAAGGCGACGGAGGGGCAGAGCGGGAGAGATTAGTGAGAATTTTGCGACCCGATGACAACGACATCCGCGACTGTAGATTATCGAAAGTCTCAATTACTTTAATTGTTATTATTGTTAAAATTATTCTTATTTTCGAGCTATTTGGGGCGCGTTGCGTTTCCCGCGCGCAATCCAACAATCGCGGGAGGACGCGTCTGCGAAATTTGATATTCCCGTCAGGGCATTCGTTCGCCTCGAGTGATATTCGTCAGCGTGAGACCTTTGTGAAGATTTGCTGTCGGTTTCGATGCTGAAAGCTTCGTTGCGTACCGGACAGTTGACAATCGTAAATGTTTTATGAAATTCTGGATCATTTTTTGGTTGCTAGGACTGAGCGTGCTATTCTAAAATATTGATAGATACCAGATGGAATAAAAATAAAAACTGGTATAATAGAATAATAATACAAGAAAATATCAGATAGAATAAAACAGGATTGATAGAATGGAAATAGAATATTGAGGCAAAAAAGGTCTGATAAGTTCTTCAATTCTTATTGGAAAAATGAATTAACAATATGAAAGTATCTATTCTAGAATATTTATATTCGCACGTCTTGATTGTGAATATTCGATAATAACTAAGAGTTATTCTGGAGAATTACAAAAAAAGGAGTCGGTACTGTTATTATCAGTTCGATTTTATTGATTTATTTATCTTTGTTAGTTTTAAAGAAGAAAAAAAAAGGACGATAAATATCGAAAATCTTGACAAAATGTTTTTTTTTTTTATTGCACGCGTACGATGGTGCGATTGAGAACAAAATATTATAATATGCAAATATGTTGACGAATTTTTATTTTATTTACATATAATTATCATTCTCATCTAATTCTCTGTTTCTCTCTCTCTGTCTCTTTCCCTCCCTCTCTTTCTCTTTCTACTTCATCCAAGAGTCAATTTATCTCGCATCTCAATTTGTTTCAAATTCTCTGCCCGAGGAGTGCTTTCCGCGCAATCTCCCTCTGCCGTTTGTCCTCCCGTGAGGCGCGGACCTTATTTCTTGTGTTCAACAAGAGGCGAAAGGGTAGAAAGAGAGAGGGGGAGAGAGAGAGAGAGAGAGAGAGAGAGAGAGAGAGAGAGAGAGAGAGAGAGAGAGAGAGAGAGAGAACGAAAGAGGAAGATCGTAAAAATAACTTTACCGGCCCGTAAAAATAACTGCGTTTGCGGAGTGCGGGGGAATATATCGCTCGACCTACCTCACTCGCGAAATGCCGGACGAGTTGCGACGGCCGGGCGCCGAGAAGTTTTCGGGCACCGGTTCAGGTGCGATGGACATGCCAGAGAGAGCCAAAACAAAAGAGAACGAGCGAGCGAGCTAGAGAGAGAGAGAGAGAGAGAGAGAGAGAGAGAGAGAGAGAGAGAGAGAGAGAGAGAGAGAGAGAGAGAGAGAGAGAGAGAAGGATTGATTGATTGATTGATTGATCGAATTTATTACGTCCCAGTAACTTTCAGGCAAACCAAGTAACATACCATTTCATAAAAATAATAGCAGCTAATAATAAGTATAAATAATAGCAATAATACTAATGACAAAAGTAAGAGGTATAATATAATAATGAAATAACAATAACGATGATAATAAAAAATATCTAATGGAAATAATGTAAGTAATCATATAGCCAATGAAATAACGAAAAAGCTATAGTAGAAATAATATGAGTAATCATAACCTACCTAGAGAGAGAGAGAGAGAGAGAGAGAGAGAGAGAGAGAGAGAGAGAGAGAGAGAGAGAGAGAGAGAGAGTGCTTTCAAATTTTTGGCACCGTAATCGCGAGAGGGACGAGCCTCCATGCACAAATCTCTCTCTGCTCTCTCGAATGTACGAAAGCTCGTGTTCTATAATCCGTGTACGTGCCTCGCGTCGCGAACGACCCAAATCGTTATGTAAATGGGCTCGCGGGCAAGAAAACCTCCGCCGCGGCCAAAAGCACCGGATTAGAACTCCCCGAGATTTTGACGGAGAAATGGCCAGCTATGCATACACACGTGCGACGTTCCTCTGTCGTTTTCGACCTCTACATATACGTAATATTAAGCGCGAGTAACATCAGACAGCCGCCACTTTGGAATTCCGTCGAATCAGCGCATATCACGAATTCCCAGTGTCCTGTACTTAGCTTATATACATAGCTCTTCCGGTCACCCCCTCTCCCTCCGCCGCTCTCTGTCACTCTCTCGCTCTACCTTTTCGCTCTCCAAATATTTGACTAGCACAAATTCCAGACGGACGCGTATATACGGCACGAATGCATTCGAAAAATTACACGCTCAGAAAATCTCGCCTTATTAACGGATCTGCGCGAAATTGGAGCCCCGAAAACGGGACGATTTTCGATATTTTTTTCTCGTTGGATTATTCAGATTGCGAGGTCGGGATTTTACACGCGATTAATACAGAGTGTTGCCTAGCTTAAGATTTTTTATTAATGGAAAATATCGATAGATAATTAAGTTATTTTTATTAAAACGAAGTGCCGCCGATGCCGCATGGCCGTCGGCGCAAGTGGTTGTGACAACTAGGGTGATCGCGAATGAAAAATGAAATAATGTACGTCTAGTATAGTAACAAAACTTTTTTGTGACCGGATACTTTTTTATATTTTGAAAATTACTAAAATGTCAATTTGGAGTAAAACGTTCGATTTTCAGCAAAAAAAAAACAACTTCAATCATGGACCCATGGTTGAAGTTGTTTTGCTGAGAATCGAACTTGATTAATGGATATAAATACATATTGAAAAACCATCGGGTCGGACGATATAAAATGTCATAAACTTTGTTCTCTCCGAATTTCAAGTAAATCGGACGATTTTTAGATACGACTTACACCGCTTCATAAAATATTTTCAAGAAAATCGCAAAAGCACAAAGGGTAAATCAGTATTAATTACTATTAACACAGCAGGGAAACGGAATTAAGCGAAGTATATATATACACACACAGTATAAAATATATATAAACAGTACTGGTAAAAGGTTTTTGATCACCTGAAATAACCGCAAAATTTTATTCAAGGCAAAAATGGTATAATTTAATCGAAAACAATAATGTTTTATTATGAGAGATGTATTTTTAATAGCAAAATTTTAACGAAGATATTACTAGCTCTATAAAATAACCTATATTATTCTAATATAGTTTTGCAATTTTCCAAAGTGATCGAGAACTCTTGACCGATACTGTATATATACACATAAGTACTTTAAACTAATAACAGTAGTAAAAGAATAGAACAGGTCTTATAATCATATTAAATGGAAGTGTACACACACACACAGATATATATATATATATATATATATATATATATATATGGCAAGTGTTACATGCAAACAATAGTAAATATTACAATACAAAGATTACAAAGACACTACTGTACAACTACGGGCTATGATTTTAATACATATTTATTATGTACTATGTACTATATATTGATTATACAATACTAATATCAGTAGTATACAATTATATGGTATTGCAATTTTATACGCAGCAATATTAATAACCACAATACATATATATATTATAATCACAGTGTGTTTGTACTATTGTATTATATACTATGGTTTGCATGTAACACTTGTCATATACATACACATAATAGTAGTAAAATATAGTAGACGTGTTATAATTAAATCAAATGAAAGTATATATATATATTCGCTTAATTCCGTGCCACTGCCGTGTCGCTGTTGCGGTTGCTTCTCTATTCGGCAAGGACGAGAACCGCAAAGTGTGGAGAGCCAGTCGGGAGACGCGACGCAGCAATCGCGGTTTCTCGCGGGCGTAGGTTTATCGATTATCGGGGCGAGCAATCGATACGGGCGAATCAAGGCGATCAAGTCGTTGTTTCAATAATAATATATTATTGCTGTGCACACTGTATTCCGCCCCTACTATCTATTCATATATATGCATATATATATATATAAATATTTATATATGCAAGAATACATTTATTATCGAGTTAGAAACTTTATAAATAAATAAAAACTGTATAATGAATTCAAAAAAAATAATTTTACTTATAAATTTATTATTTTTCTTACCAAGCGAAAAAGACCAGAGATAACGATAGCGATCGGAAGTGATAAGGCAGACTCACGAATCCGCCGGGACATCGACGTTCAATGATTGCTCATCAATTCCGCGTATTTTTTTCATCGTTCCACAAATGCTCGAGAATATTTCGGAATATCGAACGATCGCTTATTGTGGTTCCGAATACCGGGTGCGATAACCCCGTTCCGAGGCGTATGATAACGTACTCATTTATTCGCTCGGCACTGCACGTATATGTAAATATGTGGGGGGGGGGGGGGGTGAGTGTACGTGTGCAAAATATAAGTTGAAGAAGAGTGAGTGTTTGAATCGTACTCTCGTAAGCGCTCCCGAGGTTTCAAATATAGCAGCGACAATTAGCGGATTCCTCGCGTCAAATAGCCACGAGTGTCTGGCAAGAGTCGTATCAACAAACTGCATCCCTTGGCGCGGCTTTCAATCCCCAACGCCGCTATAATATATCCGTATGGGATGCTCGCCGTAAAATAATTTCGTTCCGAAGTCTCTCATTCCAGTACGGAAATATACTAATCCTCTCATCGGAAATCTGCGCCGAGAGAGAGAGAGAGAGGGAGAGAGAGAGAGAGAGAGAGAGAGAGAGAGAGAGAGAGAAGTATATACAATATTCATAAAACAAAATAAACTGTTTGTGTAATCGTCTCGCGAGAGAACTCAAAACATTCCTCACCCACTCGCTGCCTGATATAATCTCTCGACGTCTCGATAATCATCATTTACATATTTATTTATTCGCTGTATCATTATTATTATCATCACGATTATCATTATTATTATTTATTTATTTATTTTTCACCGTATGACGAGTTCTCGTCGATATCGCGTACGAAGCGATACCTTTGATATAATCATAATTGAAAATATACGTTTCGTAAATTTAACGAGTGGAAGTGTTTCTGACGTTTCTTATTAAATTTCACGTGACTCAGAAACGTCTCTTCCTTCCGATCAAACAGAGAGAGAAAGAGAGACAGAGAGAGAGAGAGAGAAAGAGAGAGAGAGACCTGTTCTCTTGTGTAATACGTGGAAAATATACCTACGTGTATGTCTGGCTTCGCGGGCATGCGATACTTTTTCTTTTCATCGACAAAAATATTGACTTGGCTATATTTCAGAACCTGCCCTCGCGAGAAATATTGTGGAAAACTTTTTTTTCTTGTAAAGTGTCAAATAATGATAATAGTGATAATAATAATAATAATGTACTAATACTAATTATAACATTTATATCATTATTATAAATGTTATAATTAGTATTAGTACATTATTATTATTATTATCACTGTAACAAAAATAATAATAACGATCATGAGAATAATAATAATAAAAATAGTTGTAGTAGCAGTAGTAAAAAATAATAATAATAGCAACAATAATGAGAACCATGATGATGAGAATAATAACAACAATGATAATCATTGATGTTAACAATGATTACAATTAAGGACTGACGAACAAAATCAGACTTGTTTGCACTACGTCAAACTTAATTTTTGTTAAATTTTTCATTTATTTTTGTGTCTGAAAATTGTCATTTCGCTCAAAAAGACAGTTTTTGCCAAATTTTGAGGTCTTCAGAGGCGGATTTGATTCAAAATATTTCGGGAGCTAATCAAGATGTGTTTGAAAAACACGAAAAAGGGAGAGAAAAAAATTTGACGTTTGGACAAGTGAAGTTTTGTTCGCCAGCTCCTCAATTAGGATAATAACAATAATAATCATCGATGATAATAATGATGACGATGATAAAAACATCAATCATCATTACGATCGTGAGAATAATAATAGTAATAATAATAATCGATGATAATAATGATACTATTAAGAAAAATAATAACGGATACAATTTCGTCATTTTTACCTCGGGTACGATCAAGTGTACATCTCTGCCGGTTTTTTCGCTCATGATTTTCAAACACGAATATTTTGATGGTTCTCCTGTCACAATGTGGCGGCAGAAAAGGAAATATTTTCGTCACAATTGAGTGTCGCTGCGACATAGCAAAAAGAAGAGCTGATATTGACCGGATTCTCTTTTCGATCCGTCTGTAAAAATGCGACACGACGACGTACTTTTCATCCTATGCATATATATTTATAAGTACACACACACACGTATATACGAGTTTAAGTAAACAGCTGTTTCAAGATTTGCACAAGTGTTAATACTCGTTGAGAACAACGTCAATGATTTTAAAGTTACGACAGATTGAGGCTGCGTAGCACTTATGTGTATGGAAACGTATAGGTATGTATGTTTGCCAGGCTGTAGGTGTGCAGGTACGTAATTTCACGAAGGGGAACACAATGTGCCGTCGCAAATAGTCACGAGTGCCTTTTGTGTACCGTAGACATTCCACGGTTCTTTATGAAACAGCGGGACGAAAAAAACAGGGCGTTGGGGGGGGGGATAAAAAATTGTTATCTTCGAACGTATTAGCGATACGGACTTTGTCGCGTCAGTGCACGAGTACGTTGACTCTTGCGAATTGTTAGAGTGCCAGCACGGACGAGGAAAATTATTCTCGTTCGAAATAAATTTAACGAAGAACGGTTTATTTTTCAAAGTAAAATTGAAAACAAACATTTTTTATTGGCCTTTTTTATATTGCCCTTCAAAAATGAATTATTTGAATTTTTTGAACGGAAGGTTTTCAATTGTAAGCGAAAAAAGTAGTATTTTTCGATGTGAATTTACTCGTGTAGTTGTGAATAAATGATACATAAATGAAATTTGAAGAATGGTTCATTTTGAATTGTGAATGTGAATTGTGAATTTTGTTTCCATATAAATCTTTTGATTAAAAAACGATACATTTATAATCGAGAATTAACAAACTGTCATTTAATTACCTAACTTAGGTTATTATTTAAAAATAAGTTATTTTCGTTAGAGAACAGTTCATTTTCAATGATACATTTTTACAAAGTATCATTTGAACCGACCTTACTGATACCATTCTTGAAAAATTGATTATCCTGATTTTTTATTCCTACATTATTGATTACCAATTATTCTTACGATGTTATTCTCATACTAATTAATAACTATTTTTATGTTACTCCCAAATCATTTTTATATTGAATTGTAAACGAAAAGTGTAATTTGAACTGACTTTAGCGATGCTGTTATTTAAAAAATGTATTGTCCTTATTTTTTATTCCTACATTATAAATTACGAATAATTCTTACGATGTTATTCTCACACTATCAATTAATAACTATTTTTATATTTCTCCTAAATTATTCTCATATTTAATTCGAAACGAAAAAGTATTTTATTGATGGTATTCTTCAAAAAATGAATTGTAGTGGTTTTTTATTCCTACATTATTAATTACGAATAATACTTACCATTTTATTCTCATACCATCAATTATTAATTATTTTCATATTTCTCCCAAATCATTCTTATATTTGATCGTAAACACAAAATAGTATCACTTGAACTGACTTAACTGGTGCTCTTCTTAAAAAAATTGTCTTGATTTTGTTTTCCTACATTATTAAGTACAAATTGTTTTTACGACTTTATTTTCATGTTAACAATTAATAACTATTTTCGTATTGTTCCCAAATCGTTGTTATATCAAATTGCAAAAAACACAGCATCATGTGAACTGTTTGTACCGCGGGTCCGGGAATTCCGCGAGTATCCTTGCAGGGCCGATGGGAAGACTGCACCAGAAGACCTGAAAGGATCGGGGCTGATAAAATTTCCGGGAGATCGAGTACGGGAGATTTTTGACCCAAATATAGAACGCCCGAGAGCCGGTTATGAATGGAAAAATGCACGTGAATTCCTTGGCTGGCGGCCAGATCAAGCCCCATACCCCCTGCTCCCTCTTTCGCACTCTTGGCTACGCTCCATGTGAGATATCTTCCCGGGGCGCCGCACTCGCAAAATCGCGGGCTCTCAGCGAGAAAGATGAAGAAGCGCGGAAGAGCAAGAGATAGGGGTGAGGGCTTCTATCAGAGATCTCTCTCTCTCTCTCTCTCTCTCTCTCTCTCTCTCTCTCTCTCTCTCTCTCTCTCTCTCTCTCTCTCTCTCTCTCTCTCTCTCTCTCTCTCTCTCTCTCTCTCTCTCCCTCGCTCTCTCGCTCCCGCTCCCGCGTGAGGCTCGAGACCGGTATGCCGAATTTGCACACACACACACACACGAGCTAAAAGTTGCGTGCGAGGAGCGACCAAAGTGGCCTGCATGCTGCGGCCGCGGTGCATCATCACCGACCAAGAATGTGAACGATCGTGAGATTTCAAGCGACACGGCGACGGGAAAATGCGATATGTGTATTAGAGGGAAAAAAAAGAGAAGGGCAGCAAAAGAGAGAGAGAGAGAGAGAGAGAGAGAGAGAGAGGGAGAGAGGGGCAGACAGACAGACAGAAACAGAAAGAAGAACGGAAATGATATGAAAATTTATATCACTTATTAGGTGGTGAAGAGACGACTTATAATAATTAACATAATAGAAATTAAAAATAAAATTAAAATTAAAATTCAAGTTAAATTAAAGTTAATTCAAGTTAATATGTGAAAAAATAATAAAACAATAATTCAAAAAGGCGAGAGAGAGGCAGAGACAGAGAGAGAGAGAGAGAGAGAGAGAGAGAGAGAGAGAGAGAGAGACCAAACTTCAAAGAATTCCTAATTTCGAAAATATAACCATTTGATAATGATTTTTTTAGCTCCGTCGACACTCAACGTTCGACATTGCGAATAATAACAGTTATAAGAATTAACTCGAGTATTTTTCCCGAACCCCGTTGCTTTTACAATCTACAACCCTATTATTTTTATACTCCGCTGAATTGATAAAACCGAATCAATTCCTCTTGTCTCCTCCCCTTCCCGTATTTCCATACCCTGGTAAATGAACACAGCTCGATCAATCCCCGGCATAAATAATCAACCTCTTTTGTCTCCTTCTCCTCTCCCTCGTAGCCAGATCAGAGCGCCAAGACACCAGACCGCGGGATGGACCATCGCGTTGCATCCGCGAGAGTATCTCACACGAGATATTTCTAGTTGTAGAATGCCTCGCGGGCGCTCGAAAATAGAAAAAGTACGCGCGACTTGGTCTCCCGCGAGTCGACACGTTTTTATCCTTTCTCTTGCTGTTTCTTTTCTCTCGCTCCCTCGTTCTTTCTTATTAATCCCGCGTCCAGCGACGCGGATGCGTAATCATCTCATCGGCTTGTAACGTGGCGCCAATACGATTACACACACGGTATGACGTGTGCACACTCAACACACGCACAGAGAAGAAGAGAGAGAGAGAGAGAGAGAGAGCGAGAGAGAGAGAGAGAGAGAGAGAGAGAGAGAGAGAGAGAGAGAGAGAGAGAGAGAGAGAGAGAGAGAGAGAGAGAGAGAGAGAGAGAGAGAGAGAGAGAGAGAGCGAAAACAGCGAGACAGCACAAAGCGGGATGTATATATATGTGTGTGTGTGTGTGTGTGTGTGTGTGTGTGTGTGTGTGTGTGTGTGTGTGTGTGTGTGTGTGTGTGTGTGTGTGCGTGCGTGCGTGCGTGCGTGCGTGCGTGCGTGCGTGCGTGCGTGCGTGCGTGCGTGCGTGCGTGCGTGCGTGCGTGCGTGCGTGCGTGCGTGCGTGCGTGCGTGCGTGCGTGCGTGCGTGCGTGCGTGCGTGCGTGCGTGCGTGCGTGCGTGCGTGCGTGCGTGCGTGCGTGCGTGCGTGCGTGCGTGCGTGCGTGCGTGCGTGCGTGCGTGCGTGCGTGTGTGTGTGTGTGTGTGTGTGTGTGTATACATACATATAGACAGGGTGTCCCAGAACTGAATGTGTTCCGTAAAATGGGGGGTTGGGGGTAAAATTCTGAGTCGATTGATATAAGCATGTGTGGCTCTCAGATCAACCCCTCAATTATTATTAATTTTTAAAGCGCGAGCCAATCAGGTGCGCCCGATAAGCCCGCGTATCGGGCGCACCTCATTGGCTCGCCTTTAAAAATTAATAATAATTCAGGGGTTGATCTGAGAGCCACACATGCTTATATCAATCGACTCAGAATTTCACCCCCTACCCGCTATTTCAGGGAAGGCATTCAGTTCTGCGTCACCCTGTATGTACATATATGTATACAGGGTGACAATTATAAGGTGACCATGTGTTTTTTTCCAGCCTGTCGCAGAGATTTTGCCACCGCGAAAAATATAATATCTAATCGTTTTTCGAGTCCTCTTCGAAAAATAATACAGCGCATTTTTGTAATCATTAGGTATTTGCCAGGAAAAAGTTGAGTATTGTGAAAAAAATCAATATTCCATTTTGAGTTTTGCTGAATAGAGATACATTCCGAATACGAAACACTCTTGACAAACTTTTTTTTGACAGGTTAACATCTTGCTCGCGGCCGAAAAAAAGGATTTTTTTCTGGGAAAACGTGTGCAGATTATCAAATTTTGTTTTTTCAGTAACCCTTCACCCTCGCACGCACTGACTGTAGCACGCTGGTCACAGGGGGTCGCAATGACCCCAACCATGCTTAAAAAGATTGCCGCGTTGACCGTATCATTCCGAATGACTCATAAAAATTCAGGATATTAGTTTGAACATTCTAAAATGTGGAATTCTCGGCACTGTATTTTAATCGAATTTTAAACTGGCGAAAAAAATCACCTAGGATTCAATGCATAGGAGAAGCTCTTTTTTACTTAAAAAATCATAACTCTTGCAATTTTTATTTTTTTTTCATAAAATGTTAGGGTGATACTTTTGAGATATGATAGTTTGGGGGAAAAAATAGCTCCATAGTGGGAAATAGTTTAAGGAAAAGAATAGCTCCACGGCCGACCCTAGTCTGTACTTTCAAAGGGTCTGTACCCAAAGCACCGTTAGAAGGCAGACCAGTCACCCAAACAAACCCAACAACTTACAGCAATTTTGGCTTAAAGTTGCGCTTAGGGTGGTGGAAGAGTATGGTTTTATGTATGTTTTATATTTAGTAATTTATATTGGTGTCCGACCACGCGGAAACAAATCATTCAAAAGAAAAAAATCAAACGCATTTAGTTTTTGCATTAAATTATCTAGTGCTTGGACGGAGGATTTAAGGGGTTACCCCCACTTGCGATTTTGAAAAAATCGATTCTTTTTTATTGCTTTTTTTTATGTATAAGTATCCGAGCCCATACTTCTGTATAGGCCCCGAATAGATGACTCCATGTAAGTTTACAAAAATGATATTTTCTTCGTGTAAACTGAAATTGAAACTTTAAACGCGTTTTTCTCAAAATGGCATTTTTGAAGTCGGTGACCAAGATTACTCGAACACTAATGAACCGATCTTCTTGAAATTTTGGAGGCTTATTTAATACATACGAATGTAGTCTTTAAACGTTCGATTTTTTTTTTCGAAAAAAATGGCCGTTTTATAGCCAAAAAACGGCCGTTTTTTTTGGTTAAAATCGAACCATTAACTTTGACTGTCCGCCATTTTGTGAAAAATGAATATTTTTTAAAATACTTCGATTAAAGACTAGTTTATACTTATATTTGACTAAATCCATCCGCATTTTTTTTCAGATGATCCACTTCGCCGCAATGTTGGTCACCGCAAATCGTGTATATAAAAACATTATTTCATTGACGGCCATTTGCCACTAAACAATGTAATATTTTTCAATAAAAAAATTACTGAATGTTCTTCAAGATGTGTTCTTTAAGATGGTATATTGATCGATTAAAAAAGTTTTGTAGTTTTCTTTAAAAAAATTCATGAAAAAGGCCTTTTTTGCGCTACAAGTGGGGGTAACGCCTTAATACAAATATTGATTTGAAAAAAATTGCCGTCGTCCAAAGTAAAAGTATCGACTTATAATTTAAAAAACGCTCTATTTACATTGATAAAAAAATAAACGATGTATCGAAAAAAAAATTGCTCCGTTCAAGCGCTGCTTTTTATTATAGAAAAGAAGCTTGTTAAAATTGAAGTAGATCGGTGCACTAATTTTTGAGATATCGTGGTCACCGACTTAAAAAAAGTCATTTTGAAAAAAAAACACGTTTAAATAGAATTAAATTCCAGCCGTCCACTCTAAAATGCATCTTTCATAATTCTTTTCTCGACGTCGGGATACAGAAAAAAAATTTAAGAGCGTCTCGTATCCTGAATAAAATTATCTTCGTTCTGCTGTACACGAAATGCAATTTAGATTTTTTTCCAAAATGTTCGTTTTTTCTGAAAAATACGAATGACAAAAATGGGATGATTTTTTTTAAGTGGCTTTCAAATGCGGTTCAAAATCGTGTTATTCTCCTTAAAGTCCCTTAAAATACGAACCGCGTCTCTATAGTGGTCACCCTGTATATGCATATAAAACGACACGGTTTACCTATTTTCTCTCTCTCCCTTGTTGCGTGTTACGCGACTAGCGACGCGTATTGCGCGATGTCAATTTACAAAGTGAATCCGCCAAGGGTCTCGATCTCGCGTGGGAGTTGTCCATATACGCTAACGTGCGTTTGTATATACATATATACAGATTTACGCCGATTGAGAGGTAACAGGCACGCATTACTTTCAATTTTATTCGCTTCGGTACACGCTCATATAAATACCCGTAAACATCTACAATATATATATATATATATATATATATATATATATATTAGGGTGTGCGGAAAAAAATCGATATTTTTTTTTTCGCTTGCATCCACCAAAAAAAGATGAATTAAGATAAAAAGAGAAGAATCCTCGAAGGAGAGCTCGAAAAAAAATTATTTCGAACGGCGCATTGCATTTGAATACTTTCCATAAGTATAACACAGGAAAATATTGGCCCTTCTAAACGTCGTAGTAAAACTCTTCACGAAAAAATCTCACAAAAATGTCAATAAGATTTTCTGATAGAGAATTGAATGCCCTACAAAAAATGTTCCTACGAACAATTAGCTTAGAACAACCGTTCAAGTGGTATCGCTGTCTGAAATTAAATTTTATTATTTAAGCGGCGTGCGCGCCATAGCACACGCTGCCACCTGGCGGCAGCATGCGGTAGCTCGTAGTGCAAAATTACAAGCTTCACACTAGCGCCACGAACGGGAAACCGCGACATTTTTCGCCCATTTTGGCCCCAAATCAAGATCTGTCACTGCTACAAAATTTCATTCGTTATTGGGAAGTGAATCCTGTAGTAGGAGAGGCTGCCTCGAAAAAATTAGCTAGTCACTTGTGGTACTTTAACGAGAAAATTGTTGCTTTATCGTTTTTCGACAATGCTGTGCCGATAAGTGTGAAGGCAAAAATGGTACAAGCTCTGCAATCTCGAGAAAAATAAAAAAATCCTTCCGAGTGAGTAATTTAAAAAAAATGATTAGGAAGTGTTGCTGAAAAAAGACATAAGCGATTTCGTTACTCAAGAATCCTTATTTCTTTTCCAGCAATTCAATTTACCTCATGATTTTTTGAGAGTAAATATTGAATTATGGCCGGAAAATGCCACTTATTTGAGTTGCTCAGATTTTTTTTCAATCCAAAAGTCGTTAATAACGTAGCCGAACGAGGTGTCAGTTTGATAGAAGCATATAACGGTTCATTAACAAAAAACGAAGAGTAGCTACAATATTTATTGGGTGTAGTGCAAAATCATCGACAGAAATACCCTAATTGCAACAAACAGACTCTTAAAAAAAGGAACGATAATTATCAAGGATTATAATGTAAAAACAAATTATTTTATCTTATTAAACCAAATTGATTGAATAAAACTTTTCGAAACACGGTCAATGATGGACGTCGTTTCTTTTATATTTGTTGTTGTACTTGATTCTTTTTTGTATCAGAGAAGTATTTTGAGAACGATTCCATGCAAATTGTATGTTAGAGCAGAACATTCTCTACAAAAAAAAACCCAAAAAGTTTTTTCGTAAAGCGAAAAATTCGATTTTTACAGCCTTTTGAATTATTTTTTTTCTATCAATTCAATTTCAGACAGCGATCCCACTTGAACGGTTGTTCTGAGCTAATTTTTCGTAAAAACTTTTTTGTTGCCAATTCGATTCTCCATGAGAATATGTTAATGACATCTTTGTGCGATTTTTTTCTGACGAGTTGCACTACCACATTCAGAAATCTCAATATTTTCCTGGGTTATTCTTATGGAAAATATTCAAATGCAATGCGCCATTCGAAATAATTTTTTTTCGAGCTCTCCTTCGAGGATTCTTCATTTTTTACCTTAATTCACCTTTTTTTGGTGGATGCAGCCGAAAAAAAAAGTATCGATTTTTTTCCGCACACCCTAATATATATATATATATATATATATATATATATATATATATTATGTCTGAGGGTACCCATATATGCAATATGGCTAGAGGCATCTATTCGAAAAACTTCGCGTTGTCAAATGGACACGGCTGGATTCACCAGTTCCTTCTCGATGACCTCATCCTCTCAGGAGTATTACAGAATTATTACAGAACGATGAGCACCCCTTATTTGGATATTGTACCGGAATTGCGGTAAAGATCCATAAAAATGCATTCGCGGTACTTTTGGATTTAAACACGAAAAATTCATCCACGAGGAAAAGAAGACTCGCGTAAAAATTTACATTTAAATGATCGGCAATCATTAGCGAGCAACGCACGCGACGTTGTACGACAAGAATATATATAGGATAAAAAAAATAATAACTATAAATAATAATACAATATATAAATAATATATAATTAATTATATAATTATGTGGTATTTTATATACACTTATATAATAATTATATAACATACTATTAATTATAGATAATTAACTATAATAAATAATATAATATATAATTATGAATTATAAATTATATACATTTTTAATATTATATAATATTATATTTCATATATAATTATATATACTTAACAATAATAAAGAATAACCTATAAATAATAAATAATATCATATATTTAATAACTAATCATAATGATATCGATAAATGCAGCATATTTATATACCTTATTTCTTAATAACTCAAGTCTACATTATTGTTATAGCAAATAAAAATTATTTAAACTAAAACTATACTGAACATTTTTAACGTACACGCTGACAATTGAAAGGGCGTATGTAAACCCGAGTCGAGGCACGAAGTTATCCAGCTCTCGACCGTTCGCTTGTCATCGATCACGATATGAGTATATTTTAATTGTGCAGATGTATATGAGTGGATGTGCGATGGCATGCGATGGATATGTAACAAGGGGACAAGAGCCGGTGGAGGGCAGAACGGGGGTGGAGGGTGAGAGGTAAATTCTATCGCGACGAACGCCAGAGACTAATGAAGGGAGAAGGGGCTCGTGGAAAATCCATCAATGAACATTCATCTTCATCGCGTCACGTTTACCGAGAAGTCTCCTTGCGGTCCTCCTCTCCCTCTTTGCGTTACACTCCAATGTATATTTTCTTCGTCGTCGTTGTCGTATGCTCTCGTCACGATATTTACGTTCATTAGGCTGACTCGCGATCCTCCGCGGCACGCCCGCTCGCAATTTCTATCACGCGTTCGATGAAATCGATTCATCGACCGCTTAATGGCTACTATGCATGCGCTGGGATATATATATATACAGGGTGTCCCAGAACTAAATGCGTTCCCTGAAATGGGGGGTTGGTGGTGAAATTCTGAGTCGATTGATATAAGCATGTATAGGTCTCAGATCAACCTCTGAGTTATTATTCATTTTTAAAGGCGGGCCAATCAGGTGCCTCCTCCTTTAAACATGAATAATAATTCAGGGGTTGATCTGAGACCCATACATGCTTATGTCAATCGACTCAGAATTTCACCCCCAATCCCCCATTTCGGTGAACGCATTTAATTCTGGGACACCCCGTATATATATATATATATATATATATGTATATATATGCACACACACACGTGTGATCATCCGCGAGCTCTCGGACGCAACACAGTGCAGTCCTTTATTCAACTCCGTGCTACGTCTACCTCGGCTGGAACTTCGCGAACTCTCGTCCATTCACGACTGAGTGCTCCAATGTTTCTTGCAACTTTGAATAACTTTGGATCTTCCGGGAAGAGGTTTTTATTAATCCTCGAATCTACAGGATGAAAAAAGTGGAGGATGGAAATGGAGGCAGGACGAGTGAGGCTCATTCTTGGCTATTAAGGGGTCGGGAGTAACGAACGATGAGCGAGAGAAAAAATTATGCATAATTATATAATTTGACGTTTGTAGATTGGAGAGAAAAAAATGTATTCGTCAACATATTAAAAATAAAGAGATTTTGCCACTGAGAACAATAGAATTTTCAATTGTGTTTGCAAGTACTTTAAAAAAAAACGTAGTTTAGTAGCGAGCCGTAATTGCTAGGAAAAATTGAGCATTCTAGGAAAAAAATCGGAATTCCATTCTGAGTGCGGCAGAACAAAGATAATGTAATTCCGAATACGAAAAACTCCTGAAAAACTTTTCTCGTGCGTCCTGTCATCTAGAAAAAAATTATCTAAGATGCATCTTTAAAAAACCAAAGTTGCATTTTTAAATATCATAGAAGCATTTTCAAATATCAAAAATGCATTTGTAAATATCAAAGATGCATTTTCAAATAGGAAAGATGTATTTTACATATCGAAGATGCATTTTTAAATATCAAAAATGCATTTTCAACAAATAAAACAAGTTTTTTCGGAGTGTTTCATACTGGGAATTTAATTATCTTTATTCTGTTGAACTCGGAATATAATTTACAGTTTTTTCCCAGAATGGCCAACTTTTACGAGCAAACACTACTCGTCACAAAAATATGCTATATTATTTTTCAATAAAGTCTTGGAAAACCAATAAACTAATTTTTCTTGGTTAGAAAATTTGCGCGGCCAGGCCGTCAATAAACACACAAGCGCCTCATAATTGCGACCCTGTATAAGAATAGTATTTTTATATATTCGGTTTTTCTGCTCTCATTTCTAAATTATTGTTATAACAAATAAAATTCAAAAAACTAATACTGTACCAAACAACAGCCTGTTTATTTATATACAAACACATTTTATCTTAGTATACTTTTATGTTTTGGAATCTTATCTACTGTTACAATAATGCATACGTAATATATTATACATATATCATTATTTATTCTTATCGACACGGATCAAATATTGCAAATATCTAGTACCCATAAATATTGTACGTCAAACAGTATTCTCATTATTCTTACAATTACAACTCCCCGCACCCCTTCATACAACGAACAAAAAATTAATTTCCGCCCCTCATCTCCAGTAGATGATTTTTTCCATTTAGTACTCTCCATCCCAACTCCATCCCAACAAAAATCACAGTACCGACCCCCTAGTCCCAAAAGACCTCGTAAACGCGAGAACAACTTCTCTCGAGCTAAAATACCGGAAGTCATTGCGGCGAAAGCTCGGACCTCCTTGACAAATTCTGACGTTTGCCTCAACACCCTGTAGAACTTGGCAAAGGGGGCACGAAGCGCAACTGTCAAGGTTGGTATACATGTGTATATATATACATACCTATATATATATATATATATATATATATATATATATATATATATATATAGGTGACAACATCGGTTAGCAGAGAAAAGGGCCTGAAACGGACGTTTCGACGCTCGCGTTGCGACGTCTGTTACGACCCTTTTGTTTGCCTCGCTCCGAGCCGCGTTACCACCATTGATAAACAAATGCAACGAGGGTCTGGGCCATTCTCTATTCACAATTCCACGAGCGCATTCCCCCCTCGTTTGCATTGCACTGTTACTCTCGCTCGCTGTCGGCTCATTATTACGTCCCAGTGTCGAGGGCGCATATGCGTGCTGCTGACGCATAAAATTCATACGTCCACTTGTACGCAGTATGCATGTATATGCAGAGCCTACAATATATGCAAATGTATGAGGGGAAAAGTCATTTTGATGACATTCGACTTCGAGGACCGTCCGCATAGTAGCCAATTTTCCCCATTATCAACATTATATAAACCTAAATATTTTTTCATTATCGGCTTTAGATGAATGCTAGAATGTTTATTTAAAGGTTATTTAAATGACGGTACTGTCCGCAAAATGAACGTCTGCATTTGTTTCAAATTAATAAGTATATGTACATATGAAAAAAACATCTTGATACTGATATATTTAGTTAATGCCAAAGATATTGAAATAATAAATGATATAATAAAATAAAATAATATGATAAAGTATTTTAATATAGTAATTCATAGAAGGTTCTAAATAAATATAATGAAATATGTTAATATAATAATTGAATATAGTAGTAGTAGTAGTAGTAGTATTTTATTTCTGGTATACCCGTTTTAAGGGTGTTTGCATAAATGCTTCTCATTTGCATAAATTATTTTACATTGATCTTCTTATATCTATCCTAGCTGCATTTTCATTCATATTACAGTACTTGAAGACTGTATGTAATATATATATATATATATATATTTATTAAGGGGCCAGTCCACTTTGGAGCCACGAAAAAAGGCTAGGATTTTATAAAAGATATGAATATAAAAGTTGTCGGGCTTGATAAATAAAGTCGAAATACGTTTTTTAAATTTCAATTATTTTTTATTCATTTTTAAGTACAAAAACTATAGTTTAATGTAACGCCTCCAAAATCGGTGGGCTAGGGAGCTCCATCACAACTCGGCAACGGCTTGTCTGAAACAAAAGAATCAAAGTCCATTAGATTCAGTATGACACCAACTACAAAATGACCCTCGGATATAAAGTTTTATCAAAAAATAAAAAAATGGCAGATGAAAAACGAAAAAAGAAAAAAAGCGTTTTTTCGCAGTTTTTCGCAAAAAAAAAGAGTAAAAATAAAAATTTTAAAACCATCGAGAGTCATCTTGTTGCGAATCATGTTTACAATATGTGGTTCAAATTTCAAGAGAATCGGTTTATTAGTTTTAGAGATACGATGGAGCTAGATTTTGAAAACGTTGTTTCGAGAAAAACGCGTTTGAAGTTTATACTATGAAAAACTCTTACCTAAATCGGCAATTCCTGCACCGTACAAAATCCCTTCTGATTGCTCATCATCGTCGATTTCTTCAGTCTTGCTTGCTTTCGATTTTTGAAATTATCAAAGTGGACTGGCCGCGTAATGAAAAATTATTTTTTTAAAGTACGCATCCTTTTTCTTTAACGTATGGATCCATTTCCTTCTGTGCCTACCTTATTGCAACTATTGTATAATATATTTATATAATTGTAATATGATATACCAATATAAATATATCCACTGTAGTGAATACTTTTAGGTATATGAATACAAAGGCGCATATGTACGAGAGAATAGCAGTCACTTCTAAGCGAGACTGTGAAACGTGCGGCTCCAGAGACGCTTTTGCTTCCCTTTCGACGTATATACCGCCGCGCCGGAAGTTTCAATGAGACCGTCGAGAGACACGACGTCGCGTATCCTCGTAAACATACGCGAGCTCGTCGCGCCATCGCCACCTCTATGTAGTCGCGTAGAGAAGAGAAAAGAAAAAAGAGACAAAAAAGCACAAATTGGGAACGCCGTACATGTCTCTCGTTTCAATATATGTACGCATGTGCGTATGTATATATTTATCAAGACGTATGTATTCCGCCCTGTAGACTTCACGAGGAATTATTGTACGAATAATCGCGAGGGGAGGAACGCACCGCGTTCGAAACTCTGGCATCTATTAATCCCTAGGGCAGAAATAAAACGGATGTATACCTCATGGGTTTTTTTTCGTGTTCTGACACTCGTTTGTGTTGGATAAAACGCACGGCGGAAATGATTTTGAATGGAAATTCAAGGTAAATAGCGGTTTTGGAAAATGCACTTTTTTGGAATTTTGTTGCTGCTGGGAAGTCTTGTTAATTCCTGTAGCCCTCGGTTCTGGCGATCTTTTGGATTAAGGGGTTACCCCCACTTGCGATTTTGAAAAAATCGATTTTTTTTATTGCATTTTTTTTGAAGTGTAAGTATCCGGGCCCATACTTCTGTATGGGCCCGGAATAGATGACTCTATGTAAGTTTACAAAAAAAAATATTTTCTTCGTGTAAACTGAAATTGAAACTTTAAACGCGTTTTTCTCAAAATGGCATTTCTGAAGTCGGTGACCAAGATTACTCGAACACTAATGAACCGATCTTCTTGAAATTTTGCAGGATTATTTAATACATAAAAATGTAGTCTTTAATCGTTCGATTTTTTTTCGAAAAAAATGGCCGTTTTATAGCCAAAAAACGGTCGTTTTTTTCCGTTAAAATCGAACCATTAACTTTGACTGTCCGCCATTTTGTGAAAAATGAATATTTTTTAAAATCCTTCGATTAAAGACTAGTTTATCCTTATATTTGACTAAATCCATCCGCATTTTTTTTCTTCAGATGATCCACTTCGCCGCAATGTTGGTCACCGCAAATCGTGTATATAAAAACATTATTTCATTGACGGCCATTTGCCACTAAACAATGTAATATTTTTCAATAAAAAAATTACTGAATGTTCTTCAAGATGTGTTCTTTAAGATGGTATATTGATCGATTAAAAAAGTTTTGTAGTTTTCTTTAAAAAAATTCATGAAAAAGGCCTTTTTTTGCGCTACAAGTGGGGGTAACGCCTTAAAGATATAAAATAATTTAGGGGTATGGCATTTGCAGCGAGTACTTTCAGGTAAAATCTTGACGGTGACTGAAATAATTCGTTTTGGGAAAAAAAGAGCTATTTTTAATTCAACAAGTTTCTAATTACTGTATTTTCGAAACTGAAAAAGTTATATGTCAAATATCGATTAGAATTTGTAAAATTTGGGTTCGTAAAATACCGTTGTTGTATAAACGATACATTCATTTGTTGACTTTCTGGAAGAAATTATGTTTGAACGGGTCTGCGTAAGCTTGGAGCTTAAAAAACAAGTCGATTTTCAATATTTTTTTCCTGTTGGGAGTTTTGGAATGACGAGGTCGGGATTTTACACACAATTAACACATAGTGTTGCCAAGTTCGAGTATTTTTTTCTTTGAAAAATATTGATAAACAACGGAGCTTTTATTATTTAAACAAAGTGCCAACGCCGCTGGTTGGCCAACCGGCGGAGGTCGTTCTGGCAATTAGGGTGATCTGAAGTTGAAAATAAAAAAATGTGCTTTTAGTGTAATGATGAAACTTTCATATGACCGAAGTATGTTTGGAAATTTTAAGAATTACGAAAATCGCAAGCTGTAGAAAAAAAAGTTCGATTATTGATAAAAAAATTAACTTTTGTTAATTTGTCGTCAATGAATGGATGCCCATGTGAGAAAATCATCCGGTCATATGATATAAAATGTTATAAACTATGCTCTGTCCGAGTTTGAAGTTGAGGGGTCCTTTGGGCGAAGAAAAAATAGCTGATTTTCATTATTTTTTTTGAGGGTAAAATTTCTTGATTATTTTTAAGACCGAGGGTATGTTTTATTACTACTTTTGGCTGTTACATGGCATTTTTTAATCAATCTTTAAAAATGGTGGATGTATACGCTCGGTAATCTGAAAAAAAAACCAACGCAGATTTTTCTTTTATTGGCACTCATACGCCGAATATGAACCAAGAAAAAGTGAGAAATGTTGGAAATCGATGAAATGGTAGGCTTTGAAACAAAAAGATTGAATTTTCCGAAAAGCATGGCTATATTTTGCCATAAAAAATACTTTTTTTCTTCTAATTTTCAAGAACATTTAGGCTCATATTTTAGACACTAAGATTAGAAAGATTTATACCAAATTTCATCAGAATCAGTCAACTAGTTTTTCAGCTATACGTCACGCCAGTTTTGAAAATGCAATTTAGAACACCGCGCCATACCTCCGCCATTTTGAAAGATAAATAAAAATAAAAAATACCATGTAACAGCCAAAAGTAGTAATAAAACATACCCCAAGTCTAAAAAATGTTGAAGAAATCTTTCTTAAAAAAAAAAAATCACGAAAATCAGTCAATTTTTTCCTCGCCTAAATCTCCCCCCATAAAGAATGTCAAGCTTCTGCATTGAATTCAATACGACCGTAGTAGAGGAATACTCTTTTCACAGAGACAAGAGCAAGCTACTCGAGCGTCGTAATTGAGAGATACGTGCTGCCTAGTGAAATACAATCTGCATTATCGGGCCCCCGTATTATACCAATGACGTTCCCGTTTATCATCGCAAAGTCGCACACCACTCGTCAACGAGTTGTACGCCCGCTCGGTCCGCCCACGCACGGGCTCCAACGACTTGCCGGATATTTATCCCTCGTTTTCTCACTCGTCGCGTCATCCATGCAGGAGCATCCCGGAGAACGCCTCGTAATTTTTGCCACTCCATTCACCAAAACGTGCCCTCGTATATTTTACGAGCCGCACGATACTTCGCGACGACGTCACACCGCGTGTCTCTTATTTATTTTCTCACGACAGTGGCCGATTTGCTCGGCGCGAAGAAAAAAGGACGAGCGCGTTTTTTGGTGAATCACATTTTTTTTCTCGGCGCACAAGCGAAAACGACGAGAAACTTGAGCTAAAGGATCGTCACAACTTCATTTATCAATTATTTATTTATTTATAATCAATAAATTTCACAGGATAATTACCGTCAATTTCTTCATCTGAAACAAGTTGGGCAAATAATTCTTACGATGTTTTTTATGTCAAGGTATATTATTGAGGTATTTAAAATAAATGATTTATACATTTGTTGTCAATTTTATTTATAAATATAGACATTTGCAAGTATTTTTTTGTAGAATTTATTCATGAATGAAAAAAATCGTGACCATTATTTATGCAGCTTGTATAATATCATAAAATTGAATATCCTTATTGTACAATTTATTCATGAATAAATTAATTTGTGACGATCCTTCCGCTAAAATTTCGTATTTTCATTGTACGCCGAAAAAAGTCGTCACACTTTTATTTGCGAAGAAATAAATAAATAAATTCGCAACGATACTTGGTGTTGAATGATTGAATTAATCGTATGTTCGATTATTAATAAATATATATGGGAAGGTGGGTAAGAGTTGAATAAATCAGTTCATCGAGTCTGGGGAGTTATACCACAATACTTCGATTTTTTCGGAGCGAGGGGTGGGGCCCTTTACATTTTTTGAGATCGACGAAAATCTTTGCAATCGATGATGTGACGTTTCAAAAAAATTTGGAGGATCGATCAAGAACAAGCACCTTATTGCAGAGATTTGTGATTAAGACCACTGGCCACCTGTCCCTGTAAGAAAACCAGAGAGAGAGAGAGAGAGAGTCTTTGTCTTCAAGCACGAATTCCCGGGCCCTCGTTCATCTGCTCCTTTCGCACGTTTCATACTTAATTTATTTCGTGCCTTAAGGACGAGAGTCGCCGTACAGTCGCGATAAAATATTCACACTTTATCATCGTGAAATCAGAGCCATTGAGTTATACAGGCCGATAATGTTTTCAAACTGAATTTAAGCCTCCCCAACGACACGACTGTTATATTCCGTAATATTTTGCTCGCCCATGCGAATTAAAATTTCATATAAACCAACTAATTTTACGTCCTTCAAAATAAAAAAGAAAATATGAATTTTTCGATAAAAATAAAAATTATTTGCAACCTCAATTACTTCTAGCCAACCCGAATTCATAGATGTCAGGTGAAAGTGACAGGGACTGTAAAAACCCACAAACGACGAACACGAAATGCAAAAAACCCTCTTTTTCCCTGCAAATATTCCATTTTTTCAACATACGAATTAAATACTTGTTTTTTCTCTCCCCGCATCAAACTCGCCATTTGCGTATAAATTAATCATAATTTGCAACACTATATTTAAACACTACCCCTTCGTGGGGAAGCGGGTTCGAGATTTTTTCGAAACATTGAAACCATTTTTTTTTCTATTTTGATTATTATTCAAATAGGTAGATGGGAATAATGATGAAGGCAGTGTGGGCACAACCGTTCGTCGCATACGTGTAAGATGGTTACAGAGTTTGCATATAACGAGCGTGAAGGCTCGGTAAAAGTACGTTAAGGGCATCGGTGTGTATCGCGTGTATAGTACGTAATAGACATTGCGAGGGTCTCTCGCGTTCGCGTATATGTATCTGGTTACGCGCCAGCACCCCGATAACTCACTGCCCGTGCAAGTAACGTCCATGACTCCTGTATAGAAGTGTGTATATATATGTATAGATATATACATATATACATATACATATACATACATACATACATATATATATATATATATATATATATATATATATATATATATATATATATATATATATATATATATATATACACACATACATACATACATATATATGTATATGTATGTATGTATATATCAAGCAAAAGTTTCGCTACGTGCCCTACTGTATACGGGGTGTCCTCGAAGTTAAAGTTAAAGGCCGCCATCCGTGCGAAACGGCTAGTTGAATCTTCTTTTCTACACTGAAAAAAAGTTGACTCGATCTGACTAAATCCATCGTTAGGAGATCCGAACGAATTATTCATTAAAAAATAGAACAGATTATTTTGAGAATTATTCAACGGAACTAACGAATACTCGAAACAATAAAATATTTTAAGGTTTTATCTGAACACTTCGTAGGCGATGTGTGAACGAACAATTATGTTGACCCAAGTGATTTTTTTCTCTGTGCGCATCACAATGGAAAGATATGATGACACCGAAGATTGCATTATTGGAACGCAACAAAAGTTCAGTAGTACCATTTTTTTCGTAAATTTGCGCTACGGAAAACACTCAACTATTTATTAGGATTCTTATTAGAAATCCGGAGGCCAAATTTGTAAGATGAGATTTTAAGTGATGAAGAAAGAGAGGAAACGAAAGATTTATAAAAAAATTCGTTGTATTTTAGCAATGCAAACTTCAACATTGTAAAATATGTAAAAAAATCGTTGAACTGCCAGATGCGATGAGAGTTGACGAAAAATGATAAAAGTATGCGACGATTGGTAGTGGAGGGGGCTCGGCCTCGATGATCTTTCATGTTAAGGTGGCTAGGGCCAGTAGTTCGATGGGTGACCGCTAAGCCGCTGGCTTGGGCGCCGACTACCTAGCGACAGGCAATTTTACCGAGTTTCCGGTGGCGAAGGTAAGATAAACAGGGGTTTGACGGCCAGTTGCCCTGTGCCCTCCTGAGAATGCGATAAAGCCGTGCCTTTAAAAACAAATGTTGTGGGCAATACTGTGACCAACTGGAAACTTTTACCGTGGGGTAGAAAGTGAAAAGGATGCGCCTTAAAAGCTTGCCAGGGCACGCGAAGTAAAACAAATACATTGGCGTACAAAAATAGAGTTGAAAAATGGACAAAATACCAAATAAGCTGATGGAAAATAAGGATTCTCGTGGTCCGAAGTCCCGCAGTCGTGGACAGCTCATCTGTACACGTTCTCCTCTCGCTGTCATCATTCTCCATTCTACCCTGCATGCTTGCCTACAATGTCCACGTACCCGAAGATCTTTCGTATTTTCCCTATTAGTACGTCCGGCTGGTTCGCGCTCATATCAGAGCCCGATCACGTCCTGGCTTGTAGCTCGATGTAACGAAACGTACCGCACAAACGAAATCCTCCAACGAGAATTGCCCCACTAACAAGGAACATCACTTAAGTGTCCGTCAATTTTGTTGAAACTCATATATGTGATGAAGCATTAAGAACTATTAGACACGTATTTATTTTTTATCTGCGGAAAAAACGCTTCTAAGAGTGAAAACCACCCCTCAAAAAATGGCGTGCCGAGGGGTGGTTATGCAGTTTTACTCACACGCAGTCCGACCTGAATAAAACGAAAACCAAAATTCTTCTCATGTAAAGCGATGAAAAATCCACTATAGAAAAATCGAAAAAAATTAAATTAAGGGTTAACACGCCTTTCTTCAAGGGGTAGTTTCCCCCCTTAAACACTTTTTTCCGCAGATGAAAAAAAACGTGTATAATAGTTTCCAATGCTTTATCACATATATGAATTTCAAAAAAATCGAAGGCGGACACTTAAGGGATGACCCCACTCTAGCAGCAGAAAATAAGGCTTACCTTTGAACTTTTATTTTGGGAGTATGAAAACAGGAATATAATTTCTTTCGAGAGGGTTCATTTAACACATATTAAAGTACAAAAAAAATTGATTATCATTTTCACAAAAAATAGCAGCGACAGAGCCCATCTTGAGAAACGTGTTTTTTACGAATAGTTTCACGGGAGGACGGTTTTCTCGTAAAGTATAAGACCTGGAACGAAATAGAAAAAAATTATAATACATATATTATTAGCCATGGGATTTTTTTAAATCAAATTTTGAAAAAATGGCGCAATTTGAAAGAAATAAATCGATTTTTTGCCCAAAAATAGACAGTAAATTGTTGATAAAAAAAAGTTTACATTTAATTAAAAAACGGCTACGTACTCCCACAGATAATGTAATTGTGGAGCTACTATCAAAATTTCAAATCGATCCATGCAAAGGTGTTCGAGTAATCCGTCCGCCCAGTTTGAAAAAAGTGGTTTCGAAAAAACGCGTTTAAAGTTGTACTAGGCGCCTGAAAAAAGTCCGGGGCAATGCGGCAAAATCGATAATTGAAATTTAAAAAAATCGCTACTTGTTCTTATGAGCCCAAAGTCTTTTTTAAACAAAAAAACGATCCCCACAAGCCCCTACGATCATCCCATCTTCATTTCCACCTTTTTTCCAAATTGATCCATCATGATCTTGGTTCAAAGAGCCATGTCGTCATCCTGGTTCATCGGCCTGTCCATTTTAAAATTCCTACAATGTGCCTCCAAGCCCCATAACAGCGAACTCTTCTCCATGACTGTACCACGCTCTCAATCTTCTTCGAGTTCACTTACCTCTGCAACTTTATGTTTCCCAATGCAACTGAGGAAAGCCAGAAATCCGAAGGCAAATCCTCGAGTGTCTAAAATATCTCGAGACTGGAGATACAAGTGAAATCTAACGCGAGCGGAAATTGGATAGCCCGCCGTTTTCTTTTGCCTCATTAATACGTACGTTTTTCAGAGCCAAGTACTCGGAGATTCGAGCACTTCCGATCTTTCGAGTTCCTAGTTCCGAGGAGACCGAGAGTCTCGCGTTACGGGCGACCAGTGCGAGCCCCAGAGGATTGCGCTCTTTTTACGAGCTGCACGATAAACACACATGCATACAGGGTGGCAATTGTAACATAGCCACGTGTTTTTTTCAGGGCTTTGCGAGAAAAATACGATGTTCAATCATTTTTCAAGTACGCTTCGGAAACAAAATTAAGCTCATTTTTGTGACGAGGAGAATTCGCCAGATAAAAATGGATGACATTGAAGTTTGGATTGGTGGAATGCAACAGTTTTATTTTTTATTTTTCACTTCTTCATTTTTATCATCATCGAGGAGATGTTTATTTTATTTCCCTTTTTTGCGAATTGCGGCTATAGGTCTCTAATAAAAATACGTGAAATCGTTTGGGGATTTACACAGTCAAAATAAGAGAAAAATAAATTGAGCAATCGGAAAGAATTAATTTTCGTTGTATTCCAACGACGCAAACGTCAACGTCATAAAAATAGAGGATTTTGGAAATCAAATCGAGATTCCAATTTGCGTACAGCAAAATGAAGATATTTGAATTCGACTCCGGAAAAACGTTTTGGTGTGTCCCGTCATCGATGAAAACAATTATCAAACATGCATTTTAAAGTAAATAAAAGGAATTTAATACTATTAAAAAAAAATTCGGGAGCTTTTTGTATCCGGATTGTAATTACGATATGGCGTATTTTTGTGATGAGGAGTATTCGTCAGAAAAAATTGAGAGTTTGAGGAAAAAATAAAAATTTCATTAGGAGTGATGCAGAGTGAAGAGTCTTTTTTTTGCCAGAACGCTATAGATACAGAGTGTCAATTGAAAGAGATTTCACGACTGAAAAAATCCGATATTTAGAGGTTTTTAAAGCCCTCCTCAAAAAAAATATAGCGTATTTTTGTGATGAGGAGTATTCGCCAGAAAAAATTGAGCATCACTCTTAATGAAATTTTAATTTTTTAGCCAAAACGCTCAATTTTTTTCTGACGAATACTCCCCATCACAAAAATACGCTATATTTTTTCGAGGAGGGCTTGAAAAAACCTCTAAACATCCTATTGTCCTCAGTCGTAAAATCTCATTCAATTGTCACTCTCTACTTAATGGTATAATAAAGTTCCCCATCAGCACACCTAGCTCTTCGTGGCATTGAATTTCGCATCGTTGGAATGCAACATAAATGTTTTTTTTTCGCATTCCCGAATTATTTTTAGCACACTCAGGCTACGAAAGTCCCTGAAACAATTTTGAGAATCCTTATCAAACATTGAGAACCAAAAGGTGCAAAAACAATTTTCGATAATAATAAAAATCAACGAATGAAAAAATCAAGAGGAATATTCGTTGCATTCCAACGATGCGAACTTCATCACCCTGGCTATTTTGCACTTTCTTTCCAACGAATCATTAATTATGGGGAACCGATTGCTCTCGATGTTACCTTCATATTGCCATGCTCGCAATTGCCTAAAACTGCATTCGCAAACATTGGCTTTTGATTATGACTACTGTGATAATAAAAAACTATGAGGACGTCGAATGTGCTCAAAAACATATTTCCTCGTATATATGTGCATAAATATATATGTATATGCACAATAGTGTGTGATACACCGTATATGCTTCCACTTTCGCGATATGAAGAGCGTAACGTACGAATACGTGAAGGGGATAGGGGTAGGGGAATTCACGTATATACGTAACAGCAAGCCTAGAGCATATACATGTAGTCGCTCTGGAAAGTTCATTTCCTTTCGGAGCAGCAATGCGTGTAGAATTGCTGCCTCCTCGACGAGGATATAATAGAGCGGGTATGAGCGCATGGTGGCCATATATATATATTTATATATGTATATATATATATATATATATATATATATATATATATATATATTTGCGTGTCATGGCGCCTTATGTCCACGGGGAAGTTGCGGCCCCACTTTTTTTCTCCTGTTCTTTTCCTTTTCTTTTCCACTCTCGATGTTTTTTTGCCCCCTAGCCATTGCCTTTAAAACGTTAAACGCGTAAATCTCGTTCCCAAGTTTCGTGCAGCGCTAAAAAGAAATCCGGATCTGAACAACTTCCTCCGCGCAGACACACACATATGCGAGACCTAATCTTCTCGACTGGGCGTGCGTCTGCTCCGGAAAAATAAACCGTAAAAAAGACACGAAAGGTTCAGCGCGAATATCCCCGGCGATTTGTTAGTTCCAAAATGGACCTGGTCTATGAGGGGCCTACAAGGAACATCACTTAAGGCGGTTACCCCCACTTGTAGCGCAAAAAAAGGCCTTTTTCATGAACTTTTTTAAAGAAAACTACAAAACTTTTTTAATCGATCAATATACCATCTTAAAGAACACATCTTGAAGAACTTTCAGTAATTTTTTTATTGAAAAATATTACATTGTTTAGTGGCAAATGGCCGTCAATGAAATAATGTTTTTATATACACGGTTTGCGGTGACCAACATCGCGGCGAAGTGGATCATCTGAAAAAAAAATGCGGATGGATTTAGTCAAATATAAGTATAAACTAGTCTTTAATCGAAGGATTTTTAAAAATATTCATTTTTCACAAAATGGGCGACAGTCAAAGTTAATAGTTCGATTTTAACGAAAAAAAAACGGCCGTTTTTGACTATAAAACGGCCATTTTTTTCGAAAAAAAAATCGAACGATTAAAGACTACATTTTTATGTATTAAATAAGCCTGCAAAATTTCAAGAAGATCGGTTCATTAGTGTTCGAGTAATCTTGGTCACCGACTTCAGAAATGCCATTTTGAGAAAAACGCTTTTAAAGTTTCAATTTCAGTTAACACGAAGAAAATATTTTTTTTTTGTAAACTTACATAGAGTCATCTATTCCGGGCCCATACAGAAGTATGGGCCCGGATACTTATACTTCAAAAAATGCAATAAAAAAAATCGATTTTTTCAAAATCGCAAGTGGGGGTAACCCCTTAAGTGTCCGCCTTCGATTTTGTTGAAACTCATGTATGTGATGAAGCATCGACAATTATTAAACACGTATTTTTTTGTATCGGCAGAGAAACGGTTTTAAAGGGGAAACCACCCGTCAAAAAAAGGCCTGTACCCCTTAATTTTTTTTCTATATTTCTGCAGTGGATTTTCCATCGCTTTACATTAGAAGAATTTTGGTTTTGGTTCAATTCAGATAGGTGGACTGCTTGTGGGTGAAACTGCAAAATCATCCCTTGACGCGCCTTTCTTCGAAGCGTGGTTTTCCCCCTTAAAAAAGTTTTTCCGCAGATAAAAAAAAATACGTGTTTAGTTTTTGATGTTTCATCACATATAAGAGTTTCAACAAAAATTCCGGGCCACTCGAAGATTCTTTCCACACTGGGTCAATAATCGTGAGAAAACTCGTTGCAGGTGCAACAAGGTAAATTAAGGGAAAAGCGATATCCTCCGTTTTCTCAAGGGCCTTGGTATTTTTGAGCCCACGTGTGGCAGGGTGGAGGGGGAGGGTTGCTTAAAAAATATCGTTGCCCCAATATCTGTTCAACATTGCACCCTCCTTTTCTCCTCGCCTTTCTCCCGTTTTCCCTTGTGAACGAGGAGAGAAACCAATATTTTCGTTGGACATTCCTCTTGTGTTCTCATCGTTGACAGGAAAGAAGCATTCACGGCGTCTCGTCGTTGCACCGCACCGATCAGTATTCTCCAAAGTTTCCTTGTGTCCCGGTAAATGCGATGCCAGAATCTCCCTTCAATTCTCTCACGTGAAACACGATATCCCTTTCAATTTGACTGAAAGGAAAAAAAAAGCTGGTGCACTTCGCGCCCGAGAAACCACAAACGCGCATGCATTTATTGAGGATGAATGGGGAAACGTCAAAGATTGGACGTAGATGCATGTGCGTTGTAACGTGTGAATAAATGAATAAAGAAAATTCAAAATAGATATATATGGGACATTCCACGCCATTTCACCTAGCCCCGACCATTTTTGGTTTTCCTGATTTTTTGTAAAATTGTACTCCATGAACGGAATATCCACACCAACTTGTAGATTTTAATCTCTTCTCTTTTAGGAGTTATCATTTTCTAAAAAATGTCGATTTCGGAAGATTTTTTTCACAATCATTTTTTTTCCGTTAAATTCAGTACAAATTGAAAATAAACCGTTTCAGGCCTGTTGAAGCCGAATTGGAAATCACAAAAGCATTAATAGCTTTATTGGGAATTGATATGATAAAAATCTTCTCAAAAAAATATAATTGATTCGAAAAAAATAGAAGGAAAAATGGGCCCACGATGAGACTAGCCTCAAAAATCATACAATGGGTCACTCTATTTGAGAGAATTTTTTGAAAAAAAAAAAAAAAAGTCGATCATCTTTTTAAAAAATAGTTTGCACTTTAGAAGCAAAAAAAAACGTTGTCATGGATAATTGATAATTTTTTCATATTTTTCAACCAAAGCATGCTTCAAAATCTAAAAAAATTATATAATGACATTTGTCGATATCTCAATTAGGTCGACAGTTACCAACGTTTAAACGTTTCCAAAACTTCCGAATTTGACTTTTTTCGGAAAATTATAACTCCTAAAATTTTCCTTTCATGGGGTACAATTTTACAAAGCAAATCAGGAGAACTAAAAATGGTCGGGGTCACAGGCTGGGTGAAATGGCGCGGAATGCCCCATATATAAATGAAAAAAAAAACTTAAAAAAATAAACGTAAATATAAATAGATGAAAAAGAAATAAACAAGTTCAAAAAGTAAATATAAATATGAATACATGTAAATAAAATGAACAAATAAAAATGAAAAATATACGCATGCACCATCCATATATGCGTATACGGTGTATGTGTTATTTGTAGAATCTGCAAAGGACGAATATGTAATAATAAAATAAGCAAATAAAACAAGTAAATATGAATATACAGAAACAAAATAAACAAATAAAAACGTAAATATAAATATAAATATATGCAAATAAAATAAGCAAATAAAAATGAAAATATATATATATATACACACACCTTCAATATATGCGTGTACGGTGTGTGTGTAGAATGCGCAAGGGGCAAAGCACTTTTTCTCGCATGGGGCGTTAATCTTCGGGGCTTTAATTATAGTGAGCGCTAAGAACGGCTATATAGTTTCACGCCTCGTGTTTCAAACTTTCATACACACTGCAAATAAAAGATCGCAATGGACATTTCATTGCGTGTTAAATTTTCCAAGCAACGTACTCTCATTCTCTGCTATATTCGATGTAACCGTTGCCCAGGATATTCCGTACGTCTATGGTAATAATAAGAAGACTAGTCGTAATGATAAAGACAATAATAATCGTGACGATAATGGTGATGATGACGATAACGATTATTATGATAATGCATATTATAGTAGCGATAGCATTGATGGTGAGAATAATGGCCAATGTGCATCCAGTTAATATTTTCTAATCGAACCGTGTCGAATTCCACATTATGTTGCAGCCTCAGAATTTGGTTCTAACTGGTGAATTTCCCGAGTGCGATGTGAAACTCTGCGACTTCGGTATATCGCGATACATCAGCCATGGCGCCGATATTCGCGAGATTTTGGGCACGCCCGATTATGTTGGTGAGTTAGCAATTTTTCATTGATTTAATAATTTCTCTACTCATTTATTTCAATTTTCTCACTCATTTAATTCAATTAATTCATTTAATACTTAATTTCGTATTAATTAATTCATTTAAAAATAAATCATTCATTCAATAACTTCTCTATTTCATTTATTTCATTTGTTTATTCATGTACTTATTTTTTTGTTATCGATTTGCCCCCTCATACGTTTATTTATTTTTTATGTCATTATTTATTCATTAATACACGTATTTTCTAACTCGACATAAAACGTTACAAGAAATTACGCGATCGCCTGTAAACCCAAGTTAACGAATATTGAATAACAATATTCCGGTATTGTAACTTTCAGCCCCAGAAGTTTTGAATTACGAGCCGATAAGCCTGGCGACGGACATGTGGTCGGTCGGTGTGCTTCTGTACGTATTGCTGACGGGCTGCTCGCCATTCGGCGGTGACACGAAGCAAGAAACTTTCTGCAACATAAGCCGCTGCCGTCTCGATTTTCCCGACGATCTTTTCGAGGACGTTTCCGAGGAGGCTCGCGATCTGATGGTCAAACTCATGGTCAAAGATCCGAGGTGAGTTTTCCATGTGGAAGACATTTTTTTATCCCATTTTATACAATAATAATAATTTATATATATATATATAATAATTAATAACATCAACAAAAATAATAAAATGATATTATTTTTGTTAACCTCAATTTTGAAAAATAAATCTAGGGTAATAACGAGCCGATGTACCCAAAATGCATTCTCCCTATCGCTTCCTTCCTCCCTAGATTCGTTTCCGCGCTACAAAGCGGAAGCACGGCAATGAGTCGCGAGCGACAGCACTGCGAGTAGTAACAAAAAGAAAATAAAACAAAAAGATCTACCCCACGTCGTGGATACGAGTCCCTTATCGTGATTGTACTGCGGAGGAGTTCGTACCGCTCTTGTCAGCTGAGCGGAAGTCCTTATCAAATTGAAACTCGTCCGAGAACTCGTTTCTGGCGGTCCGAATACTTTTTCCCGAGCCGTGCTTATGATAAAACGAAAAAAAAAACAAATTAAAAAAAAATATAAAAGCTGCGGGCGCAAACCACTACACCACAGCCGCGTAGGAGCTCGTGCACGAACTATCGTTGCGTAATGATATTTCCAGGAGTAACGGGAGAGATAGAACTTTCATTTGTTGTATTGCAATTTTCGAAAATTCAGTTGAATAACTCGTAGCTAGGAAGAAAAGAACACTCTCGTGGAAAAACACTGTACGACACTGCGTGCGTGCTCGACTGGCAATTATATTCGCCAGTCCATTTATTCCCTTTTTACGAATGATATATATATATATATATATATATATATATATATATATATATATATATATATACACACACACACACATATATATACAGGATGATTCACAACTATAAGGGTTGACTTTGTGAGCTCACAGACTGTGTCACTGCGAGCAAAACGCTTTTTTTCAAAATGTCGTGCGACCAAAATTGGCCGAGATATTTGCCTTCAAAGTCTTAAGGATTCTCTTTGTCAGCTCACAGAGTGTGTCATTGCGAGCGAAACGCTTTTTTTTCAAAATGTCGTGCGACCAAAATTGGCCAAGATATTCGCCTTCAAAGTCCAAGTACACTGGGACCTCTATTATCGGCACAGCAGCGGGACCGGCCCCGTATCACACCTGCCACAATAGACATTGCGCACCATACACTTCAAACCGACTCTGCATTGCTGATAGCAGTACGCCTCCAAGCCCTATCTCATTGTCCAGCATGCGTCGAGCCTCAAGCCAGGGCCCGGTGCTTCTCCCACCATGCGCCCCACACAGTGGGGGGCTGTTGCTTCCGTGGAGGTCCCGACAATAGAGGTCGCAGTGTAGTTTTTTTTTATTTTTTCGGTAAATAATCACGAACACGGAGACTCCCTTTGCAAATCGATTCAATAATTATTCATTGACTATTTAATTCTTGAAAAAAAAATTGCCCTTGACAATTACTGTGTTGTTTATTAAGCGTCGGACTTTGAACCGGAATATCTCGGCCAATTTTCGTCACACGACATTTTGAGAAAAAGCGTTTTTCTCGCAATAACTCACGCTGCATGCTCGCCAAGGGAAACATACGAGTTGTGAATCACCCTGTATATGCAGTCGAGCAGTATTTGCGGCAGCGACGGATGGTGCCGTTATCAAAGTCTCCGAGAAGTGCGTGTGCACGCTCCCGAGACGAGGGGACGTACAACACACGACAGGTCGATGACGAGTTAGCTCGGGCGAGAATGGCTATTCGCTGGTGCGTCTCCGAGAACGCGGCGTAAAAAGAATCATCATTCCGTAATCCGGGAGTCGACGCGTTGACTTTTTATAGCCAAACCGGTAAATTTTCACTCACGTGACACGGAATATAAAATTATTCTATGCACTATATATATATATATATATATATATATATATATATATATATATATGGGTGTAATAGGAGGCAAAGACGAGGTACATATTATAATCGAGCGTGTATTGCCTCCTTGCGGTTATGTTGGGAAATATGAGGATTGAAAAAAGAAAAGAAAAAAAAGAAAATGAAAAAGCAGTGGGAACACCGGTTTTGTATTTATCGTCGCGCGATATTATACCCATCGGTTTCTTTTCCCTTCGCGTACACGAGATACCACTTGTAACGCACACGCGAAGACCAACAAGGCGGACCATCATCCGCGCGACCATAAAATACTGACATTACAGCCTGGAAGTACGCTCGCAGGCTGATCTTTCCGCTAATCGGTATAGCTTCTTACGAAGCCGCGTGACCCGAGAAGCCCGGGGACAATCTAGAAGAATTTAGAAGATTTGAGTGCAAGCATTCATGGGGAATTTAGGATAGCGCATGCAAGACTTTTACGTGGCTCCGAAAAAAAAGACAGTGAGATGTAGCGAAATTATTTTGCGGTTGACAATGAGATTTTTACCTCAATGAGCATTCGAAACACTATACACGTCAATTTCCAACCAGTTTTCGAGTGAATTTGGACAGATGATAAATTAAGGTAGATTTAAATGTGTATTTTTGTATGAATATACTTGGACAATTTTAAGATAAATATAAAATAGATTTTTTATTCATATATTATATAAATAAACGAGCAACGTTACAATATATATATATATATATATATATATATATATATATATATATATATATATATATATATATATTAATTGCAAAATTACTAGTAATCGGCCATATGGCCCTTTTGTAACCACGAATTTTTGCATACACCAGAAACATTTCGCAATAATTCTAGTTCAAATAAAAATCTCATAGTTTCATTTTTCCTAGATGCACATAATCCCTTTTTTAAAGACTCGTGCGCGGGTCATGCCAATTTGCGAGTGAAGCGACGAAGAAACCGATCGAAAAAAAAACGTACTTTTGCAATGAGAGTATCTCTGCTCCCTGTGTAAATACTGCAGCTGCGAGTACGAAGCTTTAGGGCAAGAGGAAGGTTTTTGTTTTCCGTCGAGATATATTTTTTTTCTAGCAGTCATTTCGAGAGATGAACCAAAAGCGAATGTGAAAACAAGCTTTCTAGTTGGGTCGTTTTCTATTTAGGTTAATAAATACGTTACAGATTATTGGCAAGCTTAAATTAATGACCTACTTAGCTTTAAAAATACATTTTTATGATAGTGAGATTACAATTACGCGCATACGTAGCGTAAAACGTTTGAGAGAAACTCGACCAAATGAGAAAAAAAAAATTCTCGTGAAACCTAGCTTGTGGTCGGAAAAAGAGGACTTTTCGTGATTTTTTCTGAGAAATCGCGTGCAGGTTTTCAAATTTTTTTTTTTTTCATCATGGGAGAGTATGGTTTTAAGTGTATTTTACAATTTTTGTATTAAAAATATTTATAAATGTGGTGGATACAATGCTCCGATGTAAATCATCCGAAATACAGAAATCAAATGCATTTAGTTTTTGCATGAAATTATGTAGTGCTTGGACTTAATAAAATATTGATATTTGAAAAAAATGACCGCAGTCCAGAATGAAAGGATCGATTTTCAGTGAAAAAACTCTATTTTTATTGATAAAAAACTATGAATCGAGAATAATGTCCTTCGTTCAAGCACTGCTCTTTGATATGTAAAAACCGCTTGTCAAATTTGAAGTAGATGGGCGCAGTGATTTTTGAGATATCCTCATCACCGATTTTGAAAAAGTAATTTTGAGAAAAACGCGTTTAAACCTTCGTTGACACACTCATATGTGTCCACGATTTTGACACACTGGGTCAATTCGACCCGGCTAGTACTTCATCCACCTGCCATCAAAAAGCAAGTCGGTTTTTATTGAAAAAAATATAGGGATACACCTTAAACATTTCTGAACATGTCTGCATAATTAAAATTCGGAAAGTATAAAATTGAATTGGTGTGAAAAATGATTGAAAATTTTCAATTTCGGGCAAGTGAGTATTTTAAATTCATCCGGGTCAAAATGACCCAGTGTGTCAATCCAGGATAAAGGGGTCTTCTCGCTTTAGACGCTAAAAAAAGCTATTTTCATGATTTTTTTTACATGTTTATATTATAGATATTGATTTAAAAAAATTGTTACACTTAATAAATACACTTTTGAAATACATGAAATTTTTTTACAATGTATTTATGTAACCCAAAAAAACTTTAAACGCGTTTCTCTCGAAACAATGTTTTTCGACGGCTTGTGCATGAAATCTTCGAAACTACTGAACCGATCCTTATGAAATTTTAACCACATATTCTTTACAACTATAGCTATACCGCATATCAAGGATTTTTTTTAATTTTGATATTTACTATTTTTTGCCTAAAACGGTGAAAAAACACGTTTTTTTTTGTTTTTTCAAAAAATGTTCGCGAATTTGTTATTTTTGCATATATCAAAAATCGTATGATATGCGCTATCGCCATTGACATACTGAATCTAAAACCGTTTGATTTGTTTTGTTTCGGATGATCCATCTCCGAGATTTCATCCACAGCGCAGACCTACAATTTATTTAGGAAATTTTTTTAACTACTATTTTCGTCTATAAATACTAACTTTAATAATTTTTTTTTTACGTATTTCGAAAGTGTATTTATTAAGAGTAATAACTTTTATATCAATATCTACAATATAAACCTATCAAAAAAACGCATGAGAATAGCCTTTTTTAGCGTCTAAAGTGAGAAGACCCCTTAAAGTTTTTCTGTCGGTGGAACTTACTTACGCCCTCAATTCCCATCGACAGCGAGTTTTTCGCAACTGTTTTCGAACTGTTACATCTCGTCTCTCAAAAGTCAAAACTCGCTATATCCAAAAATGTCACCCAGTCGTTCAGCCCCCAAGAGCAATCCATTAATTGTTACTCTCTCCAATTGCAGTGAGCGCCTAACAGTGACGGAGTGCCTGCAGCATCCGTGGTTCGCGTCCTTCGACGACCCGGCGGGGCCTGTCTGCCCGTCGGCGCACCTCGAGGAAGTCGCGCGAGCATCGTCGAGTGGTTCGACACCGGAGTCCAAATCGCCCGAGAGACCATCGACTCCGGAGCCTTTGGAAACGAAGATCGATACGGAAAAGCGCAAATCGTCATCGTCCTTATCCTCCTCATCCTCCTCGTCATCATCCTCCTCCTCCTCCTCGTCCTCCTCAACGTCATCAACGATAACGACCAGCTCGATCGTGAATTCGGCCGAGAGTAGCGGGGACTCGATGAAATCGACGTCGCGCGCGGTTCCCTCGCACACGGAGAATATCTACTCGAAGCCAAAGTCACCACCGATGCCCGTAAGAATAGGCCTCAGTCCCGACCGCAGGGACACCTTCAAGAGGAACATGGACTCGCTGGCGCAAAAGTTTTCCGCCGGCACGGAAATCGTCATAATCGAGCAGAGCTGCTCGAGCAACGCGAGCAACGCGATGATAGCGGGTACGGCGAGGCGAGCAACGGCCACCCACACGATGCCAGCCGGTGAAGTCTTCAAGTGTACACCGGTCTTCATACTTGGCGAGGAACAGCAGTGCAGCGACAGCGGCAGCGACACAGTCTCCGAAATATCGACCGACAGCTCGAGCGATCGCAGCAGCATCTATTCCGACGACAGCCTCGACTTCATACTCTACGGCAAGAATCAAGCCCGGGCTAGCTTCCCGTTCGCCGGCACGGAGACCGATCGTTGGGAACAGCACAGACATCACACGCGTGCGTGGCCGCGCGAGTGCAACGGCGTCGTCAGCAAAGCCCTCAGCAGATTCACAACCGAGTCCAACGCGGCGAAAACCAAAACCGAATGTTCCAACCAACAAAACGTCACGGCTGGACGCGCCAAGAGCGGCCTTGAGGCGCTACGCGAGAGAGGCGGCAACCTCGTTGTCATCAGGGAACCCGTCAGGGCAGGAAGGTACACGCGCTACAGCGAAGTTCAGTGCGAGTCCGTCCAGGCGAGAATCCGAAGATTTCAGGTGCACGGTGGATCGTAAGCAGCATCGTTGCCAAATGGACAGCTGATGGACATGGAAGCTTCTCGTCCTTGATCAGCCACTTTACGCGACTCCAATACCCTAGGAGTCTCTGATCTCATCGCTTGGAAGACACTCGCGAAGAATTTCCGCCATCACCTCATCGGAGGTGATGGCGGAAATCACCTCACGTCACCTCCCATCGGAGGTGATGGCGGAAATCACCTCCCGTCACCTCCCATCGGAGGTGATGGCGGAGATCACCTCCCATCACCTCCCATCGGAGGTGATTGCGGAAATGAGCCTCCGTTGGGAATTTGATCGGTTCGGAATTGCAGGCGAATGGATCCAAACTCTCTGGAACTCAACGCATCTCAATGGAGTTACCGTCAGCCTGGAAGTTTGTCCTGAATTGATGAAATTCACTCTTAGCTTTGTTGCAAACCCGAACAAACCCAAACGTACCGCGGTACAGATTTCTCTTGGATCAGCCTGGATACCTTGATAAACGGACAACAATGATGACTACCGTTGAACATACTTTTCCCACAATTCTGAACGCAGCTTCAAGGCCCATGCCCGAAACCCTGGACATTCCGAATGCTCCGAAATTCCCGAATATCCGAGACGAAGGTTCCGCACTTTTGGAATATTCGACGAAACTTGGAGGGAATCGAAGACTTCCGGTGGAAAAAAATGAATGTCCGAGCGAGTCTCGATGGCAGCTGGATCGATTCCAAATTCTCCCTCGGGGGATCTTGCAAAATGGACGCTTCGAGGAGTGACTTCGAATCGAATGGAGCTACGATGCCATGGTTCTTTCCGAACACGTCACAAGGCCATTTACGAAAACTCTTCGCGACTGGATATCGCCAACGTTCCGCGATCTCCTCCAACGGATACACACACATATCGCGAAGCATATTCGTCGCCGTCTGTACATAAATGTACAAAGATTTTACTGACTTTTTCGGGACAACGCCGCCCAACGAAACATCCGTGCGATTTCTTCGTAGCATTTGAGCGAATTGAAAATTGATAGGCAAATGGATAAGTCGTGCTACCGCGGTATTGTTCGCGATATAAGCCAGCGCTGTGTACATTGATCGACGCCTGCTTTTTTTTGTTCTTGCTGTACATAATACCTGTAGATACATATATACTTATTTTTGCGATTGAATGAATGCGTGAGAGTTCGACGAGTGGGAAATTCCATCGAGGAGAAATACACGAGGCCTTTACGTGCTTCTGAGAAAAATGCCAATTTTTCGAGATTGCCTTTTTGGTTGATGAAATTTTTACTCCAACGAGTATTCGATACACTATATACATGAATTTTCAACAATTTTTCCATTGAATTCACAAAAATTATAAATTACGCTACATTTAAATGTGTATTTGTGTATATATGTACGTGGGCAATTTTCAAATTAAGGGAGGACTGTGACGGGTCGAAAAAATATCTTTGCCGAATTTATTTTGTCTAATAGATCATTTATTTGGGATTTAGAAAAACGGCATGTTATTAAGCATACGTAAAACTCCTATCGTGTAAATTTTTGTAAAAAAAAAACAAAACATTCACAACGTTATTGAGGTATAATAGAGCCTCTGTATAAAAAAACGTGGTCCAACGGTCGAATCGATAACTTGACAATGGTTGGTCTGAAAAATAAGAATAAAAAAGTTTTATTATCTACAGAAAGGCAGTTCTCGTTGTACGTAGGCGTTTTTTCGAAGAAAAACAAAAATTTCACAAAATGACGAGTGGTTAAAAAAAACTGTAAGTTTGGCAAAATTTTTACGTATATTCGTGGGCTCAAAAAATACTGATTAAAAACGGCTACGTACAACAAGAGCTACTGTAATTGAGGAAATTTTTATTTTTGAAATTCAAAATCGGACAATTATAGCGAGAGTTACGATTTCGGCCAGGTAAGGAAAAGTTTCGAGAAAAGCGTGATTGAAAATTTAAGTATACGTGAATCGAATAACTTGGTCAATTGTCAATATATTAACTTGGACATTTTTTCACATATTCTTAAATATGTATACTTCGACAAGCAAAAAAATCGATTTTTTTGCTTTTCAAGTATTCGTAAAAAATGGAAATAAATCAATTTTTTGCATCTCAAGTATTCTCAAAAGAGTGCAAATAAATCGATTTTTTGACCCGTCACAGTAGTGTCCCGCATATATATATAGATCTACACATTTATGAATATCAATTGGAAAATTGCTAGAAACCGGAAAACCATATGGCCATTTCGTGGCGACGAATTTTCGCACACACGAGAAACACTTCGCACTAAGCCTAGTTCAAATAAAAATCTCACAGTTCCATTTTTCCCAGATGCACGTAATCCCTTTTTAACAGACTCGTGCGCGGGTCGTGCCAAATTACGAGTGAAGGGACGAAGAAATCGATCGAAAAAAAAACGTACATCCTCGATTAGAGTGTCTCTGCTCCGTGTGTGAATACTCGAACTGCGAGTGCGAAGCTTTAGGGCAAGAGGAAGGTTTTTGTTTTTCGTCAAAAGAATTTTTTTTTTCTCTCCACATTTCGAGAGGAGGAGCAAAAGCGAGTGTGGAGAACGGAGAAAAGCGAAATGCGGGGGAGGATCGTATCTTGGATAACGAAGAGATTAGGGACAATTGTACGAGAGAAGAGAGACAGGAGGATACGTGGGCAAATTTTTATTCCAGTTTTTTTTTTGCTCTCTCGTCTGCGCCAATATATATATATATATATATATATATATATATATATATATATATATATATATATATATATAGATATAGATATATATGTATGTATGTGTGTGTGTGTATATATCCGTTTATACGCGAAAGAGAGACAGGAGAAAAATTAACGTAAAGAAAAAAGAAACGAACAAAAAAACGCCATATTTATCGAATTGACCGATCATCGTTGCACCGGTTGCATTTACGACGAACAAATGAATATTTCGTACAACCGATCGCGATCGATTGGTCAATAACTGCCGCTACGACAATAATATACGTTCGCTAATTTAATGAAAAAAAAAGAAAATGGAAAAAAAAACGTATTGAAGAAGGAGAAAAAAAGAAATATAGAAACTCGGGTGCCTTCAACAATTGAGGCTTAGGAGACGCCGAATTTGTTGACATCGAACAAGCACAATCAACGCAATTTTTTTACAAAACGAGAACGCCCAGTGCCTGATTGTATTCCTCTCGCATTTTATTTTTCTTTTCTGTCTCACGAGTCGTCAGTCGCGAGACGGCAGCGCGCAATTTTTGCACATACTCGTGCCAGTGAGGCCGATTATCGTCGAGCCGAGACGAGTCCTGCACGAATTTCGATTAAACTTTACGCGCACACGATAAATTAATGAAAAAATTCTATTTTTCGAGATTTTTGTTTGTTTTTCATGTTTTTTTTTGTTTTCATTTTTTTTCTCGACTTGGTTCATCGATTGTGCCGATGTGCCTTAAGCAAAAAATAAAAACGTACGCGCGTGTGTCGTCAATTCGCCGAAAGAGCAAGGAGCGAAAAAAAAACAGTGTCTTTCGTCGCGTCTCAACAATCAAAATTTAGAGCCTAGACCCAGTCCGCTAGGCATCTTTAATTGTCACTTGTGAATTCGAGATGGGACGCGCGAAAAGTTTCGTCGCTCGAAAACGAAAAAATCCGCGAGCGATCGTAATGAAGAATAAATTTAAAAAAATATATTCGGCGAAAAGAGCGCGAACGGAAGAGGAAAATTTAAAGGGCGAAACAAAATCTGTTTGTGATCAGAATGACCGAGGATTCTTTTTTTTCGACGCTCACAGGATTCGAAAGGACCCTTGACGAGGCGTCCGAGAGAGACTTTATCCTATAAAAATTAGTATTCTAATATTTAATTTATCGGTCCTTGAATTTATTATTTTAAATTATTCGATTGTTGCGAATGAGAATGTAAGAGAGAAAGTGCGAGAGATTGTGAGAGTGAGAGGAGGGAAAATATATGAGAAAATTTAAATTAAATGTAAAAGGGCCCTCCGACTGCAAAGGGGTATAATTTTTTTTGTTTTTTTTTTTGTAAATGCTAGTCATAATCGTCACGCGTCTTCTCCGGCTATCCGAGCACGGTAAACGTCCCCGAGAGTGATTCGATGGTGGCGTTTATCGCTTAATTGGAGCAAAACCTGCCATTTTTGTCTTGAGAATAAAAACGAACAAAGAAATAACATTGTGACAATGCGCGCGGGGAATTTTGAGGGTACGAGGGGACAGGAAAAATAATTGGATTTTTTTAAGAGAGAGAGAGAGAGAGAGAGAGGGAGAGGAACGAGAATGAAAAAAAAATTCGCACAATGTCATTTTTGCTGTGAGGCTAAGGAGGGGGTGCGTGCTTCCAAGTGAAAAAAACAATTAGATACTATTTATTTCCTTATCTTGTAAGAATCCTATCGGAAACTATCGTCGAGTATTTTTTTTCGCATTTTTTACACCGTTGTTCTCGTAACTTCGTGATAATTAGAGTTAGATTGAGACGAGCACGAGAATAATTGACGTTCAATCTCACCCTCTCCCTCCGTCCCTCTCTCTCTCCCCTCCCCCTTCGCTCTTTCTTGTGATTTATCTCGACGTTACGAGAGCACGTTTTTCCTTCGAATCCTCGATCTATTCAACCATAATTACAACTACGTTACAGTTTTATTATTACGTTAATATTATATAAAGCGAAACTACTTATTATTAAAAAAACAAGAAAAAAAAACAGAAACGGAAAAAAATACAATCGCGTAGCCAACAATAAGTGCCCTTCCCACTGTAAATACTTTATCCAATTATTGTATTAATTGTAGTAACGATACGAAAATAAATGCTATATATCATATTTGAAAATGAAACAAACAAGGACTTGTTTTATTCTTCAATGTCATCCTTCCCTTCTTCTGCGCGAGATTACGCTTTTTTTTTACTTTGTAATATTGTCACTGAGACTTAAGGCTGACTAAATCGATTTTTTGCATCTTCTCAACGTATTCAGGAATATATGAAAAAATGTGACGAATACTAAAATTTTCAATCGCGTTTTTCTCGTAACGACTTTTCTCGACCTGGCCGGAATCATAACTCTAGCTATAATCGTACGGTTTTCAATTTTTAGAAACCAAAATTTTCGTAATTGCAGTAGCTATCGTACGTAGCCGTTTTTTTTTAGATTCAGTATTTTTAAGCTCACGAATATAAGTAAAATTTCGCCAAAATTACACTTTTTTTAACACCCTGTATTTTGTGATTTTTTTCGAAAAACGGCTACGTGCAACGAGAACTATATTTATGTAGATTATTAAACTTTTTTATTTGAATTTTTTAGACGAATCATTGGCAAAGTTATCGATCGAGCCGTTGGACCACATTTTTTATACATTATGGCGAAATAACATTGTTAATTTTTTATTTATTAAATGAAAATTTGCTCGTATTAAGTTCAATGTATGCTTAACAACATACTTTTTTCCAAATCCCGAATAAATAATCTAGCAGACAAAAGAAATCGGAAAGAACAACCCTTTTTCGGCCCGTCACAGTGGTGTCGGCCCTTGACTTCTGGTTGTTCTAGCATTCGATTTTCTATTGGAAAAATTACTGAAAATTATGACGTAGACGTTTGCATTGATGGAAGGAACGCGAGATAATTTTTTTTTATTTTCCCAGATTTCCTTCGGCTGATTTGAGCCGCGGTAATATTTTTAGGATCTTCATTTAGTTATTAACAACCTAAATACGTAAAAGATGATTTTCAATAATAATGAAAAAATTAATTAAAAGAAACAATTTTTTTAGTGAAAATTTGCTCGTATAAGTTCAATGTATGCTTAACAACATACCTTTTTTCCAAATCCCAAATAAATAATCTAGCAAACAAAAAATAATCGGAAAAAACAACTTTTTTCAACTCGTCACAGTGGTGTCTTCCTTTGACTTCTGGTTGTTCTAGCATTCGATTTTCTATTAGAAAAATTACTGAAAATTATGACGTAGACGTTTGCATTGATGGAAGGAACGCGAGATAATTTTTTTTTATTTTCCCAGATTTCCTTCGGCTGATTTGAGCCGCGGTAATATTTTTAGGATCTTCATTTAGTTATTAACAACCTAAATACGTAAAAGGTGATTTTCAATAATAATGAAAAAATTAATTAAAAGAAACAATTTTTTTAGTGAAAATTTGCTCGTATAAGTTCAATGTATGCTTAACAACATACCTTTTTTCCAAATCCCAAATAAATAATCTAGCAGACAAAAAATAATCGGAAAAAACAACTTTTTTCAACTCGTCACAGTGGTGTCTTCCTTTGACTTTTGGTTTTGGCATTGGATTTTCTATTAGAAAAATGACCAGAAATTATGACATACACGTTTGCATTAAGGGGAGGGGAGGGGTTTCAGCGTGAAAAAAACACTTTTTTGCGATTTTTTCATCTATATGGACAGAGTAAATTTATTGAAACCTTTTGTACATTGTTAATTGTTATTTCAAGAACATTCTGTGAAATTTGTACGCGAAAATATCCACAAACAAGCCGGTGACAAAGCTTTTCCAAGAACGTCTTTGGAAAAACACGATTTGCGGTGTTCACTGTATCTCAGCTAGAAAATTTCTGCAATCAAGTACCGTTAAAATTTAGTCAAAGTATCATCAAATCCTCCCCCCAACGGTCTTTGATAATTTTTTTTAATTTATAAATTTTTGGTGGTCATGTAAAGTGAAAAGTGCTATTTTTCACGAAAAATACCGCCATTTTGGAGGTGGAAAACTCCCGCAATGTAAAAAAAATCTCAAACTAACCGTTGGGGGGAGGTATTTTATATGTAGAAAGTGTGTACCAAGTTTGACGTAAATCGGTCATGCAGTTTTCAAATGGCAGTGAACACGAACTTTGAAAAAGTGGTTTCGAGAAAAACGCGTTTGAAGTTTAGAGAAGTCGGAGCTACATTGTTAGAAGAGCGGGACTAAATATTCAATAACTTCGAGAGTTTTGTTCTGATTGACTTGAAATTTTGGGATTATATTCTTGAAATGTTTAACTATAAGATAATACAAAAAATCGATTTTTCAAAAGTGCAAACCCCTACTCTCCCCTTAATGGAAGGAATGCGAGATATTTTTTTTTTATTTCCCAAATTTTCTTCGGCTGTTTTGAGCTGTGATAATATTTTTTAATATCTTTATTTAGCTATTAACAACCTAAATACGCAAAAGGTGATTTTCAATTACAATGAAAAAATAAATTAAAAAGAACTTTTATTGCACTCCAACGCTGCAAACTCAATCTGAAATCATTTTAACTAACCCAAATTATTCAAATTTCTATAATTTCCATTTTGTTTATTTTACTACCAAACGCCTAATAAATAGGCCTAGGAACATTCAGTGAATTTTTTCAGTGTCCAGATATTTTTCACAACCCCGACGGGAATTCCCTTCGGCATGATTTTATTTTTATCTGCGTATTTTACTATATCGTTTCTCACTCAAAGCGGTCGTTGATTGTCGAGTGCAGCTGGAGGCAACATTGTTTTTTTTTTTAAAGAAAAAGATTATTCTCCAACGCGGACTGCCAGAAGAAATGCCTCAGTTGTGAGTCACCCTGTACACGTATACATACGTATGTACATATACATTTATATCTACACACAACTTAAGATCCCACGATATATGGCAATTGCCACACGATCTTTTCTGTCTCCTAAGATCGTCGCGCAGCGCTACGCATAGTTGTTTGATTTTTCTTTTTCTTCTATAAATAGTCTGTCTCTAATGGCAGTAGACGCAGGTGACACGATGATTCATGCGCTCCACAACTTGCTTTTGTAAAACGACAAACTCGCGGCTCCGTCACGTTTACCGGAATCGTTGAATCGCTTAAAAAATTCGTATATATATATATATATATATATATATATTCGTGACGATGATTTTTTTTTTCAATTCGATACATAAGGAAGCCTTCATTGTCTTCATTCAACATTTTTTCCCCCCTCCCCGCGAAAAACGCGCACGTTACATTCGATTTCTCGATAACGCGTTTTTTTTTCTGCATAGTCTGGCATGTTTGTCACAGGAGTGTGTCTCGACCGCTCATAATGCGACGAGGGAAACTTGGATTTACTGCGATCTCTTTGGGTGGCCTGAATTCGTAGCTGACACGGAGCGGATTTTTTTACGCTTTTATTTGCAATTCAATCGATTTTCATTTGTCGTTGACTTTTTTCGAATTGGGTCGTTTCGGAGATACTCGAATTCCGAAAAATGGCGAAAAAGTTCGAAGGGAAGAAAAGAAATGGAAAAAAAATAGTCCGGAAATATTTTAACAATGACGGACGGATGTTAATGAATTTTAAATAAAATATTTTGCATGAGATTATATGTAAAATACGCGTGATTGATCAGCCATCGATTGCGAGCGAGTAATACTCTCAGGCAAGGGACACACGTGCCGTGGAATCACGAATATCGCATAGCTGTTTCATCGAGCTGTGATCTCGCCTTGGGCGATACCCACGCGCTGAAAATTACATAAACACAAAATTGAGGATCTAATGAATACTCCCGATACGTTAAACGCTTCTCGGAGAAGCGTTAGCGATGTTTAAACGAGTTGGTGCTAATATGGACCCCTCGTGGATCTCGCGTGTATCTGCTTTGGATTTTCGCGCCAAGAAAGTACCGTAATTTTGGTAATTTTGACGGAACGTCGACGGATTCGAACTAAACGATCGAGACGGTGCATGGGATTGGTTCGAGCCGATCTATTTTCGCCGTATTTCCGTTTCTTTCGTGACATGGGACGTGTCCGCGAAGTTCTCTAGTTTCGTTGCGTTGGAGAAATTGATTGCATCGTAGAAAAGCGGTACTTCGGGGCGCTTTTGCGATTAGAAGATCGAATCGTGTCGTTGGGCCGTAGCACTTAGCAGCAAAAATGAAAATCCAAAAAAGTCAGACATTTTATCCAAGATGGGTTGACGATGCTGTCCGGATATTTGTGACAGAATGTGACGTCTTCAACACGATTTTTCTAGTGCAATACTTAAAACGGTCTCGAAGCCAAAATTATTTAAAAAATCCTCGAACAAAATTGCAGCATTTGATCACCAATAGTAGTTTATTTATTTTACTCTCTCAAAAAATCGTACCTGCAAACTGAGACGAGCAATTTCAGGCAATCTAAGATTCGATCAAGATACTTCATCGAGCCCACATTGATTTTTGTTTCTACTGGTCCATATTGACACCAATACGTGTTTTACCAGTTCGCAAGTTTCGCAGTGAGTAGAAAAAAAAGAAAAAAATAATATCCGCGACACGTACTCGCTAAAAAATCGTCTAATTCATTCTAATTGTTTGCTTCAAGTATCGCCGAATATACTTGAGCGTAGAAATATACCGGAGTGAGATCAGGGGTCCATATTAGCACCAAATGGTCAACGCGTGCCTGCGATTCACTCGTGTCGAATTTGCGCGCATATCTCACTGAAATGTTGACGTTCCCCGTGAGTGCTAGCGCGCAAAATCGTTCCCCCCTTCTCGCAATTACATCGCCCTCGTACAACCGATAATTCCGCCCGACGAATTATGCATCTCGGTGAATTAAGTATCGCAATTTGTGCGTGTGTGCTCTCTCTCTCTCTCTGAACTTTTAGCGCGTATATAATTGCCCGAATTGTTCGACCTTCGCCGTCCAATTTTCGGCTTGCTCGTTTCACAATAAAATTACGCATACGCAATTCAACAACGCGGCACGCGCGCGAAATTTTTCGATTCTTTGCTCGACCAACCGAATGCGTTAATCTCGACGAAATAAAATTCACCGAAAAACGATTTAAAAAAATCGCAGAGTGATCTCTGAGCCAGCCGCGAACGGCCTGTACTTTCGACGTCAAATCGATCGAATAATAATTCCACGTGGGCGTAATGATAGTCGCCGAGTGTACGTTTTTATTTTTATTGGCGTTGAAGATTTTAAACACACACTTTTTTTTCGCGTATTCAAATAACTCGTTGGTTATTACAAGTATGACGATTAAATTGCAATTAAGTGCTACACCGTAAATCAACGCGAAATTGCATTTTTTTGCTTGCGCGATGAAAAAAAAATACGTCCAGACACAGACACAACTATGCACAGATGACAAAGTGCCTAAAGTATGTTATTATTACTTTATTAGAAAATTATATCCTCGGATACGGAAAAATGTTGAAAAAAAAATAGAAACTTGTCGTTTTTTTCCACTTACGAGGGAGAGCGTGAGTTGTACCGCTTGGGAACGGCTCTGGCGGAAAAATAATTGCTCGTGCGCCTTGTAATTCACTGTATGCGCCGGCACTTCGGTCGTTCGCGCTTTGCGAAACATTAATAACGATAATAACAGTAATAACATTGGAAATAAAAGCGCAGTGGTGTATATATATATATAGACACCCGTGTATTTTTTTTGTCGGTTGACTGGTGTTGAGAATTGAGCGATGATGAATTATTATCATGATTTTCAATGTCCCTACGTATGTCCTTGCGGGCTTTTGCGACGACGTCCCTTGTTCCATTTTACCCCACATTCGTCAATTGACCATTTCCAGTACCTCTGACACTCCCCAGAGTGTCCCTTACTGCCACTCGCCTTTCAAAGCTCTACTGTGTCGAATTTTCACGAGGGCACAGGGAAACTGGGCAAAACCGCTGCTGATACGACCGGCTATGTTTTCACTGCGGTTCACGAGCATTCACAATCTCGATGAAACTGCCAGCGGCTCGGTAGTAGGCGCGTAAGTCAGTGCGCTGTTGAGCGGTCACCCATCCAAGTATCGATCCAGGCCCAGGCCAAAATATCTGTCCACGTGCCACCATTTTTATCGCCCTCCAGCGATACGCATTTCCACGCGCTTCCATGCACTTGTACCCACGAATCGGGCCGGATATTACGCAGTTGCGTTCGTGCGCGAAGGAGGGAACGGTCGCGCAGATTGATCCTTAGGTAAATTGTTTTTAGACATTTACGGTGGAACGTGCGCGTCCCGCGCGCGCACTTATAAGGAGACACAACGAGGGTCTCGCGATTTGGCGAGAAGTGCGGGCGCGCGGGCAACGCCAAGGACGGCGCATCGTCACGCGCGGAGGTAAATTGAGTCACTTTAGGGTAGAATTTTCATACATCATATGCGCAATTGTATTCTTACGAGATATCGTGGGAACAATGAAATTCCATTATTGAAAATAGTCTGATAATGATATCATGATAAAACAAGGACAATAAAAAAAAACGTTGAAAAATGTGTGGATGAAAAAACACAAAAATTTATATTCAAAAATGTATGTCGGGTCTCGAAAAGCATCACCTCATTTTTAACTACTTGAGAAAAATAATTCATTCGAAGAGATATCATTTTCTTTGAAATTCATACGTTTTTATTTTTTATTAACAATTTTATTTTACCAAGCGAACGATTTTATTAAAAATTCGTACGTTTTTATTTTTTATTTACAATTTTATTATACCAAACGACAGGTTTTATTCGGAATTCGTAAGTTTGTATTTTTTTTTACAATTTTATTTCCCAAAACGACCGTTTTTATTCGAAATTTGTAAGTTTCTATTCTTAACCCTCAATCCGTAAACGTGAGTCGTTTTCGTCCTGCCCAAAATTCATTTTCTTCGCAGGTTGTTTAATATTTAATGAAAGAAAAAATATTGAAAATAAGAAAAAAAAACCTGTTTTCCCTTGAGAAGTACGGCCTAAAGATTGAACATGCTTTTTTCCGATTTTTTTATTGACAATTGTTGGTTTGGTAGTACGAAGACGAAAACGACCCCAGGTTCACGGGATTAAGGTGCCTCAAATACCTTCACGGATTGAGGGTTAACTTACAATTTAATTTTACAAAACGACAGATTTTATTTGGAATTCGTAAGATGTTATATTTTATTTACACTTTTATTATACCAAAGGACAGGTTTTATTCGAAATTCGTAAATTTGTATTTTTATTAGCAATTATATTTCACAAAACGACAGTTTTTATTCTTAATTTACGATTTTATTTTAGAAACAACAGATTATAGTTGGGATACGTAAGTATATATTTTTATTTACAATTTCATTTCACCAAACGACAGTTTTTATTCGAAACTCGCAAGTTGTTATTCACATTTTACAATTACATTTTACCAAAAAAGAAACAGATTTTATTTAAAATTCGTAAGATTTAATTTTATATTTACAATTTTATTTTACCAAATGACAGATTTGACTAAAAATTCCGTTTTTCTTTTTTATTTATCCATTTTGCCAAACGATAGATTTTATTTCATTAAGCAAGAAAGAATTTTATTCGAATTTCCTGGAATTTATTTTACATTTGTTTTAAAATTTACCATGAGGGCAAAATCCCTCGATCAAAGGTCCCTTTATTCGAATCCTGCCCGCTGTCGGTACCACCATTAATTTTCGAAAATTCGATAATACTCAGTTGCCACGATAAACGCTGCAGTGTGACAGGACAAGATTTCTCACGATTTGTTAAACGGGAAGACAAACGCGGATACTTTTGTTCCGCGAGTTGACCCTCGTCAGTCTATTACACGTACGCGTTTCTCATCGTTGCAGCAAACTGCACGAATGTCAAGGCCACTACGACATTAATCGTCGTGCGCAGCTTTGCGTAGATCATTTTCTCGTACCAAAGATCTCGTATAATCGTGGGACGCACTTATTACAACTCGACTAGTTGTCTCTCTTTACCTTCCTCTCTCTTGCACTGCCTATTGTGTCCAATTCTTGAATAGTCAATCCCGAGATGTCGGGCGTCGAGCACGTGCATAATAAATGCGCGTTACACGCATATCCACATCATATATAGATAAATATGGAACAGATGTCATCACATCTAACTCTGCTGAACGTACCTCCATTTCTTTTAACGTCTCGTAAATTTTGGGGACAGGACGGTCCTTGAAGTGACCTCTATATAAATGCGTTTAAATCTATCTATAGTCGTTTATAGAGACATTGCACTGATATAAAAGATTAATTGAAGTCGACTAAATTCGTTGAGATGATCTTTTTTTGTTTGAATTAACAAACATTTACGTGAAACCAATGTTTTTTTCAATTTGATTCCACTGTTCGAGGAATTTATTTCAAAAATATATTTTTTTATTCAAAACAAGATCTGTTGAACACTGTTGAGTAATAAAAATCAATGAAATGCGTTTAGTTGATCTTTTTTACTTGAATAAACAAACATCTATATTTTGCAGATCAAGACCTATTTAACACTATTGCAAAATGGAAATCAGGTAAATGGGTATAGTTGATCGGTGTTTTTTAAATTTGATTCGACTGATTCAGAGATTAATTTTAAATATATACATTTCTTATAATCAATATTCAATCAACATCGTTGAGTAATAAAAATCAACTGGATGAGTGTAGTGGATCCTTTTTTTCCTCGAATTAACTAATATTTCCGTAAAATAAATGTTTTTTAAATTCCATTCTACTATTCTAGAGATTTATTTCAAATCTATTTTTTATTCAAACTAAGAACCATTCAAGACGGTCGAGTAATAAAAATCACCGGAATGCTTTTAGTTGATTCTTTTTAATTTTAACTAACTAACATTTTCGAAAAAGAAATGTTTTTTTTACTTGATTCGGCTATTCCAGAAATTTATTTCAAATCCATTTTTTAATCATATCAATACCCATTAAACACTGTTGAGTGATAAAAAATGTAGGTATATGCTACGTTTAATATATAATTTAAGGTATAAAGGTATACATTTCTAAAGTTATAAAGAATTAAAGGTATTAATTTGCGTTAAATTAAATGCGTGCAGTTGAACCTTTTTTTTCGAATTAACAAACCTTTCGTAAAATCAATGTTTCTTTGATTGCCTTCCTTCTGTCAGAGATTTATTTAAAATTTATTTATTCCTTCTAACCACGATCCATTCAACACCGGTGAGTAATAAAAACAAGCTAAATGGTTTTGGTTGATGGTTTTTTATTTGAACTAACATTTTCGAAAAATAATTTTTTTTTTCATTCGACTATTCCAGAGATTTATTTCAAATCCATTTATTTAATCAAATCAAGATCTATCGAACGCCGTTGAGTGATGAAAAAATGTAGGTATATGTTTCTGAACAATTTTAGTGTTTAGTATCTTTTCAAACACACTTTTCTACCAATGTGGGATTTACATAACGTTGAGTATGACGATTATGAGAGCGGTCCTCGAAGTCCAAAGTCTTCAAAACCACTTTTTCTTCATCTCCATATACATATATCAACCCATCTCTACGTATACAACTATATCGAATATTCCGGGCCAATCCCATCGTATGTCCTCCCCAAGATTCTCAATTCCTACCAAGAATATTAAGCACCCCTATTAGCCAAATGTACCTCAATGCATTCGTATTCAGAGCAGCTACTACGTACTACAATCAAGATTTTGTTCATGTGCATTTATTTTTCAAATATTTATTTATTATTTATCATTAATGGCCTGAAGCAGCGTGTTGCTTTGAGGGTCCATACTCTATCGTATTTATTGCTCTTTGGCGCGGTAAAACGTCGTTTGAAACACCTTATTATTACTTGCTGAATCTGGTGGCTATTTTTCTACGCGATCGTGCTCTAAAAACGCATTTTAAACATATATAGATTTCTCCATATAGTATAGCTTCCACATTACAGGTCCGGAAAAATATGGTACATATATAGATATCTATATATAGTATAACTTCCACATTACAGGTCCGGAAAAAGAGTGCTGTTTACCGGCGAATCGTCTGAAAAATTGTACCAACAATTCTCCCACATTTTTTCTTCCTCTCGATACCATAATATATAGCAGGCTGTGTCCCTCGAAACGGAGGCTCGGCCGGTTGTTCAAACGACCGTATATCCCTGCATACGTATACGCACAGTTGAATACATAGATATACGCGCGTACAGATTTTTCGTTTGTAACGTATGCACAAAGAACAAGTGCGGACGGCAGGATTGGGTTTATCAATGCTAATTGGGACATTAATTAGGGGACAATTACTATGGACAAGGTGCGGCAGGGCCAACGTCTTTGAGCTGGTACGCGTGGCGCGTTTGGAGACTTGAGATGAGGTATATATATATATATATATATATATATACCTCATCTCAAGTATATATATATATATATATATATATATATATATATATATACACATATATATTGATATACATACGTATATACAGGGTGTTAGGAAGGTCGATGCAAAGCCTTAAAGGGGGTGATAGGTCACCTCGTTAGGAACATATCTAACCCAGCTTACCTTAGTCCAAAGTCCAAGGATTTCGAGTTATCATAGTATGATTTTTGGAAAATTTCCCGAATCTCGAAAACCGTGGGACTTTTACTAAACTGAAATTTTAGCATATAGTAAGACATGATATCAACAGTTGCAGGATTATCCATTCATTACAGGACTCCCTGTATATATGCATATATATTGGCGACCTTACATATATATATATATATATATATATATATATATATATATATATATATATATATGTAAAAACATATATAGTTCAACTGTTGGCGACCTTGCAGGTTTATTCCTTGTGGTATAAAGCACAGAATTGAGGATGCGTTCATACAGTAACATCAAAAAATGCAATTCAACATATATGTATATATATATATATATATTTTTTTTTAATGACGTTTTTTAATTGTGCATTACGAATTATTATATTATTATGTACGTCTGAATGGAACTTCTAGATAAATATGCGTGCATTTATGCAGCCCGAATGGCTCCGGTTTCATTTTTATTTAAATGTTTTCATTATTATGATTTTTTGATATCTCATCCATTCGGTGATAACAGATTATTAAAGTTGTTGTTTTTTGTCCTAAATCGAACTATTTTTTTCTACACCTTGCCTTTTTTGTTTTTTTTTCTTTAGATCGCCCTAGTTGTCAGACTACCTAGGCGGATTGGCCATGCAGCAATCATGCACTTTACTTAAATAATAATAAGTTCTTTGTTTATCAATATTTTTGTACAAATAAGAAACTAAAACTTGGCGAGACTATGTATCAATTGTGTGTAAAATCCCGGCCTCGTCGTACCACAATTCGTCGTACGAATTATTATATTATTATGTACGTCTGAATGGAACTTCTAGATAAATATGCGTGCATTCATGCAGCCCGAATGGCTCCGGTTTCATTTTTATTTATATGTTTTTATTATTATGATTTTTTGATATCTCATCCATTCGGTGATAACAAATTATTAAAGTTGTTGTTTTTTGTCCTAAATCGAACTATTTTTTTCTACACCTTGCCTTTTTTGTTTTTTTTTTCTTTAGATCGCCCTAGCTGTCAGACTACCTAGGCGGATTGGCCATGCAGCAATCATGCACTTTACTTAAATAATAATACGTTCTTTGTTTATCAATATTTTTATGTAAATAAGAAACTAAAACTTGGCGAGACTATGTATCAATTGTATGTAAAATCCCGGCCTCGTCGTACCAAAACCCTCATCGGAAAAAAAATTAAAAATCGACCTGTTTTTTTGAGCCCCAAGACCCGTCAGAAATATTCATTTTAGAGTTTCATTGAAATATTTTCTTGGTTACCTGTGCATGAACAATTTTCCCGTGCAAAAAATTTTTTTTCACTGTGTATCTTATGAATATTATAAAATTGTGGCCGCTCGTACATTCGTTCTGTCAGATTATAATTAGGCTGGTATTACGAAGACGCCCGTCTCACTCTTAAAAATCTAGAAAGTGAAAAAGCGATACCAGCTCGGACGACCGTTTTGTCACGGTATCGGGCCAAAATTGACAAAGCACCAATCAATTGTCATCGCTTGATTGTTATTTGGAGATGTAATCGAACTTCGATCAATTATCATTGTTCCTCCGAGCAATTCGTCCGAAACTTTTATCTCGGCCGAGAGCATCGAGAACGCGTAGTTACGTGGAAATTCTCGTTTCGCGTATATCACGAACAATAAAATTCAACTTGCTTACCCTGAGGAGCTCCACTCATATGGTACATGGTCGCAGGAAGGCTAGAAATCGCGAGTCTAGAGAAGAACGAGAGCCATCAAAGTGTCGTGAGTCGACTGAGAGGAACGATTCACGAGCGTACACACGAATTAATTGCATTCTCAATTTTCTATAAATAGGATTCGTATATATATATATATATATACACATACATACATACATATATATACATATATATACATGTATAGATACATATATAGGGTGTCCTGTTATGAATGAATAATCCTGCAACTGTCGATAGGTCAGATTATGTCCTCCTATATGCTGGAATTTTAGTTTAGTAAAAGTCCCACGGTTTTCGATATAAAAATCATCTGCTTTTAGTTTCTCCTGCATGCCATTTCTACAAATAATAACTTTTTAACCCGATTTTTTTTTAATAATCTCGGTCATTTGTTTCATCTAGGAAAGTCTTTTTTTAACCTTCAATGTTAAGGAAACTTTATAAAAAAAAGATCTTCTACAGAATTTTCACACAAACCAATTCGAACATCTAACTTTGATAGCCTGTGGTGTAAAAAAATGTGCATATCGTGCCAAATACTTTAAAAAGTTACTTGCTTATTATCGATTCTTATCATTTGTAGAAATGGCATGCGAAAAAACAAAAGCAGATGATTTAAAAAAATAACATAAAGGCCAAGATCTCGAAAACCGTGGAATTTTTGCTGAACTGAAATTTCAGCATTTAGTAGGACATGATCTGACCTATCGTCAGTTGCAGGATTATCTATTGATAACAGGACACTCTGTATATATATATACAGGATGAATCACAACTAATGGGGTTCCTTTGGTAAGCACACAGGTCGTGTCATCGCGAGCGAAACGCTTTTTTTTTAATTTTGTGCGACGAAAATTGGCCAAGATATTCGCGTTTAAAGCTCGACGCTGAGTGAACAATGGCACAGTAGCTGCTCACGCGCGATTTTTTTTCCCTTTAAGGGAGACAACACGGGGGCTGGCCGAAAAACGTCGTTTTTGCGATTTTTTTTCGTCTACTACATTATTTATTTGGGATTTGGAAAAAAGGGATGTTATTGAGCATACATTAAGGGGGGATTGTCTTTTTTTTCGCAAAATTTACCACTTTTTGGGAATTTTTTTGTGAAGAAAGTATACAACGGAAAACTTGTGAAACTTGGCATATAGTTTTATTGATCTGTTTACTACATACAAAATTTTTTTAAACAATTTCATCAAAAAATCCGCCTCCCACCCCCCTCGACGCGCGATGGTCCTTTTTTGATGGTGTGCTCGATTACAGCCTTCACGTTCATCCTGCAACAAAAACCCAAAAAGCATTTTACTTTAGACACATATAGCTATCGTTTGATGAAGCAAAAAAGCAATGCGTTTAATAGTTTTTTATTTATAACAAAAAATCGATCAATCTTTTTCGAAAAATCGATACTTCAAGTTCAAAACGTCACCAAATCGTCAATTTTTTTTTTCCCTTCATCGAACGATAGCTATATGTGTCTAAAGTAAAATGCTTTTTGGGTTTTTGTTGCAGGATGAACGTGAAGGCTGTAATCGTGCACACCATCAAAAAAGGACCATCGCGCGTCGAGGGGGGTGGGAGGCGGATTTTTTGATGAAATTGTTTAACAAATTTTTTGTATGTAGTAAACAGATCAATAAAACTATATGCCACGTTTCACAAGTTTTCCGTTGTATACTTTCTTCACAAAAAAAAATCCCAAAAAGCGGTAAATTTTGCGAAAAAAAAGACAATCCCCCCTTAAACTTATTTCTAGTTAATTTTTATTTGAAAAAATTCCAAATTGACAACCTTATTGAGGTATAATAGAGGATCTGTGTAAAAAGTATGGTCCAACGGCCGGATCGAGAACTCGACGATGATTGGTCTGAAAAATAAAAATAAAAAAGTTGTACAATCCAAATAAATGTAGTTCTCATTGTACGTAATCGTTTTTCGGAAAAAAATCACAAAATGCTGCGTGTTAAAAAGAATTATAATTTTGGCGAAATATTTACTTATATTCGGGGGCTTAAGAAATACTGAATTTCAAAAAATGGCTACGTACAATCATAGCTACTGCAATTACGGGAATATTGTTTTTTCCTAATCGAAAATCGGACAATCACAGCTAGAGTTCTGATTCCGGGCAGGTCGAGAAAAGTTGTCTCGAGAAAAACACGATTGAAAGTTTTAGTATACGTAAATCGTTGCGGTACCTGCTCTCACTAAATTGTCTGTAAGTTGGTCAAATTTCAATATTTCGCCTTGAATTTTTTTCACATATTCGTGAATATTTTGAGGAAATGCAAAAAAATGGTTTTTTTACTCATCACAGTGGCGTTCCGTCTTAGATATTAAATAATGAACGAAAATGATTGAATCACATTATCAATGTGCCAAGCGACTCCATTATTCTATACCGAAAAATAAATGTTAACAAAAAAAATGTATTTGTCTGCACGGGGCTTCGAAGCCGCACTCGATCCGGCTTGCACGTTCCGTGCGTGCGTAGCTACCGTGCCATTGTCTGCTACCTGGACTTTGAAAGCCAATATCTCGGCCAATTTATGTCGCACAACATTTTTAAAAAATCGTTTTGCGCGCAATGACACACCCCGCATGCTCACAAAGGAAACTCTCCCATTTGTGAATCACCCTGTATATACAGGGTGTCCTATTATGAATGAACAATTATCTATCTATAGTCCTATCGACAATTCCAGGATTATCCATTCATAACAGGACACCCTGTATACAGGGTGTCCCAGAACCAAATGTGTTCCCGGAAATGGGGGTTTGGGGGTGAAATTCTGAGTCGATTGATATAAGCATGTGTGGGTCTCAGATCAACCCCTGAATTAATATTAATCATTCAAGGTGGGCGAACCTGATTGGCCCGCCTTTAAAAATGAATAATAATTCAGGGGTTGATCCGAGACCCACACATGCTTATATCAATCGACTCAGAATTTCATCCCCAACCTCCCATTTCACGGAACACATTCAGTTCTGGGACACCCTGTATACGTACTTTATAGCAAAATGTATATTAGATGTCGTGCAGTTTAATTGCGCTTTCTTGCTGACGCTAAAAAAACCGCGCTAGAGTCAAGGAATTCATCGTGTCCGCGCTCGACCTCGATTCATCGTTATTGCCTGTAAATCGTTACACCGCGCGTTGTCTCACGGCGCGATTATTGCTCCGCGTGTCGGTATATACACGGAAGAGTCGTTAAACGCGTGTGACTCGGGATTGTACGGAGGAAGAATCAACTGTGCGCGCCCATCCGCGGCTGTACGTCGCTCCGAAGATGTGTGTTTTACGGTGCAAAAGTTAGATAGTTTTTCTTGATAAAAAGAGAAGAATAAAAGTGTTGAAGTTTATGAGGACAGGCCAGTGACGCGCGGCCTCGGTTACAAATCTCAATCAGCGTTTTTCACTACCGCGTATATATGAGATTTTCATTTGTGACTCGACGCTTATTTTTGGGCGACGTCGAACGTGTTTTTGCCACATGCGAGCTGGAAATGTGATTGGAGTAGAAAAAAAAGAAAAAATCTAGCTGGACGTTTTTGCTGGTTATGGATATGGAAAAATGATTTTTTTTTGTAAAAATTGGGGTGCTGTAGAAATGTTTTTATCGCGGGTTCCTTTGTCGTCAAATTGCCATGGGGAAAGTACCCGCACGATGTTAATATATGAGTATGTAGCGAGAGGCGTGAATAACCTTGAAATTTCCAAAATACGATATTTCGTTGTATATTTTGACATTAGGTGTGCAAATAAGGTTCTTGGCTCTTTGGCGTGAAAATGATGATTTATTTACTTAAGGGGTTATATACAGTTAAAATATTTGATAAATCGATTTAATTTTTTTTTCGCAATGTACATATATTTAAGTACAAACACCGAAAATTTCTTGTTAATTCGGCGAATATTCTCGAAGTTACACGCACATTTGTTATTATTTTTTTACTATGTGTAAAGTGCTTTTGAAACTTTAAACGTGTGTTTTAAGTCGGTGAGCAAGATTTAACACGATCTTTTCAAGTATATTCTTTAGTAATTAATTGAAGGTTTTTTTCTCACCGATAAGTGTTTTTCATTTTATAAACGATGTAAGGCCTAAATTTTTGTCAAAAATCGATTTTTTAGAAGCCGCCATTTTGTCAAAAAAATATTATTTTGCTCATTCCTTCGAAGATAATCCATTATATTAACGAAATATTTTTCGTTTTTTTCATTTTGGATGATCCAGTCCAGAGATATCGGAGATCAGCTATAGCAGCTTTCAAAATAATTATTTTTACAAATAAAAAATGTTAGATTACAGTTAAAAGTTACCATAATATATGGACAAATTTTTACGTTAATAGATTTAAAGGTCTTCTCAAGAAAAATTCTTAAAAAATCGATCTTTTTGGGCCTCCTGACTGTATATAATCCCTTAAGGAGGATTTCTGATGAAAAATTCGCTGATTTCTATGATTTTTTTAGAAGGAAAGATTTGTTTGAAGAGTTTGAGAAGATTGCGAATTATTATATGTTTTATTAGAAATAAATGGACAACCAGTTAATCACTGGATCCAATCCAGTTCTTGTAGCCAACGGAGTCACGCGAAATGTACGGCTTGTGAAGGAAAAGGCACATTCCTTTGCGACAACTCTACTTCCTTGTTGTAATCTTTCTAAATTAAGTGTATTCGCTATGCCCTATCGTCCTATTCACTTTGCCCGGTCGATTGGGCAAAGCGGATAGCATCTCCTATTGCCATATAATTCATAATTTTAATTAAAGTACTGATGTTACGAATTTTTGTTCATTATATTGGAAACTTTAATAAATACTGATTTCTATGAACAAATTTTTTTATTTCTATGTTAACTAGTTCTGTTTCTGTAATCCTCCAAACGTTAAGGTTTTCACTTTGCCCGGACTTCGCCTATATGGTATTTCTTAAATTATTTATCATTAAAAATAGCGGCGGTATGGCAGGTCTTCTACACTGTATTTTATAAACTGGCGTGATGTATAACTAAAAAACTAATCGACCGATTCTACGGAAATTTGGTATAAATCTTTCTATCCTTAGTGTCTAAAACATGACGCCAAAAGTTGCGGAAAAAAGTATTCTTTATTGCAAAATGTAGTCATTTTTTTCGGAAAATATCAATCTTTTTGTTTCAAAACGTACCATTTTATCGATTTTCATCATTTCTTACTTTTTCTTGGTTCATATTCTGTATATGAGTGCTGGTGAAACAAAAAAATTCGTTGTTTTTTTTTAGATGATTCTCGCTAACGCTACGTGTCACGCCGTCTGACAACATCCGCCGCAACCCGTTTAGAAGACCGTGCCATACCTTCATCCCGTCTGAAGACTAATTTTTAAAAATACCATTCAACAGCCAAAAGTAGTAATAAAACACATCCTAAATCTCAAAAATGAACGAAAAAAATGGTTAGGTAAAGTGTCTATTTTTGTATCATTTTCATAAAAAAAAAAAATTAACATAAAACCAGGTTTTGCTTATTTTAGGGCTCTGTAAATAATTTAGTGTTTCAAAAGGGTCGAGTCGCAAAAAAAGGTTGAGAACCGCTGGCCTAGAATCTTAACTTTAGAATGCAACAAGGATTTTACAAAAATTTCAAAATTTGAGCGGATTATGACGAGTTTTCGGCAGAGTCAGCCCACTGCACTACGGTGTAGTGTTTCCTTTAACATTTTTCTCAAAACTATGTTTGCGAAAGGTGTAAGTCGTATCTCAAAATCTTTCCTCGTATGCACTTTAATTTCGAACATAGCATAGTTTATTATATTTTCTATCATATGATCCGACGATTTTTTCATATGTTTATCCATTTATTAATAACAAGTGATTAAAGTTGTTTTTTGGTTGAAAGTCAAACTTTTTCCCACAACTTGCCATTGTCATAATTTTCAAAATTTCGAAAAACTATCCGGTCATACGAAAGTTTTATGATTATAGTAAAAATAGTATTTTTCATTTTCCATTTCAGATGACCCTAGTCGCCAAAACTTCCTACACCGAGTGGCAATGCAGCAACGACGGCGGGTTCTTTAAACAAGAATAACTTTATTGCTCATCAATATTTGTCAATGAAAAAAATCTCGAACTTGGCAAAGCGATGTATCAATTGTTCGTAAAATCCCGACTTCGTCGTTCGAATACTCTCACCAGAAAAAATTTTTGAAAATTAACCGGTTTTTGGGCCCCAAGTTTACGCAGACCCGTCAAGCTATACAAAAAACGTTTCCTTATTGATAAACAATAATAACTTCATTATCTATGAAGATTTTCCTTTAAAAAAAAAATCTCAAACTTGGCAAGACTGTCATCAATTATGTGTAAAATCCCAACCTCGCCGTCCCAATATTCTCACCAGAAAAAAAATATTGAAAAATGACCTGTTTTTTGGGCCCCAAGTTTACGCAGACTGTCGAGTGACATATAAAACGTTTCTTTTCCGTACGGAAAAAATATTTTCCACGATACCCTACTGCGCTCATTTCCAGCATATGTTTCCACAAACATGGAGGTTGTGTGTGAAAGCCAATATCCGATAAATGGCCGCCTCATCCCTGTTTGCAAACGTTAAGTCTTATGACGAAATTGTCAATAACATTTTGGCATGATTGCGAACTAATTTTATTAATGGTGCGTCCAATTGCTTTTTTGGCCTCCGAAATGGTCTGTAGATCATTGACATACACATTTTCTTCCGGAAAACCCCGAAGAAAGAAGTCCAATGGCATTAAATCGCAGGATCTTGGTGGCCACTTTACATCGCCGCAGCGCGAGATAAAGGGACCATGAAACTTCGACACGTTGCGCCATCTCGTTGAAAGAATATGTCTTCTAAGTCCATGCTGTTTAATTAATTCAATAAAAAGTTGGTTATCGTGTCGCAATAACGAACACCATTGACTGTAACCCCATTTCCAGCAACATTCTCGAAAAAGTACTGCCCAATCACTCCTCCAACCCAAAATCCGCACCAAACGGTAACTCACGGTCAGAATTGAGCAACTAACCTCAAATTTTGTGATTAAGACCTTAGTCAACCTTAAGGCCACAGTAACGGGTATAAAATCATGTGCGAATTTAACCATTTTTTGTCGTATGAAAAAGTGATTCACTCAGAAAATTAATTACACAACTATTTAGTATGAATATCAAGCCGTTAAAATTTTTTGTTCGATGTACAAAATGGCCGACTACTCGAAACTTCTCGAAACAGCTTTTTTCCAATTGGCATGACAAATAACTTCAACAATTTTCACTCGATTTACTTCAAATGTAAAAGTTATGTTCCTAATGGCATTTCGCAGAAAAGTACGTACGGAATTTCTGATTAATCGAAAGTTTTTCATTTTATGAGCAGTTTATGAGCAGTTATAACGAAATTTTTCACTGAAAATTCATTTCTTAAGTTCAAAAACCTACAACTTTTGCATAAAACAATATTTTTTAAATTCCGTACGTACTTCTCTAGGTATTTTAATGTAGATTAACGGGAATTTTTGTTTTTTGTTCTAGGTCAAAAATTGTGGATGCTAAATGTCACGCCGCGGAGCGCCTAAAAAAGATAACAAAAGAAAATATTAGTAGTCGGCCATTTTGTACATCGAAAAAATATATATATATATTTTAACAGCTTGATATTCATACTAAATAGATGTGTAATTAATTTTATGAGTGAATCACTTTTTCATACGAAAAAAATGGTTAAATTCGCACATGATTTTATAACCGTTACGTGGCCTAAGGCCTTAAATTCACCACAGTGTTGCTAGATGGTGCGTTATGATGACCAAAATACGTGTGGACTTTTCGAACCTTGTCTGCAAAATTTTCACCATTTGGTTGTGAATGTTCACAATTTCTATGCGTTGCCCGATCGTGTAATATTATATGACTCAACCTGAATACTTCCTGATGCCAGTTGTCAAAGATTAGTACTCTATGTGGGCCACAGAGAAAATGGCGTGCAATTTAAAATGTCTGGTCATTTCGAGACACCCTATGTATAGGGTGCTAGGAAGGATTGCAAAGCTTTAAGGCGGTCCTCTAGTTTCTCGGGTCGAAAAAATCGATTTTTTTTTCATACATCACATCTACACATGTGTAGAAAATGTGTGCCAAAGGATTTTTCGATTTTCGAAGTGATTCACATGTTACGGCCCTGGAACGGAGCAGGTATACGGAGCAGGTATACTTTCAAATGCGTCTTTCTCGAAACACCATTTTTCGAAACGGTGACCACGATATTTCAGAAACTACTGCACCGATCTTGTTCAAATTTATACAGCATCTTTAATATGTTATAAGCCAGCGATTGAACTAGGATTATCATGATTGCTTCGATAGTTTTTTTTGTACGAGCGAAAAACTTAAGAAAAAATGAGTAAAAAATAGAATGTAATTTTCAAAAGTTTATAAAAAAGTCAATTTTTGTAATTTTGAATTCACTCTAGTTCAATCGCTAGTCTTAAATATGAAGATTAAAATGCCGTTTGGTTTTTTGATTTCAGATAAGCAGAACAGCCGCAATCTTGGTCACCGTCAAGCACCTCTTTTACTTGATGTCTTCCTGTCGGCCACTATAACGTTTATTGTATTATATATTTTGACTTCAAAAAATTTGTAAAGCTTATTTAAATGTTAATAAAGATTATGCAAAAACAATGAGATTGATTATTTCGATGCTTTGCCCGTTAAAAATTAGTGAAAAAGCCGTAAAAAACAGCCGAGAAACTAGAGGACCGCGTTAAGGGAGTGACAGGTCACCTCGTTGGGAGCATACCTAACCTGCGTTACCTTAGTCCAAAGTCTACGGATTTCGAGTTATCATGGTAAGTATGATTTCTGGAAAATTTCCCTTAATTAGGTACTAACTCGTTTTTTCAAAAATAGTATTTTTATTTTTCAAGGTTCTTTCTCGCGTTTAAAATTACTTAAAAAAATGTATTTTTAAAAAAATAAGACTGTACTACGTAGAAATTTAAAGAAAGCAGTTGAGCATAACAAAGCAGAAATTAAAAAAAAATTCTAAGAATAGCTTGGAAAGCTATTTTTTAAAAATAGCGTTGACATGAGAGGTATATTTATTTTTTAATTATTCAACAAGTCCCATTTAGTTAGTTGTGTGAATACAGATGATTGTTTTGGTGTTTGTCGATTAAATACACATTAAGCTAAGACGCAAATAAGTTTTTAGTTAGCAATTATTGTCGGTTTGAACATTACGAGCGATTTAGTACCTAATTTTGGGAAAATTTCCAAAAATCATACTTACCATGATAACTCGAAATCCTTAGACTTTGGACTAAGGTAAACTAGGTTAGATATGTTCATAACGAGTTGCCCTATCATCTCCTTAAGGCTTTGCATCGACCTTCCTAACACCCTGTATACTCCAAAGTCGATAAGCCGCCCCCTTTCCTCACACTTCACGCTGCCGATCGTCGTACATCACGCACGACGCGTGGTGCACGACGTGTCGCGACCATTAATAAATTAGAAAATTAGCGAACGCTAGGCAAGAGCAAAGTTGATCGATCAAGATCCGAACGTTTTATTGGCAAAGCGCCCCCGGGAGTGAAAGTTGTTTCTTCCGCGGGCGCGATAAGTGGACGTCGAGACGCAGCCTATCTTACGCGGAGGAGTAATATACACGCAAAAGCATACTTTTCGTCACTCATATCTATATATCGCGCCTCGTGGATTCGCGATGGGAAACGAAATTAAACAAAAATGGAAAATCCTATCAGGTAGCTCGAATTAAATTTCCGATTGAGTTCACAAAACGAATAAAATCGGTAGTAACTCTCGTCTGCACTCTCTTTCCCACCATGACGCATCCTACACCGGAAGTCTATTCATACGACAATTACTGTTTTTATTTTCTTTCAGAACGTAAAAAACGACATTCCCCAGAACGGACATTTTTGCTCGGGAACAAACCATCAGAAACAAAAAAATCAAACGCATTTACTTTTTCCATGAAATCAACTAGTGCTGCGACCGAGGATTTTTTTAAATGTTGATTTTTTAAAAAATGGCCGCCCAAAGTGAAAATGTGAATTTCCGGTGAAAAAAACGCTCTAATTCGGTTGATATAAAAAAGTGTGCATCGAAAAAAAAATCCTTCGTTAAAGCACTGCTTTTTGAAATATAGAAGAAGCTTGTAAAAGTTGAAGTTTATCGGGGCAGTGATTTTTGAGATATCGTGGTCACCGATTTTGAAAAATTCATTTTGAGAAAAACGCTTTTAAAATTCGCCAATTCACAGAGCGCTAAAAAGGATATTTTCATAATTTTGTTTATCCGTCTATATTATAGATATTGTTATGAAAGTTGTTACACTTTTTAAATACACTTTCAAAATACAACAAAAATTTTTTTTTTAAGTATTTATGTAACCTTATGCAAGGCTTGTTGATAAAATCTTCGAAACTACGGAACCGACCCTTATGAAATGTTAACCACATATTCTTTACAACTATAGCTATAGCGCATATCGAGGATTTTTTCAATTTTGATATTTTCTATTTTTACCAAAAACGGTGGAAAAAAACACGTTTTTTATCGTTGTTTTTTCGAAAAAATGCCCGCCATTTTGTTATTTTTGCATATATCAAAAATCGTATGATATGCCCTATAGCCATTAACATACTGAATTTAAACCGTTTGATTTTTTTGTTTCGGACGATCTATCTTCCAGATTTTATCAACAGCGCACCTACAATTTTTTTAGGATATTTTTTTAATGACCATTTCCGTCTATAAATAATGACTTAAATAAATGCTTTTTTATAAATATGTTTCGCAAATGTATGTATTAAGTGCAACAACTTTTATATCAATACCTATAATATAAACGTGTCAAAAAAATTCATGAAAATAGCCTTTTTAGCGTCTTAAGTGAGAAGACCCCTTAAGGGGGAAATCCTCCTTAAAGGTAAACCTCAAGGGAACCTTTGGGTGACAAAAGAAAATTACTGCTTTGCATGATTTTTTTTTAAGGAAAGATTTCTCCACTTTTTTCGCGACTCAGGGGACGTTTTATTACTACACTTGACGAAGCATTTAAAAAAATATTGTTGTGAAAAAATGGCCGCGGTCAAAAGTGAAAGTGTGATTGTTCGACGAAAAAAAAAACACTCTATTTTCGTTTATAAAAAAACTATGCATCTAAAAAAATGCCTTCGTTCAAGCACTGCTTTTTAATATGTAAAAGAAGCCTGAAAATTTTTTGAGATGTCGTCGTCACCGATTTTGAAAAAGTGATTTTGCGAAAAAAGCTTTTTAAGCTCGCCGGTTCGCGAACCTATCTATAAACGCCTATAACTTCCTCAGTTTTGATCGGATCGACTTGAAATTTTCAGAAAATATTTTTGAAATTTTATAATTCAAAAATACGTCGATAACCAAAAATCGATATTTTTTAAAAATTCAACCAAGTCTAAGATTCTTATTAATTGATTTCTTTTTACTGTACCGCGAAATTGTACGGCGCAAAACAGCGTTGTTAACGAAAGCTCCCGAGAAAGAAGAATAAGCCACGGAAGCTCTCTCTCTCTCTCTCTCTCTCTCTCTCTCTCTCTCTCTCTCTCTCTCTCAGAAGAAGAAGGCAGGATTTATATCAAGATTGCGGATATTTCCCGCTGGCAGAAACAGGCGTGTTCCCGCGAGATCTACCCCTCGTCCGGATGCCGAGAACTCTCTTGCGTACGCGCGCGCGCGCGCTGGAGAAGTGATAATAAATCGCGATGACCGTGAGACCTCGTTAATTCGCACGTTGTGCGCTCCTGCTGCCCGCACTCTTGAGCTCGATCCCTGGCCAGCCAAAAACGAAAGGCGGATCTGTAGAATACACACACACACCCACCCACACTCATAAATATAAGGAAAAAAGGTTTTCAAGACGTTGAAGGAACTTCGGGGACCGTCCTCATAGTAGCCATTCTCCCTACTCAATATTTCGTAAGCTCTTATGACTTCAAAATCAATTTTGAATAAATGCAAGCATTATCATAATATATACAAGCATTCTCAAAAATCGTCCTGATAATAGCCAGATGGGATGATAGTCAACATTACGTAGATATACATATTTCTACATATACAGGGTGTTAGGAAGGTCGATGAAAAGCCTTAAGGGGTAACCCCCACTTGCGATTTCGAAAAAATCGATGTTTTTTATTGCATTTTTTTGAAGTATAAGTATCTGAGAATAACTTCTGTATGGGCCCGGAATAGATGACTCTATGTAAGGTTACAAAAAATAATATTTTCTTCGTGTAAACTGAAATTGAAACTTTAAACGCGTTTTTCTCAAAATGACATTTCTGAAGTCGGTGACCAAGATTACTCGAACACTAATAAACCGATCTTCTTGAAATTTTGCAGGCTTATTTAGTATATAAAAATGTAGTCCTTAATAGTTCGATTTTTTTTCGAAAAAAATGGCCGTTTTATAGCCAAAAAACGGCCGTTTTTTTCGTTAAAATCGAACCATTAACTTTGACAGTCCGCCATTTTGTGAAAAATGAATATTTTTTAAAATCCTTCGATTAAAGACTAGTTTATACTTATATTTGACTAAATTCATCCGCATTTTCTTTTCAGATGATCCACTTCGCCGCAATGTTGGTCACCGCAAACCGTGTATATAAAAACATTATTTCATTGACGGTCATTTGCCACTAAACAATGTAATATTTTTCAATAAAAAAATTACTGAAAGTTCTTCAAGATGTGTTCTTTAAGATGGTATATTGATCGATTAAAAAAGTTTTGTAGTTTTCTTTTAAAAAATTCATGAAAGAGGCCTTTTTTGCGCTACAAGTGGGGGTAACGCCTTAAGGGGGTGATAAGTCACCTCGTTAGGAACGTATCTAGCCTAGGTTACCATAGACCAAAGTCTAAGTATTTCGAGTTATCATGGTATGATTTTTGGAAAATTTCCCAAAATTAGGTACTAACACGTTTACCTCTTATGTTAGTGCCATTTTTTTCAAAATGGCACTAACGTAAGAGGTATTTTTATTTGTTGACAACTTTTCAATTATTCAACACGTGCTATTTAGTTAGTTGTGTGGATACGGATGATTGTATTCGTGTTTGTCGATTGAATACACATTAAGCTAAGACACAAATAAGTTTTTAGTTTCCAATTATTGTCTGTTCGAATGCTATGAACGAGTTAGTACCTAATTTTGGGAAATTTTCCAAAGATCACACTTACCGCGATAACTCGAAATCCTCAGACTTTGGACCAAGATAACCTAGGTGAGATGTTTCTAACGAGCTGACCTATCACTCCCTTAAGGCGTTGCATCGAACTTCCTAACACCCTGTATATATCACACGGTGTCCCTCTTATCTCTGCCACCCGAAATAACTCGGTAATTATCGACGTCACAACAAAATCTTCCAGACAAAAGTTGTACGGTGTGAAGGGGGCCATCAAATGCGACCAATTTTTTTTATTGCTGTGGACGCGCTGACGCATAGTGAAGGTCACCTTCACTTTTTTAAAGGGAACGGTACATTTTTTGTCAACCATCTTGTGGAGCACCTCAAACCGCATAAAAAACATTAGGCGGTCAAAGTCGTTCGAGGTCATTCAAGGTCACCTTTTAAAATGAAATACAAATCTAAATACCTCGGTTCACTACCAAATATTTGGTAGCGATCCGAGACATTTAGATTTGTATTATAATCGATACTGACCTTGAATGACCTTGAACGACTTTGACTTTGAAAAAAGTGGAGACGACCTTCACTGTGCGTCAGCGCCTCCACGGAAATAAAAAAGTTCGTCGCATTTGATGGCCCCCTTCACACCATACAACTTTTGTCTGGAACATTTTTTTGTGACGTCGATAATTACCGAGTTATTGCGGGTGGCAGAGATAAGATATATGTGTGTGTGTGTGTGTGTGTGTGTGTGTGTGTGTGTGTGTGTGTGTGTGTGTGTGTGTGTGTGTGTGTGTGTATGTGTGTGTGTGTGTGTGTGTGTGTGTGTGTGTGTGTGTGTGTGTGTGTGTGTGTGAGTGTGTGTGTGTGTGTGTGTGTGTGTGTGTGTGTGTGTGTGTGTGTGTGTGTGTGTGTGTGTGTGTGTGTGTGTGTGTGTGTGTGTGTGTGTGTGTGTGTGTGTGTGTGTATGTATGTATGTATATGTCTATGTACATGTTTTATCTCGCGCATATATGTGAAAGATCAAACCCGATGCATAGGGCGCGAATATTGCCGGAGGTTCATCTCGCGTATGGAGTGCACAGTCGGATAAAGACAGAGCATGAAAAAGAAAGGGGAGGGAACGAAAAAGAGCAAGAATTTCATATGGCGCCAGGCGCGCTTACATAGAGACACATACAGGGTGACAATTATAAGGTGGCCATGTGTTTTTCAAGGATCTTGATCGGAGATTTTCAGACCGGAAAAAATATTATTTTTAATGGATTTTAAAAATCCTGGTCGGAAAAAAATATACCCTACTTTTGTGATGAGTAGTATCAATTAAATAGAGCTTTATTTGCACAACTTTTTTAACAAGTTTTCGACAAAATACTGCTGTGATGAGTAGTATTTGCCAGAAAGAAGTTGAGCATTCAGGAAAAAATCGAAATTCTATTTTGAGTACAACAGAATGAAGATGATTAAAGTCCGAGTACGAAACACTCCTGAAAAACTTTTTTTGTGTATACCACTATGGAAAAAATGATCAAAGATGTATTTCAAAGTAGACGAATGGGATTTGATACAATTCTTTAAAAGTTTATTAGGAGTGCTTCGTATTGGGAAATGAAATATCTTCATTTTGCTACACTTAAAATGGAATTTTTATTTTTTTCCGGGGTGCTTAATTTTTTCTGGCAAATATTACTTATTACAAAAATCCGCTGTATTTATGTTCGAAAATAACTTGAAAAAACATTAAATATCACATTTTTCTCGGTCGCAAAATTCCCGCACCAGGCCCTTAACGGGGTACACTTAGCTCGTGGACGGAAAAAAGAGGAATTGTCGTCAATTGTTTCTGGAGGAACGTGTGCAGGATTCCAATTTTTTTCCCCCACTGAATGGTATGATTAAAAACATTTTTTTTACAATTTTTGTGTTGAGAAACATTTATAAATGCGGTAGATGCAACGAGTTGTGCAGACCGCAAACGCATTTAGTTTTTGCATGAAAGTATGCAGTGCTTGGATGAAGGATGTAATAAAATATTGATTTTTGGAAAAAAAATTCCGCAGTCCAAAGTGAACAGGACTGCGATGTGATTTTCTGTGAAAAAACGCGCTATTTTCGTTGATAAGAAAAAACTATGCAGCGAAAAAAAGCCCCCATTCACGCACTGCTTTTTGATATGTAAAAGAAGTTTGTGGAAGTTGAAGTTTATCGGTGCAGTGATTTTTAAGACATCGTGGTCACCAATTTGAAAAAAGTAATTTTGAGAAAAACGCTTTTAAAGTTCGCCGATTCGGAGAACCTGCCTACAAATCGACTTAAAATTTTCCAGAGAATGCTTTGGAAATGTTATATTTGAGAATCCGTTGAAAGATAAAAATCGACATTTTCAAAAAATTCAACAAGGTATAAGCCCTTAAGGGGGAAGATACCTTCGGGAGACAAAGAAATTAGCTGATTTGCAATATTTTTTTTAAAAGAAGAGACTTTTTTGCCATTTTCAAGACTTAGGGTATGTTTTATTACTACTCTTGGCTGTAGTAATAAAACAGTCATTTTTTAATTTTATTAATTTTCAATTTTAAACAAACATTTTTTAACTTTATTAATTTTAAAAAATGGCGAAGGTATGTTACGGTCTTCTGAACTGCATTATCAAAAGTGACGTGACGTGTAGCTAAAATACGAATTGACCGATTCTGACGAAATTTGGTGTAAATCTTCCTAACCTTATCGTCAAAAACATGACCCTAATTGTTTTAAAAAATGAAAAAGAAGAATGTTTTTTACAAAATTTTTTTTCATATTAATCCCACCGACGCTACGTCTCACGTCATCTGACAACATCCGCCGCAACCCGTTTAGGAGAGCATGTCATACCGCCGCCAGTTAGAAAGATTAATTAAAAAATACTATGTAGTAGCCAAAAGTAGTAATAAAACAAACACTAAGTCTCGAAAATCGTGAAGAAATCTTACCTTTAAAAAAATCGTGAAGGTCAGCAATTTTTTCCTCGCCTAAAGGTATCTCCCGCCTTTAAAACCACATGGCCACTTTATAATTCTCACCCTGTATAAATACATATGTGTATATATCCACCCGCGATCTGCACTCGCGGGATAGATCAGATCATGCCCTGCTGTATTCTGGAATTTCAGTTTAGTAAAAGTCCCACGGTTTTCGAGATAAAAATCATCTGCTTGGTTCTTCGCATGCCATTTCTTCAAATGACAACTCCTTTTGACCCATTTTTTGTATGCTCTTGGTTATTTGTTTTTTCTAGATAAGTCTTCTTTTTAGCCTTAAATGTTAAGGAAACTTTATGAAAAAAGATATTATGCAGAATTTTTATACAGACCAATTCTAACTTCTGACTTTGATTGCCTGCGGTGTCAAAAAATGTACTACGCATATCGTGCCAATTACTTACAAAAGTTGCTTATTGTTAGTTATTGTCGATTCATATCATTTGTAGAAATGGCATGCGAAAAACCAAAAGCAGATGATTTTTTTTAAATTACATAAAGCCCAAAATCTGGAAAACCGTGGGATTTTTACTAAACTGAAATTCCAGCATATAGTAGGACATGATCTGACCTATCGACAGTTGCAGGATTATCCATTCATAACAGGACACCCTGTGTACAGGGTGTCCCAGAACCGAATGCGTTCCCTGAAATGGGGGGTTGGGAGTGAAATTCTGAGTCGATTGATATAAGCATGTGTGGGTCTCAGATCAACCCCTGAGTTATTATTCACTTTTAAAGGCGGGCGCACCTGATTGGTCCGCCTTTAAAAATTAATAATAATTCAGGGGTTGATCTGAGACCCAAACATGCTTATATCAATCGACTCAGAATTTCACCGCCAACCTCCCATTTCAGGGAACGCATTCAGTTCTGGGACACCCTGTATATGTATGCATACTCGGTAGTTTTCACATTGTCGTCACGAATGTAAAATCGGGTTCTCGCGGTGAAGAGACGATATGGAAGTTCCCGGCGAGAGTTCACAAGCGCGCACAGCGGACGACGAATCCACCACCTTGAATAATTCCCCGGCAATTAAATGTCAGATTTACCGGAATCGCTCGAAGGTCGGGATGTGTACACACTATTTAATCCTTTTATATGGGCGTTCGTCGGATGGTGGTGCGCGAGCTCCCTCTTTGGCTCACCCGTGCGCTCGGCCGCGCGCGAAAAACGAAAGATTCTATGTTTATGCTAATGGTATTTTATAAGCGAATATCTCCTTTCGATCCTGGCTACACGGCTGCACGTACGTGTAGTATCGACGATAAACATGTCGCGAGCGAGCCTGATAAGTATATACGGACTCTCTTCCTAATATGACGTGATCGAGCGCCTTCGATCGAGGGTGGTTTTTTTTTTAATGGAGCGTTCACTTTCTGAATCATGCGCGCCGAAATACGCGCCCCTCATCTGACAGCGGAGTACCCCGCCCCCCAACGTTCCTCTGCTCTTGTAATAATTTGGCTCAAAATCGAAAATGATTAGAGAGGATGGAAGTCAGTGAGTACTCTGGAAGAAAATGATTACAGTTATTGTTAAGGGGATACAACTGCCTGGAGGCCCGAAAGCAATGGCAACATTTCTAATTTTATTCTGGGAAACGATTAGTCCAAAAGAAATGCATTTTGTTTTACCACAAAGGTACGTATATTGAGAGTCTTAAAAAAATACCGAAAAACATTACCGACGGCAGATGATACTGTTTTAACGCGGTCCTCTAGTTTCTCGGCTGTTTTTTTACGGCTTTCTCAATAATTTTTTACGGGCAAAGCATCGAAATTATCAATCTCATTGTTTTTGCATAATCTTTATTAACATTTAAATAAGCTTTACAAATTTTTTGAAGTCAAAATATATAATAGAATAAAAGTTATAGTGGCCGACAGGAAGACATCAAGTAAAAGAGGTGCTTGACGGTGAACAAGATTGCGGCTGTTCTGCTTATCTGAAATCAAAAAACCAAACGGCATTTTAATCTTCATATTTAAGACTAGCGATTGAACTAGAGTGAATTCTAAATTACAAAAATTGACTTTTTTATACACTTTTGAAAATTACATTCTTTTTTTTACTCATTTTTTCTTAAGTTTTTCGCTCGTACAAAAAAAAACTATCGAAGCAATCATGATAACCCTAGTTCAATCGCTGGCTTATAACACATTAAAGATGCTGTATAAATTTGAACAAGATCGGTGCAGTAGTTTCTGAAATATCGTGGTCACCGTTTCGAAAAATGGTGTTTCGAGAAAAACGCGTTTGAAAGTATACCTGCTCCGTTCCAGGGCCGTAACTTGTGAACCACTTCGAATATCGAAAAATCCGTTGGCACACATTTTCTACACATGTTGTAGATGTGATTTATGAAAAATCGATTTTTTGGACCCGAGAAACTAGAGGACCACCTTAAAAGTCGGTGGACATGATATCTCGAGAATCACTTGATGGATTGTTTCCAAATTTACAGAAGATGCGATGAGAAACATTGAAAGGTCGTTGACGATCTCACTTTTGTAAAATCGATCTTCATTTTTTTATAGTTACGTAACAATGACGAATTTTTTCATAGATTTCGTATGCGCGAGTTTCAATTCGTCGCCACTTTGTTAAAAAAAATTATTTGAAAAATTGACAATCGTCAACGACTCGTGTTTATTGTTAACTTGAATAACCCGTTTGGTTTTTAGATTTCAGATTGACGGTTTAAGCTGAAGAATGTCTACCGCCAAACATCGCAAAAAAAATGTCATCATCTGCTGGCAGCCATATTTTCGTTGTTTTTCTGTATTTTTTGGTGATTTTTTTAAAGGCTCTCAATATTTGTACCTCTGTGTTTACAAAAAAATGTTTCTTTTTCACCAACCGTTTCCCAGAAAAAAATCGCAATTTGGCCATTTTTTTCGAGCCTCTAGGTCGATGCAGCCCCTTAAATAATTTCTTTCATAACAAAAAGAAAAAGGGTTTTTGGTCTGCGCGATCTTGAGACCCAAAAATCCGGGTGATGTTCAATTTTTTTTGTGACGAGAGTATTGGGGTGCGGAGGTCGGGATTTTTTAAACAATTGATACATAGGCTTGCCAACATTGAGTTTTTTAAAAAATTGAACATGTTTGGTAAACAACGAAGTTATTGATATTTAAACAAAGTTACATTTTGCAACAAAAGAATCATTCAGGAATTGCTCGAACAAATGAATGAAAACGAAAACCTCCGGAACGGGCACAAACCTTCCGTCGATTCTTCCGGCGCTTTATTCATCGACCACGATCATGATAAACACTCATGCGTGTCAAGGCATAGAAGACTGAAACCGCAGCAAACGAGACTTAGATGATCTAATCGGGACCATTTGGTCGGAGCGAAACATCGCCACCGTTGGCGAACTCGCCGAACGCGTTTGGAGCAAGAGAATTACACTTTTCCCCCTTAATTCTGTCCTTTTTTTCTGCTCGTCACGTTTTTCTGGCTCGACCACCGCATTGATTCCGGGTGACAGGTCCACTTGAATATTCCAAGAGATCGACAGCAAAGTCCCCCCCCTCCCCCTCTCGCTCTCTCACTCTCGCACTTTTTCTCTCTTCTGGTCTCAAAAAGCTGAGAACGGTGGGCCACTCATTTCCCCGAAGCGATATAATCGAACATGAAAATCTGTCCTGGACAAGGCCCCCACGCGTTCATTAACATATTAACGCTTTTTATAACCGCACGCTTATCCGCGGTCTACGTTATCGGGGTCCCGCAATATACAGGGTGTCCCTCTTATCTTTGCCATCCAAAATAACTCGGTAATTATCGACGTCACAAAAAAATGTTCCAGACAAAAGTTGTACGGTATGAAGGGGGTCATCAAATGCGACCAATTTTTTTTATTTCGGTGGAGGCACTGACGTACAGTGAAGGTCACCTCCACTTTTTTAAATGGAATGGTACATTTTTTTCCCACCATCTTGTGGAGCACCTCTAGCCGCGTAAAAAACATTAGGAGGTCAAGGTTGTTCAAGGTCATTCAAGGTTATTATCGAGGATACAAATCTAAATATCTCGGATCACTACCAAATATTTGGCAGTGATCCGAGATATTTAGATTTGTGTTTCATTTTAATAGGTGACCTTGAATGACCTTGAACGACTTTGTCCCCCTAATGTTTTTTATACGGCTTGAGGTGCTCTACAAGATGGTTGACAAAAAAAAATTACCATTTTTAAGCACACTTAAAAAAGTGGAGGTAGTTATTTCTGGTGGCAGAGATAAGAGGGACACCCTGTATATATAGGGTGGCTCAAAAACTGACATCCAAAAGGAAAATTTAGATGCCTCGAATCAATACCTATCCGAACCATCCCCATATATGTTCCTACGATTCATACTTTAGAGATCGTTGAGAATAGAGATTGTAGAGTTCTCCGATCATACTTTGGAGATTGTAGAGAAAAAAGCAACTAATTTTTTTTTTCGAATTTTTCCGTAGCATAGAGTTTTATTTTCTTTTTTGTCGATGTACTCTATTCTCTGAAGTTTCAAAAGCAATTAGGAGTCGTTTAGACTAGTAGAAGTATTGTTTTTGTCACCTGAACTTTAGTGACTGTTCGACGCAAACCTTTTTTCAAAGTTCTTATCAAAATCCAAGGCATTTCAGTGTTTAGTTGATGATTTATTTTTTGCTCAATAGTGCACGCTATAGCGATAACACAAGATAAAAAAACATCGCGAGGAAAGTACATATGCAGAAGAGAAAAATTAAAAATTCTCATTTCCCAGAAACTAAAAAAAAATCGTTAACATACATGTTATTGATACGTGGCAACTACATTTTTCTTTTGGACATCGCTTTTCAGACCACCCTGTATATACATATACCCTCCGTATATATATATATATATATATATATATATATATATATATATATATATATATATATATATATATATATATATATACCCTCCGTTATTATTGCCTCTTCTCGATTGAGAATATCACACGTAAAAATCTTTATTGCGAAGATCTGCGCGAACGAAAATATTTTGACTGCAGTCGCGTGCGAGGTGTGTGAATATATAAAAGTGATAAAAAAAGAATGAGGAAGTAGACGAAGAAGGCAATCCGGTGTGTGTGTAGCGTCGACGAATTGTGTACAAGTACATGTACACACACACGCATACACACGCGCGCGCACACACACACACACGCACACACACATACACACGCGCGCACACACACACGCACGCACGCACGCACGCACGCACACACACACACACACACACACACACACACACACACACACACACACACACACACACACACACACACACACACACGCACGCACGCACGCACGCACGCACGCACGCACGCACGCACATGTGTATGTATATATATATACATATACATATACACATATATCCACATACAGTACCGGTAAAAAGTTTTCCATCACTTTCGATGATTACAAAAATTCCAATCACTTTGAACAAATGCAAGATTATATTAGAGTAATATAATTCTCTTTATAGAGCTGTATAGTATCTTCGTAAAATGAGAAACAAAATTAATCATATTATTCCAATATAATTTTGCATTTATTCAGTGAACGATAACTTTTGACCGGTTCTGTATATGTATGCAAATATTTATTTACATATATTCACCAAGAGTTTTAGAATGGACGAAATGAATATATGTTATACACATAAAGCAATGAATATATGTGCTTATACACATAACGCACGCGAATAAATCGATATCTACATGTTTGAATTCTGATATGCATTTATATTTTGTGTAAAATAGTCAGATATGTTAGTGTGCATGTACGACGTATATATATATATATATATATATTGATAAATTTGAATTGATAATAAATCGATATAAATAAAAACTAAATAAATCAATTGAATAAGTTAATATAAATTGAATGAAATTTTAATAAATTGATTATACATATATGTATGTATGTATATTCATATAAAAATGTAAGAGCTTGTAAACAGCCGCGCTCTTTGTTCATGGATTCCCGGTGTCCCCGTGAGAGACGTAGACGACCCGATACGAAGAGGATGAAGGAAGACACTACGGATATCGTCCTCTCATCCTCTTTGTCCGGTCGCGATCCATCCGACGTTGCGCCGCCATTGATATGTACATACCTACATATATGCACACACATACACACACACACACATGTATATAATATATATATATATATATATATATATATATATATATATATATATATATATATATATATATATATATATATATATATATATATATATATATATATATATATATATATATATATATATATATATATATATATTTATATATATATATATATATATATATATATATATATATGTACGTATGTTCGATGTCTGGCCTGGCACTGTGCACAACTACTGCAATGTTATGAGGATCCACCCGGTTCCGTATACCGCCGTCACGCTCAAACCGCACAAATCGTCACGGCTGCAACGACGCGCGAATAATTTCAATCATTTATCCCGGATGATGAGAAATCATGTATACACTGAGATGAGCAGGTACGTCATCGAAAAACTTCAATGAAGAAAGCTACGCGCTTTTGGAGAGCTTCCGACGGGTCTTGTGTCTCCGCATGAATCGGACTGTATGTACAGGCTGACTCACAAGGAGCAGAACGGGTGGACGGCTCCAAGGGCGGATCGAGAATTTTTTATAGGGGAGCGGGGCACGGGTGGGTACGGGAAGAGGGTGATGTGATTATTGTAGGACTATACAATAATCACATCACCCTTTTTCACATCAGGCTTTTTTGTATAGTCCATTTGAACCGTCTAGGGGGCGTGCGTGCCCCATGACCCATGCCCCGTGTCCCTCCCCCCCCCTCCAGGCTCGCTTGGATTTGACAATACGAATTATGATTATGGTGGCTACAATGTGCGGAAGGAGCATGCTGTTACATTGGAAAAAACGTCGGTGACGTGGAAAAGCACATAAAGAAAACTGATATCGTAGAAAATGATTTGATGATCGCGTGATACGTCTCTTGGAGCATCTTGGTTCTGATGTCTCCATGTTTTGTTTCATCAAATCTGGCAGAGATATTCAGAGGGTCTGCTTTTTGTGAGTCGCCCTGTAGATTGAGGTACCTCGTGAACGTAGGACAATTCGTATTGCTGGATCGTGTCGTATATGTATTGTTCTTTTATTCGCATGGCTTGCACAAAGTTACAGTACATGTGGATAGGGATGATAGTGATGATGGCGGTATTGATAACGATGATGATAAAGATAGTAATATGGAGGGGCAGACAGGGGGGCGGTTTGAGGAACGGTCATGAATTAAAAATGCACGGACACAGATGGAGCCTGATCTTGCACCGGAAGAGAATTCGCTTTTCTCCTTTCGGACCTACCTGGGAATACCTGGAGTTCAACTGTGTACAGCCTTACCCAAAAGTATATTGGGTACCCCCGTCATAAATGTCTCAAAGTGTTTTACAAAAAGACAAAATTGGAGTTTTGAAAAAGATTGGGAAGAAATATTTGAAAGATTATTGAAATATTTTGCAGCTCCGATGTCCTCAATGACTACGAGCAATTATTTTCCAACTATCAATGAGACAAAATGAGCAATGCTTTCGAATGGGGCTGTATATATTGTAACTTCGAATCCATTGGATCCATTAGCATACAATCTTCGGAATCCATCAGGTTGCTGCATCAAAGCTTTGAATGTTTTTTTTTGTTTGATGATGCATTGATTGACCTTTTTTACATTCTGGAGACAAAAACCAATATTTGGTACAACATTTCACTGGCTGTCAAATGAATGGTGAAGAGGAAAAAGGACTTATCGAACTTTTATGGATAAAGAATTAAATGTCAAAATTCTTGGACTTGTTTTTTTTTAGAATTTACATTGCTTTGTCATACGTCTATCGAATAAATACTAAAGAGAAACTAAGACAATCCTAAGTTTGTCTTTCTTTTTTCAGAGACATCTCAGCCTATTTTACTTTTATAAAGAAGAGACTGGCTGCCAAATTAATGGTAAAGAGAAATGATGACTTTTCGAAAAATTTTTTTCGAGAAAGGATTAAATATCAAATTTCTTGGAGTTTTTTTTTAAATCTTCATTGCTTTTTCATACCTACCCATCTGTCTATCTTCTCTCAGAGACCTCACAGCCTACTTATTTTATAAAAAAGACAAGTTAAACATTCTTCGAGCTGTTTGAACATTTTTTTTCTTTGCTTATTATTTTATAAACAAAAAATATCAAATAATATATTTTTTACCACTAAATTAGGATACTCTTTGGCTTGTTTTTTTTTAGGAGAAATAGTAATTGTTTCAGCTTTTTTTAGTATCTTAATTACCTTTTTTCTTCGTATCCCCTTGCGAGATTTGACGAGGCCACCCCCGTCACTTTTTACCCCACATCGGAATTTTGGGTTCATTTTACCCCACATCGGAACTGCGTAAAACTGCGTCCCATCACGCACATTGCGTGACAATGCGGTCACCCATCCAAGTATTGTCCCAGGCGACCGTTGCTCGACACGGGCGATCGTCGCACACTCGTTTTCGTTCCGATACGGATATTCCATGAAAAAACTAGCAAGTTACGATCGTGTTGGCTCAGAATGTCCTATGCATATGAATACGTGACTGGATTCCACCTACGTCAGTGTGCGTATAGCGCGGAGTGTCCAGCAGCCGGGGTCTGGTCGCGTCCAGTGCGGACTCGGCGAAGAAAATCGTCCAGCGGAAGGGGCATATGGACGGGACTGAAACGCGCGCTCTGAATCGGTGCAAGAGAGATCGAAGACGAGAGCTCGATTATCGTGGGTGTGCAAGCGAGATGGAAAGTAAAAAAAAACAGCAACAACGAGAAGGAAAAAACGGAGACTTCGTGTGCGAACGTTGTACCAAAGGCTGAAGAGAGACGGATGCAGGGGAGAGTCGCGCAAGACGAGGAAGGACAGCGAAACGCTGAAAGTGCGTATGAAGAGATATTGGTGCGAATATGGACCACCAATTTCATTTCGCCGATTTATTTACTCGGAAAAATTGGCAGCGGTATAAAAACAAATAGTCGGGGTATACTTCAGTGGGAAAATTTGAGTCGCTACGAGAAATCAATGACAAATTGGGTTTACAATGGCGGAACGAACCTAATCGGAGTTTCGTGACTCAGAGCTTCTCGGCCTGAAAATGATCTCAATATCTATGCATTCAAAGGTGCATTCACAAAATGTCAATTTAAGCCAAGAATGTTCAAATTGCAGCAAGCACGAGGAGTGTTTCAAATGTTCAACGTCCTGGGAAAACTACTCGTCCGATTGAGTAGACTTTTATTCGCAATGATCGTATGATTGGAGCTTTCGTATGACTCATCAATACAATAATTATTGGGAATAATATTTTTTAAATAAATCAGCCTGCTTTGAGTAATTATTCGAGATTTTTAATGGCTCGGAAAAAATCATAATAAATTATGGTAAAAGTGTGCTTTTCAGGCCATTTTGCCGTGGACTAAAAAGCAAGAAAATCAGAATGGGAGGGCGAAGAGTTACGGATATCGGTAAAAATCCTGATTTTGAAAATTGTAATGTATCCAAAATTCAAGATTATGCCAATCATAATAGCGAAGTGAGAAATTATGAATTATGGAAAATTTCTGATTTGTGAAAATTGGGATTTTCCCGAAAATAAAAATCAAGAAAAATCTGGATGAAAAAAAAGTCCGAACATTTATTACTGATGATTTGATTGGTCCAAGTATAGTCCGCATTTCGAATATCGTGAAAAACGTTTTTATTTATCGACTGGTCCATAATAGCACCAATGTTCGTATATACGTCGCCATACCAGGTACATATTCAAGAGCGTTGTCGAGAGTCAACTGGAAGATAAAAAGAGACAAAGAGAGCAATGGAGAGAGTGAGAGAGCCAGAGGGACAGAGCCAGACGGAAAAAGGAGAGAGAGAGAGAGAGAGAGAGAGAGAGAGAGAGAGAGAGAGAGAGAGAGAGAGAGAGAATGAGAGAGGGAAGTTTGAAAGAGTGAAGAAGCCAAAGAGCTCTCGCTAGGCAGTACCAACGAGATCCTTCGCGTCTCGTAAGGTCAGTTGTCAGACTCGCGCTGGACCGCGAAGCGCGCAGTGGATGTCGAGAGTTTTGTGTCTCCTCGCGAGAGAGCTCTATCTCGAGTGCGGTGTGCGAGCGATAAATCGCTAATACGCGCGTTCAAATCTCGTACAGGATGTGAAGATTCGCGAATATCTTTGGCCGCCTTCCCCCCGCTCCATTGTCATCGGTACCTAAAAACTTCCCAGGACAACGAATAAGAGTGTCCGTTGTCTTTTTTTTTTCAAAATTTTCTTCTTTGACATTATCATCGCCTGTGGATAATCCCGATCGCCTCGGTACAAAGATCGATGCGGGACGTGCGATATTTGAAGGATCGAATTTAGGTACGTACTTTCCATTTTTATCGAATCTGCTTTGTAGTTCAGTTTATTGAATGCTGGACCATTTTGGAATTTTAAATCAAATTTCGGATTCTTTTGTGGCTCGAATTCGAATGATGCCCATGCTCTAATCGAAGTGTTTTATTCGAGTATTCTTATTTCAATAGAGAATTTGATACGAATTATTTTGTTTACGAACTTATTACAAATCACTTCATTTGCCATTTATTAGTTACAAATTCTTTTATTTATGAATTGATTATGAACTATTTTCTTTGTGATTTTGTTCACGAATTTTATGTAGTTAATTTATTTGCAAATTGATTGAGAATTTTAGTCTACAAATTCTTTTGTTTAGGAATTGCTTATGAATTATTTTCTTTGCGATTTTATTCACAAATTTTATTCGTCAATTGATTAAGAATTTTTGTTCGCGAATAATTTTATTTACTAATCGATTACGAACCGCTTCATTTTAATACGATTCTTTATTCCCCAATTTTTCTGTTTATGGATTATTTGATATGCGTTTTTTACGACCTTTATTTCATTCACTTATTGCTTAATTTATTGCGGATTTTTGTTGAAGAATTATTTGATTCGCGAATTTATTACGTACAACTTTATTTGCGATTTTTTATTTGCCAATTTTCTTACCTATGAATTATTTTATTTACCATTTTTTTCACGAATTTTAACTAAATAATTAATTTGTTCACATATTACGAATTTTCGTTTACGAATTATTTGATTTACGAATTCACTACAAACGACTTTATTTACAATTTTTTATTCACAAATTCTTTTATTTATGAATGAATTACCAATTATTTTATTTGCGATCTTTTTTACGAACTTTGATAAATTCATTCTCCGATGAATAATAATATCATTCATCTTCATCAATTTATACATTACATTTAACTTATCCTCGAATAAAAATAAAAGTGCCTTCGTCTCAAAGTCCAAAGGCTAATCTCGCAGTTCATCGTAATACCTGAAGGACAATATGATTTCAGCGCTCGCGAGAGACCTCCTAGATCGCATCAAGCTCCCAAGCATTGGCTGTATCGCAGTGCATTCGCGGGATATGATCACACACACACACACACACACAGAAATATCTCCATGCAACCAAGATCGAAAAAAAATCTCGCGCACGATGTGTCTCGTTATCATCAAATGGATCGTGACACTTGAAAGTTGAAGCGCTGCCCATAAATCGTTCGGTCACACATCAGACGAGACTAGAAAACATTGCGACATCGCGCAGGAGGAAAATAATTATCCGCACGCGTGTGTACGTATCGGTGTGTAAAATCGCGAAACGTGCCTGGACTATCGCGACCTGACGTTACGAGATCGTTCGATGGTGCGCGACAACGTTGACCAGCTTCATCGTCATCAGCACATCTTAACAATCTCGTGAGTGCATCGCTGCCTCCTCGTACATCGAAGGTCCTTTCTCGTTGCGAAATAATAATTAACGCGTAAAATTGTGCAAAATAAAAAAAAAACAAAAAAAAAAATCAACAACAAAAAACTAAACGCGCATCGATCGATCCAAGTGTTTTTTCTCCTCGTAAAAATAGATCCGAAGAAATCGAATTGAAAAGTGTTAAAAAAAAACGTAATACTTTAAGGGAATTTTATCGAGAAGCGGAAGTCGCCGATCGTGCGGTGTGCGAAGTGATAGAATGATCTATCAGTCGAATCATCAAAATTCCACGATGTCATCAACGCGAAAAACTTCGCCGCGTCCTCAGCATCGCAAATTGCAGTCGACCGCCTCGAAATCGTCCTCGTCGAGGGGCACGAGTAAACGCGAGCACGAGAAGCCAATCGAGCGATGCAGGGGAAGATGCAGAGTTCAGTGGAGCGAGAAACACGTCAAGGAGGGCCTGGTGCTCGTGCAGGAAGCTCAACTTGCGAGGGTCGTCAAGACCGGGCCCATATCGGAACACTACGAGATCGATCCGAAACCGTTCGCCAGGTGAGTCCCAAGGATCCTTCTAAGTACACACACGCGCGCGTTATCTCGAGGGCAAAGTGTTTAGCGCGTCTCGATCGACGGCGGAGAAAAGAGACCTTCGAAAAATACTTCGAGTAACGTCTTGCGCAAACTTGACGATTGGAAATTTCATTGAAACGTTTTCGGGACACAAAGAATCGCGAGTTACACCGGGAAACATTAGGGCGGAATATACATTTACAATGATAAAAAAAGGATCTTTTTTTTTCTTTAAGGGGCTGTACCAGTGTGAACGCTGAAAATTTGGGAGATTTTCGGGAATTTTTTGGAAGAAAAGTGCTCAATTAAATGTTTCGGAAAATTGAGAATATGTTTGGCTATATTTGAGCTATATTACATAATTTTTTCATAGAAAAATATTGAGATCCAAGCGACTTGGGCGCTGCCTTCGGAGGCGCCAAAAGATGCCTTCACTGCTGACATGATTCCGGCCGATTGAGTGGCTGAAACCGAAAAAGGAAAGAATGTCGTTAAACTAGAAGGTCTTTCCTGTATAATGACGGAGGATTTTCGAAAAATGTCAAAATCTAACGAAATGACGTAGTTATGAAAAAAGTCTGTTTTCTTGCCTATAAAATGGTCGTTTTTTTCAATACCAAATCATCAATTTTCATCCAATCAAAAATATCCGGGGTCATTGTAGAGTAAATATGTATTCAAGAGTACTCAGTTTAAATTTCAAGTCAATCGGATAATTGCTCTTTGAGTTACAATATCAACAAGTTTGAAAAATCTCATCTCGAGAAGAACGCGTTTAAAGATTTAACTATCGATTTTTGCAAGATAAAATTATATTGATATAAATGATAGAAATGATAATGATATTCTTGAAAGTATGAACTGTCGAAAAAGGCAACCAAACAAATCGATTTTTTTTAAGTGTCACACTGGTGACACTTAAACGATAGGACGATATATGTAGAATATTTTCCTAAAGTTTCAAATCGAAATTTGAAAAACTTCAAACGTTACACCCTGTCACCGCTGTGCCTCACCGCTCCGATTCGGAGCGGGCGTGAACTTCAAACGCGTTTTTCTCAAAACTGCATTATCGAAATTGGCGTGCAGGATTACTCAAAAACTATTAACGCGGTCCTCTAGTTTCTCGGCTGTTTTTTACGGCTTTTTCAACAATTTTTTACATCGAAATTATCAATCTCATTGTTTTTGCATAATCTTTATTAATATTTAAATAAGCTTTACAAATTTTTTGACGTCAACATATATAATAGAATAAACGTTATAGTGGCCGACAGGAAGACATCAAGTAAAAGAGGTGCTTGACGGTGACCAAGATTGCGGCTGTTCTGCTTATCTGAAATAAAAAAACCAGACGGCATTTTAATCTTCATATTTAAGACTAGCGATTGAACTAGAGTGAATTCTAAATTACAAAAATTGACTGTTTTATACACTTTTGAAAATTACATTCCATTTTTTACTCATTTTTTCTTAAGTTTTTCGCTCGTACAAAAAAAAACTATCGAAGCAATCATGATAATCCTAGTTCAATCGCTGGCTTATAACGTATTAAAGATGCTGTATAAATTTGAACAAGATCGGTGCAGTAGTTTCTGAAATATCGTGGTCACCGTTTCGAAAAATGGTGTTTCGAGAAAAACGCGTTTGAAAGTATACCTGCTCCGTATACCTGCTCCGTATACCTGCTCCGTTCCAGGGCCGTAACTTGTGAACCACTTCGAATATCGAAAAATCCTTTGGCACACATTTTCCACACATGTTGTAGATGTGATTTATGAAAAAAAACATCGATTTTTTCGACCCGAGAAACTAGAGGATCGCCTTAAGCCGATAAGTTGAAACTTGGTAAAAATATTGATAATATTGGTACCTTCTACTTGACTTACTTTGAAAATTTGGAAAAAAAACGACTTTTTTAACCCACATTTTACAGAAATGTTGCCCGAAATGTTGATTTTTTTTGTAAATGCGTGCAATATTCTTAAATTTGCATTATCTTCATTTTAATTATCGTCACATAGAAACTATACATGTTCTAACTGAAAAAATGTTTGAACTTTTTTGCAAATCAAAGTCTACGGGATGCTAGACTGCACGCCGATTCGCAACTCCCGCGGCGACCATGATATAACAATCTGCCACAGCTCCGTCATTTTGATGATGAATTCATTTTCAAAAATTGTTTTGTATACTTAAATATGCTATTAAAGTATACCTAAATTTTGATAATTATAGAATAATTATTTCTTAGTTTAAAAAATCCCTCAATATTGCTTTTTTTCCTGTCTAAATGTATATCCCGCCTTAAGTACCGTGGATTGGGGTTACTTTGATCGATTTTGAAAGGAAAATCAATATATTTCATTAAATAATATCGCCAAATTTTCTTTTTTAATGGAAACATCATCTTTTATTAGTCTTTTTATCTTCGAAATAACAATTTAAAACATTTAAAAATAAATAAGAAAAAAATAATTCGTCGCGATCAAAATTATACTGAGATTGGGGTGACTTGAATATCCCCCTTCTCTTAATGAGAATCGGAAGTAACCCGGAGAATCGGAAGAAGAATAAAAACGGTCAACGGGATCGAAAGTTACAACGATTTTTATTATTTTGGGGTTACTTTGGTCGAACAAATATGCCACCTTTACTTTTCAAAATCAACTTTATTGATAAACAACTGGTATTTTATATTTATTTATGCGGTAACACAATCATAAACTTCGAAACATTTTTAAAAAACTAGCAAAAACAAGTCGTAATACTTATGTATACTTAGGTATCTAAATCACAAAACGAGATCACATTGGTTTCATTAGGTACATGTTTCACTCAAACTAGGTCACGTACCAATTCACACTAATTATAAGACAAAAGTTATAAAATAACAATTTGATATTTTTTGTCTTACAATGTACAAGTTACAACAAGAAACAAAAATATCAAATAATAATTTGATCTTTTTTGTCTTGCAATTAGTGTGATTTGGTACACAATTGCAGAATTGTAGGTTAAAAAAAGTTTCCAATGAACAGATTAGGAACACTACTTAACCTACAATTGAAACGAACAATTAAAAAATTATCAAAAGACGAAAATTCCTGAGAATACTCCGAGACTAGCAATAAAGATAATGAGTGGGGTGAAATTGATCAATGATCAATGTTACCCCGTCGAAGCGATTAAAGACATCCCAACGAAGCAACTGTCGCCGATGAAAGATGTTTTTGAGGTTATGCTACACATCAAAGGATAATAGTATAATTTAATAAACATTTGACAAGGTGATTTCTACCAAAAACATGCAATTGCAACACCTGAATTGTTTTTTTAAAGTTATTCGAGCATAAAGAATTGTTTAAATATATTAGGTGTAGTAAAAAGAAATCCATTATTTTTGCATGAAATTAAAGGCAAAAATAATGGATTTCTTTTTACTACACGTAATATTATTTACGTTTTTCATATTTTTACGGTCACTCAAACCCGGTCGTTCGTGCTGCGTCTGAGTGATGACATGAAGAGACATTCAAGCTTGCTCAGGAAGTCGTCAATAGAATTAAAAAACAAAACAAAGTCTTTATCAAAGTAACCCCAATCCACGGTAATTAATTAAATTTTGTAGATTTCTGTTTTAAGTCTACGAAAAGATTGATCAGACTCGAAGAAATTATTATTCAAACCAAAGGTAGTAAGAAAAATTATATTTGAAGCATGCTTCTCGTTTCATTGTCAAGTAAACTTTTTATCTGAAATTCTACCTCTAAACATAATTTATTCGAGTCAAATAATGTTTCAGCAAAATATTTATTCATCGAGGGAATGATTTGTTAGGCTAAAATGGATGTTCGGTAGGCGGAACACGAGCTGTGCATTCCGAGCTCATCGTGTTGCGCAGCATTATAACGTCAAAACCCATTCTGCGTAATTCCTCGTAAAAATCCAGCCGATGTGAATTTCGTAACGTCGTTCCCGGTCAGCCATTTTTCGGTGAAAAGGTCCGAGATTTTGTGTCAAAAGATCGAAAACAAAAATAACCGTAGGCGGAATTAATGAGGTTATCGGAATCAAATAAAATACGTTAACTGTCAGGCATATATCTTTCTATCAGAAGCAGAATCGTCTTTTGATTAAATCAAATTTACGTTTGAGTTGAATATAAAGTGGCATTACAGTGAATAATAAAAGTTCAACTTGAATAAATGTTTACAGCAGTAAAGTGTACAATTTTTCTTATCATAGGTTGTCAATCAATTCAAATATTTATTTGGACCAATTATATCGTTCCATTAATAATCAAAGCAAGTTTAGCAGGCTTAGATTGCAAAAAAACAGTTTAATTCGATAAAAAAATTATTTATTAAATTCCCTCATCGATCATTTTGTCGGTACGATGAAAAATAATTAAATTGATGAAAAAAAAAACATCCACGGGGCTGCGAAAATGAAATTGGCAGTTAAATTCTATTGAAAGACATTATTTATTAAGTTCCCTCGTTGATCATTAAGTCGGTACGATTAGAAATAATTAAATTGATGAAGAAACATCCACGCGTATACGAAAATAAAATTCGCAGATTTTCGATACGCAATTACATTCGATGAAAAAATAATGTATTCAATTCCCTCGTCGATCAATTCATCGGTACGATTGGAAATAATTAAATTGATTTAAAAAAAACATCCACGAGGCCGAAAATAAATCTTGCAAATTTCTCTATGATCAGTTGCCAATTAATTCAAACATTTATATGTACTAATCATATAATTCCATTAAAAATCAAAGCAAGTCCACTAGTCCTCGTTGGCAAAAAAAAATTTCATTCGATAAAAAAAATTTATTTATTACTTGAATGATTATATTATTTATATCATTATATATAATATTGTTATATTATTTGATATATTTATTACTTAAATGATTATTTATACGATTACAAATAATTGATGAAAAAAAACATCCGAGTATGCGAAAATAAAATTCGACGCAGGAATTCCTTTCACTTTTGGCATTCAGAGTCCAACGAACCCAAATTTTTCAACAACATCGCGATATTGTCGCTCACCGTTCTCGAGCTAGCTATTGCTATTGAAAAAAAAACTCCAAAGTGAACAAATATCTCGGCACGTTTACGTACTTTAAATACCCACTTATCGAGGACGATTAGACTTCGGGCTCCTTGACTAGTGCTGCGTAGCTCCGGTTCTCCTTACTTGGGATCTGGAGTCTCCAACATTGGCACACCGCGTCGTGCAAGCGTCACCTTCAACGTATCGCGAGGGCTCATTCGGGTCAAGAGTCAATCACCCGATAGACGGCGGGGATCAACAAGTCGTTCATCATCGTCTATCCGGTGGCAATTTTTTTTTCTTCGTCTTTTCTCATACGCTTTGATTTTGGGCTCGTGACCCAAAGTTTGAAAGAGCACACTGAAAACCCGATTCCGAAACAATTCGAACCGAATCGTCACGAATACTTTGCTGGATTTCTCGTTTCTCGTCGGTATGCTCGATGACAAGCGATGACGTTCCCTAATTCACATTGAAAGTGCTCCCACTGAATTACCTTTGAATTTTGCACAATTGGAGAATAAATCTATTGGTGGAATTCCAAAAAAGTATACATTGTACGAATAATTTGAATTGATGGCTCCTATGATAAAAAGAATAACAAACAATAATTTGACAATGTGATACTGACTCATTGACACACCGATTTGTTTGCCTGTCTGACTTTATATTTGTAGAATCTCTAACGATATACACACACATACGCATATTCTAAAAATAGAAAATCAGTATTCTAAAAATACTGATTTTGTATTTTTAGTTTTTTTGTATTTTAGTATTCTTAGTTTATTATAGTTTATTTTAGTTTATTTTTTAAAAATATTCTAAAAATACAAAATCACACATACACATATTCAAAAATACAAAATACACATATATATATATATATATATATATATATATATATATATATATATATATACACACACATGTATATTTTTGGCAAGAATCACTAGGCACCCCAGTATACTCTCAATTTCCAACATTTTTTTATATCTAATGATTTATGTAGAATATTATTTATCATCAATATTTTTTAGGTGCTCTCTTCGCTCAGTAATAATATTGATTATTATTATTGCTTGTTATCAGGCAACAAGCTTGAGTGCCTAACAATAATTGTAACAATATTAATAATAATAATATATTATCAGATTTCATTGCCCCGAGCAACACTCTCCCTCAGTTTGCACCGGGAAACATTCGCCCTCCCCGGTGGGTTAGGTTCGATCTTCCTCGAGTCCGTACGATAATGCTGGGCGGCACTCAAGGGCACCACCCTGGGTATCGCCCAGTAACGAACGCGATGGGGAATCTTATTTATTATTGAGAATTATACACAGGGTGGATCAACAACTACTAGCACCTTGGATATCTTCGAAACTATAAGGTTCACAGAAATATTTGCTGAAATGAAATTGCACAGTACGAAAGGGGCCATCCGATAGCGATAATAGATTTTTTGCATGTGGAGGTACTTCGGACATTTGAAGGTCAACTCCATTTTTTAAAATGGGTCGGTATGTTTTTTTTCCGGTATCATGAAAGAGGAGCTTAAAACGACTTCAACGACCTAAGGTCATTGAAGGTCATAGAAAGTACAGAAAGGCGATAATACGGTTTCGGTAGTAAAGAAAATTACTACGTTTATAGTAAGTGTTCAAAATGACGACCATCAGTATCAATGCAACATTGGATTCTTTTTTCGATTCATTGACTTGCAAGTTTTACAGCGCCAGAACTTAATGATGCACAGGCTGTAATAATTCTTTGTTGCATGTCGTCAAGGGTAGTTCGTACTTGTCTGTACACTTTATTTTTCTATGTTCCTCGTAGAAAGAAATTCTGACGCTGTAAAACTTGCAAGTCAATCAATCGTTGAACTCGTTTTAAGCTCTTCTTTCATAATACAGAAAAAAAATATACCGATCCATTTTAAAAAATGGCGTTGACCGCCAAATGTCCGAAATACCTCCACCTGCAAAAAAAACTGTTATCGCTATCGGATGGCCCTTTTCGCACTGTACAGTTTAATTTCAGCAAATATTTTTGTGAACCTTATAGTTTCAAAGATATCCAAGGTGCTAATAGTTATTGATCCACCCTGTGTATATATATATATATATATATATATATATATATATATATATATATATATATATATATATATATATATATATATATATATATATATATATATATATATATATATATATATATATATATTTATTTATTTATTTATTTATTTATTTATATTTATATACAGGGTGTCCCAGAACTCAATGTCAAGCCGAAACGGGGTGACAGGATTGATTGTAACCATCATGAGAAAAATCAGAAAAAAAATCTATTTTGAAAATTTTAAATTCATAGTTTAACAAAAAACAGTCTTAATTCTAGGAAACTTGGGGTAATTGTGTAATTATTTTTTACTGTGATTCTAGAAATGTTATTTAGGGTTACGGTTCCAAAGTTTAAATGAACAAAAATAATAAAAATTAACCACAATAACCGAAAAATGGTTACAGTTTGACCAAATTTCTAGGTTTTTCTTAAACGACCAAATTTTTTTTCTGATTTTTCTCATGATGTTTACAATCAATCCTGTCACCCCGTTTCGGCTTGGCGTTGAGTTCTGGGACACCCTGTATATACATGTGCGGATGTACAAAGGGTGTCCCTCTTATCTCTGCCACCCGAAATAACTCTGTAATCATCGACGTCACAAAAAAATGTTCCACACAAAAGTTGTACGGTGTTAAGGGGGCCATCAAATGCGACCAATTTTTTTTTTATTTCGGCGGAGGCGTTGTCGCACAATGAAGGTCCCCTCCACTTTTTAAAATGGAATCGTACATTTTTTTCAACCATCTTGTGGAGTACCCCGAGCCGCATAAAAAACATTAGGGGGTCAAAGTCGTTCAAGGTCATTTCGAACACCTATTGAAATGAAATACAAAATCTAAATATCTCGGATCACTACCAAATATTTGGTGGATATTTAGATTTGTATCATCGACACTGACCTTGAATGACTTTGAACGACTTTGACCCTCTAATGTTTTTTATGCGGCTTGAGGTGCTCCACAAGATGGTTGAAAAAAATGTATCATTTCATTTAAAAAAGTGGAAGTGACCTTCACTGTGCGTTGGCGCTTCCACCGAAATAAAATGAATTGGTCGCATTTGATGGCCCCCATCACATCGTATAATTTTTGTCTGGAACATGTTTTTGTGACGTCGATAATTACCGAGTTATTTCGGGTGGCAAAGATATGAGGGACACCCTGCACATACCATGGGCAAAACTTGTTGAGAAACCTCCTTTGAATTCTAGCTTTTAATCATTTTTTATATACTTTCATAAATATTTCCACCTGCTTCCGCCCCTTTAACGGCGAGGGTCCCTTAAGGCAGCCGGAAATAAGCGATTTTTCAAGATTGTTTGTGTTGGAAACTATTCATTCAACATAATTAAAATTTGATGTAGATATATATTATTACATCTTTTAATTCCTGACATTTTTTTCACATCGAAAAATCGCGGGTGTACGACACTTGCTTCAAAGTTGGTTGCCGCCTGAGTTGTTTCACATGGCGTTGAAGTTTGCAATATTGGAATGCAACAAAGTTGACTAATTGTAATTTTAAAAAATTGATTCTCATTATAATCGATAATTTTTCTTATCCATTAAGGTCGTGAATCTCTAATGAAGATAAGAAAAACTGTTTCGGTGATTTTTGTGACCTGAATCGGCGGAAAAAAATGTGAGCTGTAGAAGAAAAATGAACTTTCGTTGTGTTCCCACGATGCGGACTTCAACATCATTGTTCCACGGCGTATAACCCAGCGTCTGGTGCATCGATCTTGAACATCAGAGCCAATAAGTTTTAGATTCCTAAGACGCCCAGCGCTCTATGTGAATCTAAAATACCGAAAAAAAGTGAAAATTCGAAAAATGGTTGGTGTTTGAATGAATGTTCTATCTTTCATGAAAGTTTTACTATAATATTTGTTAATAAAAAAATAGTTTTTAAAAATAATATTCGAAAAATAACTTTAGGTTCACATAGACGTTAATTATGTTATATAAAAGTGTACAAAATTGCAAATGGATCGATTGGATAGCGTTTGAGTTGTCTCGTACGAGGTTCGAGAAAAGTGGTTTGGAAAAAAATGCGTTTGAAGTTTGAAGACTTGAAGGAGGAAATAACTTTAGGCGAGGAAAAAATTGCTCATTTTCATGATTTTTTTTAAGTAAAGATTATATCACCTTTTTTGAGACTTAGGGTCTGTTTTATTATTGCTTTGGCTGTTACATGGTATTTTTTTTTTAATTAATCAGACGGCGTGACACGTAGCGTCGGCGGGCTTAATCTGAAAAAAAACCAAAGAACATTTTTCTTTCATTAACATACTCAAAACATGAACCAAGAAAAAGTGGGACATGTTAAAAATCGATGAAATGGTACACTTTGAAAAAAGAGATTGGATTTACCGAAAATCTGGTAAATCCGATACTTTTTTATTTTCAAAAACATTTAGGGTCTTCTTTTGGACAATACGGTTAGAAAGATTTATAGCAAATTTCATTGGAATGGATCGATTAAGTTTCAAGCTATATGTTACGCCAGTTTTGAAAATGGAGTTTAGTAGGCCGTGCCATACCTCAGCCATTTTTAGAGACTAAAGATAAATTTTTAAAATTCCATATAATAACCAATAAACAAAACATACCCTAAGTCTTAAAAATGGCGAAGTCTGTCGTTTTAAAAAAAGATAATGAAAATCAGCAGATTTTTTCCTCGCTTAAAGAAACTGCCTCCCTGAAAAATGTTATGACTAAATGATCTAGCGATTAATCTTCGACTCCGGGGCCATAAAGTAGTCCCTCAGCTTTCTCGTAAAGTTCATTTTCGGCCATAAGCTCTTCTTTACCCTGTAAAGGGATTTCTCCCCTCAACTATAATAACAACTGTTTCCTAATTGGCAACAAACTCGCGGGCCTAATGATATTTATACTTAACACTCATGTACATACATACATGCATGTACAGGGTATTTGGCGCATGGGCCGACACATTTTTTTGGAGGATTGGGCTGGGGGGTCATTTGCTAATGTTTTCACCCTTAGACCCTATGTCCCAAGTGTCACAGTAATTGGGTTATGATTTTTTTTAATTACCTCAAACTTTGCCTTTAAATCGTCATAACTTTTTTATTTGTGGCTGTAATTGCACGAAATAACTTTTGTTGTATTCTGCAATGTATGTTCATTATAAATAAATCATTATTTGATACAATTGGTTTCAAGAAAGTGACTGTGGAGCTTCCAGTCTTAAAAATGTGCAAACGTATGAAAAACTTCAACTCCTAAATTCATTATGAAAAAAAAACTTATTCTCTTTATTTTGACCACATAATTAATCATTTCCGTGACATGTAGCATACCGTTGGAAAGGGTATAAACTAGAGAACTTTTTAAAACAAAGCTAAGTTCAAAATAGCTTTTAGTTTTCTTTTATAATGAATCTAGAAGTTGACATTTTTCATCCATTTATGCATTTTTAAGGCGTTACCCCCACTTGTAGCGCAAAAAGGCCTTTTTCATGAATTTTTTTAAAGAAGACTACAATACTTTTTTTAATCGATCAATATACCATCTTAAAGAACACATCTTGAAGAACTTTCAGTAATTTTTTTATTGAAAAATATTACATTGTTTAGTGGCAAATGGCCGTCAATGAAATAATGTTTTTATATACACGGTTTGCGGTGACTAACATTGCAGCGAAGTGGATCATCTGAAAAAAAAATGCGGATGGATTTAGTCAAATATAAGTATAAACTAGTCTTTAATCGAACGATTTTAAAAAATATTCATTTTTCACAAAATGGCGGACAGTCAAAGTTAATGGTTCGATTTTAACGAAAAAAACGGCCGTTTTTTGGCTATAAAACGGCCATTTTTTTCGAAAAAAAAAATCGAACGATTAAAGACTACATTTTTATGTATTAAATAAGCCTGCAAAATTTCAAGAAGATCGGTTCATTAGTGTTCGAGTAATCTTGGTCACCGACTTCAGAAATGCCATTTTGAGAAAAACGCGTTTAAAGTTTCAATTTCAGTTTACACGAAGAAAATATTTTTTTTTGTAAACTTACATAGAGTCCTCCATTCCGGGCATCAAAAAAACTGCACTTCAAATTGCACTTCAAAAAAATGCAATAAAAAAAATCGATTTTTTCAAAATCGCAAGTGGGGGTAACCCCTTGAGACTTTGAAAGTCATTTTCTTGAAACCAATTGTATCAAATAATGATTTATTCATAATAAAAATAAATTGCAGAATACAACAGTTATTTCGTGCTATCACAACCACAAACAACAAATTTATGACGATTTAAGGCAAAATTTCGGGTAATTAAAAAAAAACGTAAAAAAATTATATCTCAATTACCGTGACACTTAGGACATAGGGTCTAAGGGTGAAAAAAGTAGCAAATGACTCCCCCAATCCCCCAAAAAATTGTGACGGTCCGTGTGCCACCCTGTACACAGCAATATACGATATTCTTTAATTGTCAAGTGCATGGAAAAGAATGGCGGGTTTGACTCGCGAGCAAACAGTCGGATAGCTGTATATAGAGTAGATGAAACGAGATATTAATTAGCGCGCGGTGTTCAACATTTACTCGTCACGGTAAAACGCTTCTAGCAACGAACCAGGACAGAGTGAGGGGTGGGGGTAAAAAGGCTGTCGTTGCGAGACATAAAACACGTGTTATACTCGTCTCGTTACGTACGCACAAACAGACGACTATACGATGCGATTGAGCCTCGGGCGGCCGGTGGGTCAGACATTAATCATATTTATTGTAACGATTAATTGCCGGGCGGTAAACTAGATCCGCAATAATTACTGGTCGTCGATGGACGCGAGGCGGACAAGGAGCGTGACGCGTCCACCCATCAGGTCGAACAGGGTTAACGGTCTCGCTATTAAGTAAGCAAAGCATACATCGCGCATGTACGTCTCCCTCCGCGATGCCGCGTGTAAAGTCACTGTAAGACGCGCGACGGTAATTGAATGAATAATGACTCTCGACGCGCTCCTTCAACACCTATTGTATATATATATATATATATATATATACTAACTTTTTGCCCGCGGCTTCCCTCGCGCAGATTTGTGTCGAATGCTCCTTAAGGGGTAACACCACTCTAGAGTCAGCAAAAAAGGCCTAAACTTGATAATTTTTTTTAGAATATCGAAAAAGACATCGGGTTTCTTTTTTCACGATTTATGAAACACGTATTGAAGTATGTAAACAAAAAAATGTATTGCTTTTTTGATAAAAAAATGGCGGCGACAAAGCCAGTCTTCAAGGACGCCTTTTTTCTCGATACCTCCACCGGCGGACGTGGAACTCCGAAAAGATAAGAGCTAGAACAAAAAAAATTCTTAATCTATATGTCATTGGCTAGAAGTACGTGGGGATTTTTTTATCATTTTTTGCGAAAATGGTAGAAGTTTTTAAATTTTTTCATTTTTTTGGCAAAAAAATTTGCAGTAATTTATTTATAAAGAAAAAAGTTTACATTCAATAAAAAAAACGGCTATGTACTTCTTTAGAGAATGTGATTGTGAAGCTACGATGAATATTTCAACGCAATTCATCGAACGGCTTTAGAGCAGCGTTTCCGCCCGGTTTGAAAACAAGTGATTTGAAGAAAAACGCGTTTTAAGTTTTATAAGTACTTAAGGGGTTACCCCCACTTGCGATTTTGAAAAAATCGATTTTTTTATTGCATTTTTTTGAAGTATACGTATCTGAGAATATGTCCTGAAAATTTCAAGTCGATCCGAACAAAATTGACTGAGATAAACTGAAACTTTACACTTCGTGTAAACTGAAATTGAAACTTTAAACGCGTTTTTCTCAAAATGGCATTTCTGAAGTCGGTGACCAAGATTACTCGAACACTAATGAACCGATCTTCTTGAAATTTTGCAGGCTTATTTAATACATAAAAATGTAGTCTTTAATCGTTCGATTTTTTTTCGAAAAAAAATGGCCGTTTTATAGCCAAAAAACGGCCGTTAAAATCGAACCATTAACTTTGACTGTCCGCCATTTTGTGAAAAATGAATATTTTTTAAAATCCGTCGATTAAAGACTAGTTTATACTTATATTTGACTAAATCCATCCGCATTTTTTTTCAGATGATCCACTTCGCCGCAATGTTGGTCACCGCAAACCGTGTATATAAAAACATTATTTCATTGACGGCCATTTGCCACTAAACAATGTAATATTTTTCAATAAAAAAATTACTGAAAGTTCTTCAAGATGTGTTCTTTAAGATGGTATATTGATCGATTAAAAAAGTTTTGTAGTTTTCTTTTAAAAAATTCATGAAAAAGGCCTTTTTGCGCTACAAGTGGGGGTAACGCCTTAATTAGGGGGTAACGAGAAATTTTTGTTTACCTTTAATGTGTGATGCCTGCACCATAAGGGAGAACACCATCCTAGAGTGGTGTTATCCCTTAATGAAATGTGCTCCTGAAAGGTTTCATTAACGAACACGCAGAATTGTGTTGAAGAACATTGATGCTAAGTTTCAAGTAAATCTGACCAAGTATTTATTTTACCATACAAATTTTCCTACCCACTTTTCCCCTTAAGGATTAAATTTCCAAAAACGCGGAAATTTCATTCATTGTGTCCATTAGAAGTTATACGAAGTTTCAAGTAAATTTGACTCGTTTTTTAATTTATTTTTCGTACAAACTTTGCCACCGCCTTTCATTTAGGGGTTGAATTTCGAAAAAAAAACGCTTAAATTCGTGTTTATTAATTGTGTTGAAGAGCATTAATACTAAGTTTCAAGTAAATCTTCGGACCAAATTTTTATTTATTTTTTATACAAATTTTGCCACTCCTTTGCTCCCCTTAGGGGTTGAATTTCTGAAAACGCTGAAATACGTGTTTCATTAATTGTCTCAAGAAGCACGAATACCATAATTTCCATACAAACTTTGCCACCTTTTTTCTCCCCTTAAGGGTTGAATTTCGAAAATTCCCTTCTCAAATGGTGCCTAAATGATAAAAACAACACGCCCTTCAAATTTCACGTTTCTACATTCAGCGGTTTAAGCTGAGCGATAATGAGTCAGTCAGTCAGTCAGGAGTTTGCCTTTTTTATGTATTTCCCGTGCAAATTTTACCAGTCCCTTTCATCCCTTAAGGGTTGAATTTTGAAAAACGCCGAAATACGTGTTTTATTGATTGTGTCACAGAGCATTAATACCAACTTTCAAGTAAATATGACCATAAAAATATTATTTCCCATACAAACATTGCCACCCACTTTCACCCCCTTAAGTATTGCATTTCGAGAAATCCCTTCGTAAACGATGCCTCCAATTTAAAATCAACACCCTCTCCAAATTTCACGTTTCTACCTTTAGCGGTTTAGGTTGGGCGATGATGAGTCAGTCAGTCAGGACTTTACCTTTTATATATAGAAGACAGAGGGAGAGAGAGAGGGGGAATGAGAGAGAGAGAGAGAGAGAGAGAGAGAGAGAGAGAGAGAGAGAGAGAGAGAGAGAGAGAGAGATCGTAGATAGATACTTAACATTAATTTTGTAATCTCATTAATTTCTCTAAAAATAAATACCTTATGTATCCATACAGAAAGAATTTATCTAGTGGTGCCTGGCGGGAGCACCGCACCTACAGGCACTACACACGCGCCTATCGTTCACCGACGTACCCCGGCTAATCGGACGCACCTGATTGGCGCGCCTTTAAAAATTAATAATAATTCAGGGGTTGATCTGAGACCCACACATGCTTACATCAAACGACTCAGAATTTCACTCCCAAACCCCCATTTCAGGGAACCCATTCAGTTCTGGGACACCCTGTATATATCGGGTGTCCCACTTTAATCTAACACCTGATTTATCTCGGAAAATACTGCTTCGATCAAGTATTGAGTATAACAAAACTTTTAAGATTCAAAGGGAGGCGTTGGAAGAGAAATCTTTTTTGCTCCAAAATTCAAAATGGTGAGGTTAAAATGGCCGACACGTTTAAAAAAATGAGATCATGCATTTTTTCTCCAAAACATTTATCACGTCAATCTAATAACTTTTGTAAGTTCTTTTTATGATGTTCATAATGTTTAGGTAAGAATACGATTTTTAGCCGAAGTGACGAGCCGCAGAGACCTAATCCTTGTTTGGCTTATCGAACAAACCCAAACAACCGCAAACTACCTCACGCCCACACACACGTGCACTAAAGATGTTGAGAACTTTACCTCCTCGTGGTACATTCTGGATAACGCTAAAATGGTCAAAAATGGTATTCCAACCAAAAAATTATGAACGTTATCAAAAAACTTTTCCTACAAAAGTTGTTAATTTTGATCGGATAAATGTTTCGGTGAAAAAAAATTCACGATCCCATTTAAAAAAAACATCGGTCGTCTTAACGTCGCCATTTTGAATTTTGGACCTTAAAAGTATTATTTTAACGTCCCCCTTTCAACCGTGAAAGTTTTATCATACTCAATACTTGATCGGAGCAGTATTTTTCGAGATAAATCAGGGGTAAAGTAAAAATGGTATACCCGGTATATATATATTTCTATTTGTATACAAACAATAATCTAGTGTCCTGACGTGATATGACCATGAAAAATTTACGACAATTTCGCAAACTCCTGAAACGAGACCGTTAACTAAATCGATAATTACACTAAAAAAAACCAACTCTCTAAAAGTTATCTCGTAATTTCCTTGCTAACACAGGGACACCCTGTGTGTGTATATACATACATACATACATACGTACATATATATATATATATATATATATATATATATATATATATATATATATATATATATATATATATATATATATATATATATATATATATATATATATATATATATATATATATATGTACCCTGTGTATACATATATACACAGGGTGTCCCTCTTATCTCTGCCACCCGAAACAAGTCGGTAATTATCGACGTCACAAAAAAATGTTCCAGACAAAAGTTGTACGGTGTGAAGGTGGCCATGAAATGCGACCAATTTTTTTTTTTGTGGAGGCGCTGCCGCACATTGAAGGTCACCTTCACTTTTTCAAATGGAATGGTAGTTTTTTTTAAACACCTTTGTGGAGCACCTCAATCCGCATCAACAACATTAGGGGCTCAACGTCGTTCAAGGTCATTCAAGGTCAGTATCGATGATACAAATATAAATATCTCGGATCACTTCCAAATATTTGGTAGTGATCCGAGATATTTAGATTTGTATTTCATTTCAATAGATGTTCGAAATGACCTTGAACGACTTTGACCCTCTAATGTTTTTTCTGCGGCTTAAGGTGCTCCAGAAGATGGTTGAAAAAAATGTACCATTCCATTTAAAAAAGTAGAGATGACCTTCACTGTGCGTCAGCGCCTCCACCGAAATAAAAAAAAAGGTCGCATTTGATGGCCCCCTTCACACCGTACAACTTTTGTTTAGAACATTTTTTTGTGACGTCGATAAGTACCGAGTTATTTCGGGTGGCAGAGATAAAAGGGACACCCTGTATGTATTCAATAGGAAAGTAAAAATCCAACAAAACCCCACCAGCAAAAATGACAGAGACTGCGTGTATTTCGATTTTTTTCATCACTATTTACTTAGTATATCTGTAATAATTCATAAATTGCGAACGTGTTCTGTGCACAGTTGCAATAAGTGGCGCGCGTTACGTTCACGATTGGCGCGAGCCTATATGCTGCTCCTATGAAATTATCGAATATACAAGTTAATAATGGCACGAAGAGTGGAAAGTAAGACGAGTGATTTTATTATTTCTACGCACACACACACACACACACACACACACACACACACACATGTATATATAGCCTACTCCCGGTGTTTATATCGCGTAAGTTAGGATTTTACGGTGCGAGAAGCTGTCGTACGACGTAACGCTCGTTGCTCCACGCGTTGTGCACGACTGCCGTAGCTCGCCGATAATGTGAACTTAGCTCGTTTCATATTCATGGTTATATTAATGCAAATTTTAATATGTGTGTTTTTGCGTGTATTGATAACTCTCTCGTTAAACTCAGTAGTGATTCATATCGATATATATATATATATATATATATATATATATATATATATATATATATATATATATATATATATATATATATATATCTGAACATCAATAGCGCACAATTGCCACACAGTTTTTGCAACTCTAATGAAGTCGATTTAATCGCGGGCTCAACCCATTCGATGCCTGACACACGAACACACACACAGGCACTCTGGCTGACACATAAATGTGATCATTCGCGAGAGGTCTCGGTGGCGCCATTATATTGTCTATCCAGGGTGGACATCTAGGCCGGCCACAACGTACAAGAAATTTATCACGTTGCGATACCTGTTCGTTATTATACCTACGTATAAATTCGCCGATTCGTTGAACTTCGTTGATCGAGGAGTAACGCGAACGTTCTACATTATGAGGCGCAGCAGTCTCGATACACTGCTCGCAAGTGATATCGAGTATTTTGTTATTGATTTTATTTATTAATTTACGGGAGAGAGAGAGAGAGAGAGAGAGAGAGAGAGAGAGAGAGAAGAATTATGAAATGATGTATTAAATTTTTTTTCCGACTTCGAGCTGTACAACTGAGCGTCAACGAATGAAAATTGTCAAATTGACGATAAAGTAAAACTGACCCAAAGAAACTCAAACGTATCGACGAATGACAATTATAAAATTGGCTATACACTAGAATTGAGCGTTAATCGAAACAAATAAAAACAAATGATTTATTTTCAATTATAAAATTGACTATAAAGTAAAATTGACCTGAAGAAACTGAAACGTATCGACGAATGACAAATATAAAATTGGCCATACACTAGAATTGAGCGTTAATCGAAACAAATAAAAACAAATGATTCATTGTCAAGTATAAAATTGACTACAAAGTAACATGGTCCCAAAGAAACTTGAACATGTTGACGAATGTCAATGATAAAATTGGCTATACCCAAAAATTGAGCCATAATCGAAACAAATAAAAACAAATGATTCGTTGTCAATTATAAAATTGACTATAAAGTAACAACTACCCAAGGAAACTTAAACGTATCGACGCATGTCAATTATAAAAAGAACTATAGAGTAAAATTGACGCGAACGAGGCCAAACGTATCAACCGATGTTAAACATAAAATTAGATATTAACTAAAATTGACTGTGAACCCAAGCAAACCCAAACAAATCGACGAATGTCAATTATTAAAATTGCCACAGACTAAAATTGAGCGTAAACTGTAACGAACCGAAATAAATCAATCATTGTCAATTATGAAAATGACTATAAACTAAAATTGAGGGTAAACCCATACAAACCAAAAGAAATCAAACGTCGTAAATTATAAAAATGACCATGAAGTAAAATTGACGCAAACATATCAACCAATGTTAATGATAAACTTTAGACATAAACTAAAGTTGATTGTCAACCCAAAGTAACCCAAACAAATCAACGAATGTCAATTATAAAATTGACTACAAATTACAAATTATTTATAAACCGAAACAAAGCAACGAATGTCAATTATAATATTGGCCACGATGCTCAATTATGTGATGGATTATTATTCAATCGTTGAAAGGGTTTTTCCCTTCCGTTAGGCAAAATTCAGTGTCTCAACGTTGCACGGCAATTCCTCGTTACTCCGCGACGTGATTGACCGGCAAAAAGTCGCAGTGAGTTTCAACGTAATTCCACGGTGTGTACGATCATAAATCTCGGGCTTGTACGAGCTGCAATAATGATTATGTCAATTACACGCGCGGATAGAAGTTTTAACAATGTGACGAAATTGCGAGGCACACCCTTCACTCTCGTATTCATTGATACTTGACTTTTTCCCCTTCAGTTGATCATACGCAATCACGTGCGTGCAGAATTGAACGATTATAATAATGATCTGGATAAAACGACGTTTCTCATCGTTCGCTGAAAAATGAATACATATCATTTCAAGTATCGCAAGATTTTTTACACCAAACTGCATAAAAAAATATATCCATATTAATGTAAGGAAAATATAAAATAAAAATAAAAACGGAATATATTTAATGTACAAGAAAATAAAATAAATATATGTAAATAAAAAAAGAAAAAGTATATTTTACGTACGATCAGCTTCAATAAATATAAAATATATAATCAAATACAATATAATGTATACGTTTAAATTAAAAAAAAGGTCACACAATAAAATGAAAGAGCAATACATATGTGGTTTCCCAACAAATCGATGTCAGCATGGAAAAAAAATCAGACCCTCGCTCAATCTTCCCCATTTAATTTCTTTAAAACGTTCGTTAAGGTGGTCAAAAATCACCGCGGCTAATTGCCGCTCCTGTTTTTTTATTCTCTACCTCGCCTCCGTACATAGAGGGAATCGAATTTCTTTTTTTAGAAATAAACAGCACCGCGGCTCGTTATATACGGAATTAGTTGAAGTATAAATAATCTGGATCGCGAGGATCGATCACACGGTACCGCAACAACCGCAGCTACTCGTGAAACCGAGCTTAATTATCTACATGTATTACTGATGTATATATACCCGTCCATACCCATATATATATATATATATATATATCTACATACATAATTCACCAAATATATATCAATATAGGCATACATTGTTGTAAATAAAGCGTAACGATAAATCGTATTAAAATATAGTGACAAGCGAGCAAAAGTCATATGAAACGGAAATAAATGGGTAGACCGCGCTTTTATACACACACACACACACACATATATAATATATTATATATATATATACAAGGTTCGTACTCATTGAGCGCGTTAAAGGATTAAATCCTCTCGTTGGAGGAACGTTTTTGGCGACTCTTGAGCTTATATATATGTATATACACACATACATACATACATACATACATACATACATATATATATATATATACAGGGTGGCCCGAAAAGTGACGCCAAAAAGGAAAATCTAGATGTCTCGTATCAATAGCTACCCGAATCAACCCCATCGATGTTCTACGAGCTGTTTCTTTTCTCAAGAAGAAAGCATTTTTAAATCCATTTTCCAAGATTTCCTGTAGCATAGGCTTTTTTCTCTTTTGTGTATGTCCTTCCCTCTTGGAAGTGTTTAAAAAAAATTGGTAGCCATTTAGACTAGTATGAGTATTTTTTTATCATCCGAACTTTAGTGACTGATCCTCTCCAAACGATTTTTTAAACTTTTGTTCAAGATCGAAGGCATTTACGTTAGTGTTCAGTTGGTCATTTATTTATTGCTTAACAGTGCTCTTCAAAAAGATAATGCAAGTAAAAAAATCACTAGGAAAGTACATACACAAAAGAGAAAAATTGAAAAATGCTTTTTGCTCCAAAGCTGAAAAAGATCGCAGACAATACATGGGGATGATTCGGATAGGTATCGATACGAAGCATCGAGATTTTGGTCTTGGACGTCAATTTCCCAGCGACCCTGTATATCTTCACGAGCACAAGAATTATAAAAATCGAACCTGCAACAAGAGAATTCAATCCTATAAATCCTATGTACAGGGTGTCCTGTTATGAATCGATAATCCTGCAACTGTCGATAGGTCAGATCATGTCCTACTACATGCTGAAATTTCGGTTCAGTAAAAGTCCCACGGTTTTCGAGATTTTGGGCTTTGTGTTATTTTTTTAACAAAATCATCTGTTTTTGGATTTTCGCGTGCCATTTTTACAAATGATATGAATCGACAATAACTAAGCAACTTTTTGAAGTAATTGGCACGATATGCGTAGTACCTTTTCTTTTACAAGGCAGGCTAACAAAGTCAGATGTTTAAATTGGTTTGAATGAAAATTCTGCATGAGATCTTTTTTCATAAAGTTTCCTTATGGTAGTACGAGCGCGCAATCGTGATTTCTATAGATTTTGTTCAAATTTTAACCAGACATTGTTCATATCATTATGTATATTTGAGTAAAATTTCAGAACAGTCGACTATTTAGATTGGGAGATAATGGGTTTAAAATTGCAACTTTTAACACTGCAGCGTCTGCATTGAATGGGTGTGTCTGCACACGTGTGTGTGTGTGCGCGCGCACGCGCGCGCGTGTGTGTGTGTGTATCTGCATACGTCCCTTATATACACCCTATAAATCACTTTGCTCGGAGTGTGCACATCGTACACTAGGTGCGTGCCAAAAGTCGAATCTACACGCACTCACCATATTTTTTGATATAATTATACATATATATGTGTGTGTGTGTGTGCACTTCGAACACGCTTGCACGCTGTATACAGTACGTGTGTATAGACTAGGTACTTTAGTATGTGGCTTGTCACAGTGGGAATAATTGTGCGCGCGGTCCTTCCAGAGGCCGCGGACTGACTTTTATGAGAATTAATCTTTGGCATTAAATTCGTGATATGCCGCTGCTGCTTCATACGCATATATATATATATATATATATATATATATATATATATATATATAGGGCGGTATAAGTATGCTCATATACGATTATATACGAGCGCACGCGCTTTAATCTTCGAGTTCGCGGGCCTCTGGTCCGAGAGACCCGACGGCCCTGGACAATGCGGTATCTCTAAGGATCGTTAAATACCTCGCGATGTTTTCTCTCCGTTTTTTTTTACTTTGCTTTTCTTTTCGACAAATGTAAAGCGAGTGCGAGCAGTTGAAAATGCGCGGGCCAGTTCGAACAGACTTTTGGGTAAGTTTCGCGAACGGAATTGAATATTTGAAACTTTGCGGGCGATTGTATTGAGTGCTTTAGAATGTGGGATGAAAAATTTGAGTCGAGTCATCGATTTTTTTACTAATTTTCGGGACTGTTCCGTGCATAAGCAAATTTTAGGTATTGACAGGTGTTCTCATTCTTTGTAGTTTTAAGGGCTTGGATATACCTGAAACGGCTAAAAGTAAGGTTATGTTTGAGAATTTTTTTTCTGTATAAAACTGAATTTTATTGAACAACCATAATATACATTTTAGTGTATGTCATTTTATCTACATGGTGTGAAAATTGGGTTAAAAAATTTTAAACGGTAAAAAAGTTACAGTCGTTTTCCTGGGACGTGTTTTTGTTGACAGCGTTTGCGGTACCAGACGTAACTCTGCCATTTTTTATCTCAAAAAGAATATTTGTTTCTTGGAGAGGATAGATAAAACTAGTACGTATCGAGCCGGAATTTAAAATTTTAATTTTTCAGGTTATGACAGTCACTGGAATAAAACAGGCGATTTTTCGCCTCAAAATTGTTCAGTATTTATGATGAAAAAAAAACTATGCCATTTCGAATGAGCACCTTTTTGAAAAATCGATCTTTTTGACCTACCCAGGTCTAAGTAAGCCCTTAAGCAAACCCGAACACAATAATGCACGTAGTTCTGTGTGATCTGAAATGAGAAATAAAAAAATTTACTTTCAATATAAAAATAAAACTTCCGTACGACCTCGTACGAATTCGCAAGTCGTAGAAAAAACATTTCGATTTACGACTGGAAAAACAACTTAAAATTTGTTTTATTAAATAATGGATAGGCATATGAAAAAAAATAATAATCCGGTCAGACAATCGGAAATGTTATAAAGTAGGCTCTGTCCAAATTTGAAGTGGATCGAACGTATAGATTTTGAGGTACGAGTTACACCGTATCATAAAACAGTTTTGAGAAAAACACAACCAAAAAAGGAAAAATCGCAATGGGCGATCTGACCGTTCATAAAAATCGTCCTAACTCGGACATTTTTTGGAATTTCGAACAAATCTTTGTTGCAAATTTCAGGTAAGAGCCTAGGCTATTAAAATGCAATAAAAAACGATGTTTCTGGAATGTCGAACTTATGCAGACCCCTCAAGATCTTTTTTACTCCATTGCGCGGTTCACACTAGATCATTAGATGTCTGACATTTTCATCGATATACGCTGACTGTGCTATCATGCATTTAACGGGTTACACCTGGCTCGTGGCCTGAAAGGAAAGGAATTTTCTTAATTTTTTTTTTTGGAAAATTTAAACATTTTTTTTACATCGAAGAGTATGGTTTTAGGTATCTTTTACAATTTTTGTATCGAAAAGTATTGACAAACGTCGTAGATAGAATGGTTCGTGCAGACAAACAGAAACAAATCATCCGAAATAAGAAAATCAAACGCATGGACTTTTTGCATGAAATTTTCTAGTGCTTGGACGAAGGATTTAATGAAATATTGATTTTTGGAAAAATGCCCGCTGTCCAAAGTGAAAGTATCGATTTTTGGTGAAAAAAACGCAGTTCTTTGGTTGGTGAAAAAAACTATGCTTCGAAAAGAAAATTCCTTTGTTCAAGCACTGCTTTTTGATGTGTAAAAGAAGCTTGTCAAATTTGAAGTTGATCGGTGCAGTGATTTTTTAAATTGCTTAGTCATCAACTTAAAAAAAGTTATTTTGGGGAAAACGCACAAACTTCGCCGGTCCTTGTTTATATTATATTTGTAAAATTGTGTTTATACAATATTTTTAGTCAAAAACCAAAAATCGATATTTAAAAAAATTTCAACTAGGGTAGCCCTTACCTTCCATTTCATAAAAAATCGAAAATAAAAAAACAAATGTCGAGCCTCGTACAGTAAGGCTTGGAGTCACAGGTAAAAGCTAATCGCCTGTACTTTCTGGCCTTTCGGCGGAGCTTGAATGGGCGCGCGATGAAAAATATGATACACGATGTTGTGCATTATAGCCTTGCCGGGCGCCGCGGCGCCGACCTTGCCGCAATTCGAGACGCTTGGAATCTTCGATGACGCTCCCATGTACATACATATATACTTGTTTCGAATCATTCTTAAGTCCCAAACGATGTATCGATCGATTCACCATTTCCCACGTGCCCTCGCCGAGGTTCCCGCCCAGACGCATCCATCAATCGTCGAACATCCTCGCGTTTCCGTTTCGAGCATACCTTTTCCCCGTCACCACGACGAGACGAACACACCATATGGATTCGCATCTAACGCTATGACGGAATCGACAACGTGAATGGGTGTCGCGTGAAAAAAGTTCCTCATAATTATGTCATCGAGCATCCTTCGGTCCATGCATCCTTCGGTGAAAACAAAGCTGCGAGTAAATCTTGTCATCACTTTCCCAGTTAATATTCGAAGAGAAACGGCACCAATTTTTTTTTAGAGAAAATTCTCTCATCGTCAACTCATTGGCAGACAGATTTAGTAGTGAATTGATAAGAGTAATTTATTATTCTTATCACACTGCCCCATGGCTAGTGGCATGATGAAGTTTCGACATGATGACATCGTTGGGATGCTACAAAAATTTATAATTTATTTCCTTATTTTTATTAGGAGTCCATTTTTTGTGGATTTCGGTCGTAGATCTCTCATACGGTTTCGAAAAATCTTTTGAGTGATTTAGTAATGTATTGATGAGAGTAATTTATTATTCTCATCACACTGCCCCATGACTAGTGACATGATGACATCGTTGGGATGCTACCGAAATTCTTAATTTTTTTCCTTATTTTTATTAGGAGTCCATTTTTTGTGGATTTAGGTCGTAAATCTCTCATACGGATTCGAAAAAACTTTTGAGTGATTTAGTAATGAATTGATGAGAGTCATTTATTATTCTCATCACACTGCCCCATGACTAGTGACATGATGACATATATGCTATAAAAAATATACTTCAAACAATGATATTACCCCAAATTGAGGTTCATATAGAGCGTAATTATACAAAGAAACTAACCATCACTGTATAAAATTATAGGCTACAAACTTTTGGAGCTATTGTGTACACAAATTGAAAACAAGTTTCGAGAAAAACGCGTTTGAAAAAAATTACCGAAAACAAGAAATTCAAGGTAGTAATGAATTATTTGTACTGCCGGTTAATCAGCAAATAGTTTTACTAACAATTCATGAAATTCAAAGAAATCGCTTTTTTTGAGTCATCCAAACTGGTTCCCCGCCTTAAAAAAATTAAAACCCCGTTGCATTCAAACGATGCAAACTTCATTGTCATCATCATCAGTCGTCTCGACGTTCAGTTCAGGTCCTTTAATTGCTTACATTTTTCACCCATTCAGGGCACGAAAATAACTCGAACCGTTTTTCGTAATCTCCATTGGAGATGTCCGAGCTACAGGAAAAATTTGAAATATAATAAAGCTAAAGAAATTTAAAAAAAAAACAGAACTGTCGTTACATGCTAACGATGGAAACTTCAACGCCCATGATGTGACGTTTTTTTTATCGTCATTTGGAAGTCAGCGATTTTCTTGATGATTGATGGGTTCCAAAAGATTCGAACGATTCGTGCCGAACTCACGATTGTTTGAACATCAAAACCAAACTTTCGTCTATTCCGGTATAGAGAAAAAGGGTAATTATGTAGTTTAGTGACTTTTCTTGAAAATGGCCTCCGATTGTTTTTATCGCGGTTTATCGCTTTTTTTGGGGTGTAAATAATGATGTTATAGGGGGGAGACGGGTTTTTCCGTTCCAGATTTTTTTAGGAAAAAAAATACATTTGAACCCAAACAAACACACAACACACAATATATAAAAGCGATGTAAATAAACGTTACACACAACACACAATATGTGACAGCGATGTAAATAAAGACACAGAAGTAACGGCTCGAACACTGATTAGGAATTTCACTTGAAATATCGTACGAAAATTGAAATTTTGAAAATTCATTTTTTACTTAAAAAACAATTCGTAGTTTAAAAATATGGGTTCCCCCGTCATAACACCATTATTTATGTTGTTTTATAGTTAAAAATTGCAAAAAGTAAATTTTAGCACCATATTTAGGAAAAGTCACTAAACTATATAATTACCAGAAAAAGTAAATCTTGAAACTCTTACATCAACATTGAGGCCTTATATACGCGTTTTCGCCGATTTTCGAAGGTACTTTTCTAGACGCGGTTAAAAAAAATGACGCATATATTGACAACATTTCTTTACAGATCATTTATGCACATGGTTAAGTATATGTAAAAAAAAATAAAAAATATTAACAGATTGCGGAGATATAACATAATAAAGCAATGTATTTTTTTGCGCGCGCGTTGATGGTGAAAGTTCTCGGCATCGATGTGGGTGGCTGAAAAAAATTAACATATTTATAATTGCATAACGAATGTATCTTTAATGTAAACCAACAATATTATTTTAAAAAATTGTCATAATAAAAATTCGAAACTCAACATTTTTTTACTCAATTTTCTGTCGGTATTTTATTTTTTATATTTGTTTATGTCATTGAAATTTTTGTTTCTGTGGTTCACACGATAGGTGACGATACTGAGAACATGTTGTAAAAATTTCAAAGCGATCTGAACCTCTAAATGCCTTAACTTAAACAATTTTTGGAATTTTTCAATTCTGTAAAGCTTAAAATATTCCTAACCGTTCAGGCTAATGGAATCAAAAATAATTAAAAAAATGAAAAATTTTGAAATGTTTCGCGTATATAAGGCCTTGAGCTACCAGTACATCTGGCTGAGAAAGCTCCTCAACGTTTTTTCAAAACTATCGTTGGTTTTGAAGATTTTGTACTTCGAGGACGAAGTAAAATAGATTAATGATTAATAATGATTAATTTTAAACCGATCGTTTATTTTGCAGTGGTCAATGGGCAAGGGTGTATCGATGCCGTTCGCGTTCCACGGGGACTCTTTACGCGGCGAAGTACTCATCGCGAAATCGCTTCAATACCGATTGCAGTGCCGAGCTGCGTCACGAGATAGCCCTGCTCTCGCTTTGCTCGCAATCACCCCGAGTTGTGCGTCTTCACGACGTTTACGAGACACCAAAAGAGATCATACTTGTCATGGAATTGTAAGTATGTCTACATTCACAGGGTGACAATTATAAGGTGGTCATATGTTCAAAGGCCTGGTACGGAGATTTTCGGAACGAGAAAAAAAATTATTCTAAGGGGTTAGGCCACTCTAGAGGCCGAAAAAAGGCTTGTTGGGGAATTTTTTTTCAGAAAAACTACAAAATAAATCGAGATTACAAAAACGGGTGTTTATCATACATATCAGTGACTGTATACGATAATTTTTTTGAAGCGATTCATTTCAAAATGGTGGCTGTGCAGCGTTTATCTCAAAACTGCATTTTTTAAGTTGGCCGGAAACATAACTCGGACAATTTTCAACCGATTCACTTGAAAGGTTGAATATATCTTGAAAAATACATTGTATATGGAAGTACGTAGGATTTTTTTTTGTTATATTGCATAGTTCATTTGTTATTAACAATAAAGTGACGATTTTTTAGGCAAATTTTTCGCTTTCCAAAAATTCGCCTAAAGAATCGTCAGATAATTGTTGGTTTTTGGAGCGATACGCAAGATACTTATAATAAAAAAAAACTTACTTTTTGTGTCGAAAAAGCGATGAACCCACATAAAAATGGAATTTTTATTTTTCGCCAGGTTACCCAATTTTTTTCTGGCACATACTACTCATCGCAAAAATTCGCTACATTTAAAATTTTTTTTTTCAAAAGGCCTTGAAGAACCATTGAAAATCATATTTTTCTCGTTCGCAAAATCTTCGCGGGAGGCTCTTGAAAAACACATGGCTACCTTACAATTGTCACGCTGTATACATCATATTTTAATTATTAGTCACACGAGAGCGGCAAAGAGAAAAAGACAAAAATAAAAAAAAAAGAAAATTAAGCCGTGTGCTCGTGAAGCAATGTGATTATTCATGACAACGAATCTGCTGCGGAATCGTGACAAAGGACTTCTACGACTCTCTCTCTCTCTCTATATATATATATATATATATGTTTTTTTACATTTTTTAATGTCACAGCGCACCCGGTGGAGACCTGCAGACTCTCATAGACGGCGACTTGGTGCCACTCGAGGGTGACGTCGTTCACTTTGTTAAACAACTGGTGGAAGGACTTGCCTACCTCCACGAGAGAAATATCGCTCATTTGGACATCAAGGTAAATCTAAAATGCTAAAATTCTCCTGATTTCTGTTTTTTTCTTCGTTTTTTTTTGTTCTTTCGCATTGAGTATGCGAAAGCGAGGCAGCAGCGCGCGTCAAACTGGAACAGAATAATGTACATAATTGACGAGGTGCTCGTACTTGAATCTATTTTGCCGTCATTTCCGGGTGGATTTTCGAGAACAATGGCGCGCGAACGGTGACCGCGACGGGGAAGTTTCTTTTTCTCCACTTCCGGTGCCATAGTCGATCACTTTTGTCTGGCTCGTTGTACAGACGACAGAAAAAAACAAGATCATACGGAGGAGAGAATTTTGAGAATTAATTTGAAATCATTAATGATAATCATAATCATTATAACGGCAATAATAATGAGGAAAAATATCGATTATAATAACGATAATAATAATGAAAACAGTCGCCGGTAATGGCGGCTTTTGGCGAAAGTTTGCATCGTTGGAAGGCAGCGGTTTTTTTGTTTTTAACTGCTCACACGTTTTTTCCTGATTTGAGGGAGGACACTACAGTGACGGGCCAAAAAAGGGCGGTTTTCCGATTTTTTTTTGTCTACTAGATTATGTATTTGGGGTTTTGGAAAAAAGGGTATTTTATTAAGCATATGTTGAAATTATTACGGGTAAATTTTTTATTTGAAAAAATGAAATTTAATAACGTTGTTTAGGTATAATAGAGCATGTGTATAAAAAAATGTGGTCCAACGGCCGGGACGATAACTTGACAATAGTCGGTCTGAAAAATGAAAATGAAAAAGTTTTCTAATCCATATAAATGACGTTCCCGCTGTACGCAGTCGCTTTTTGAAAAAAAAAAGAAATTCCAAAAATGGCGGATGTTTAAAGAAAAGTTTACTTTTGGAGAAGTTTTTACTTATTTCCGGGGGCTAAAAAAATACTACATAAAGGAAAAGACTACATACAACGATAGCTACTGCAATTGCGAAAATTTAGGTTTTTTCAAATTGAAAATCGGACTATTATAGCTAGAGTTACGATTCCGGCCAGGTCGAGAAAAGTTTCGAAAAAACGAGATTAAAAGTTTTGGTATACGTAAGTCATTGCAACCTGCTCTCACTGAATGGTTTGTAACTGGGTCAATTTTCAATATTTCAACTTGACATTTTTTACATATCCTCGAATCTATATATTTTGAGAAAATGCAAAAAATAGTCGATTTTTTCGACTTTTTTTATTCAAAGATTTGACTATATATACTCAAGACTATTTTTACTCAAAGATTTTTTCGCATCCGTATGCTAGTAATCCATGAGCTAAATCCACGAAAAACATGTCGAATGGTAATAAAAACCTTAAACTACAAAAATCCCTTAAAGATTTTTTCGTATCCGTATATGAGATCCACGACCTGAGTCCACCAAGATATGTCGAATTGTAATAAAAATAATGGTAATTATTCAGATAAGTGAGTTTTTGTCATAAGTGATAAATGTTTTTCTTTGCGATTTGCTCATTTATTGGCTTATAAATTATGATATTCAATCGCGGAAAGCTAACATTTTTCAGTGACAATTTTTTTACGAGCAAAAAAATGTTAAAGATAATTTCGAATTTTTCAAAAACCCAAACAAACACAATATATGCGTCGAAATTTTCAAAAATACCCTATTTTATTACGTGTTTCCGCGAACTTCAAAACCCCCGTAACTTTTATCGGAGACGAATTTCAACTTCACCCGACTGAATATCATCATTTATAGCCCAATAAATGAGAAAATAACAAAAAAACAATAATTTTCGGCTAATTTTTCGGAAAAGTCACTTATCTAAAGAAATACCAAAATAAAGAAGCAAACAACATTAGAAAAAAAAGAATGTTCGTTGCGTACCAACGATGTAAAGATCAACACCATTGTTGATGAACGATCGATAATCTTTCGTTACGGCCGATCGTCGCTCTCCCGCCGTTTTATGGACGGCCCAGCAAGAATCCTTTTTCGTCGGCAAATACACGCGAATTCTCAGAATCATCGTACACGCGTCTCGTGTGTGCGCCGCGATCGAGTTCTCGTTGCGCAAAGTGTTCCGCGACACTCTCGATCGGCGAACCATTAAGGGGTCTTCTCACTTTAGACGCTAAAAAAAAGCTATTTTCATGAATTTTTTTGATAGGTTTATATTATAGATATTGATATAAAAGTTGTTACACTTAACAAATACACTTTCGAAATACATTAAAAATACTTTTTACGTATTTTATGTATTTTATGTAATATAAAAAAAAATTATGTATTTATGTAACCGAAACAAACTTTAAACGCGTTTTTCTCGAAACGACGTTTTTCGACGGCTTGTTGATCGAATCTTCGAAACTACTGAACCGATCCTATTGAAATTTTAACCACATATTCTTTACAACGATAGCTATAGCGCATACCGAAGATTTTTTAATTTTTGATATTTACTATTTTTTTTACCAAAAACGGTGAAAAAACACGTTTTTTTCAAAAAACGTCCGCCATTTTGTTATTTTTGCATATATCAAAAATCATATGATATGCGCTATAGCCGTTAACATACTGAATCTAAAACCTTTTGATTTTTTGTTTCGGATTATCCATCTCCGAGATTTCATCAACAGCGCAGACCTACAATTTTTTTGGCTACCATTTTCGTCTATAAATATTGACTTGAATAAATGAATATAATAGATGAAGAGGAGTCCACGCATGTTCATCCTCTCGTTTAACGCGGTCCTCTAGTTTCTCGGCTGTTTTTTTACGGCTTTTTCAATAATTTTTTACAGGCAAAGCATCGAAATAATCAATCTCATTGTTTTTGCATAATCTTTATTAACATTTAAATAAGCTTTACAAATTTTTTAAAGTCAAAATATATAATAGAATAAAAGTTATAGTGGCCGACAGGAAGACATCAAGTAAAAGAGGTGCTTGACAGTGACCAAGATTGCGGCTGTTCTGCTTATCTGAAATCAAAAAACCAAACGGCATTTTAATCTTCATATTTAAGACTAGCGAGTGAACTAGAGTGAATTCTAAATTACAAAAATTGACTTTTTTATATACTTTTGAAAATTACATTCTATTTTTTACTCATTTTTTCTTAAGTTTTTCGCTCGTACAAAAAAAACTATCGAAGCAATCATGATAATCCTAGTTCAATCGCTGGCTTATAACATATTAAAGATGCTGTATAAATTTGAACAAGATCGGTGCAGTAGTTTCTGAAATATCGTGGTCACCGTTTCGAAAAATGGTGTTTCGAGAAAAACGCGTTTGAAAGTATACCTGCTCCGTATACCTGCTCCGTTCCAGGGTCGTAACTTGTGAACCACTTCGAATATCGAAAAATCATTTGGCACACATTTTCTACACATGTTGTAGATGTGATTTATGAAGAAAAAAAATCGATTTTTTCGACCCGAGAAACTAGAGGACCGCCTTAAAATCAAGAAGAATGAAGTAATATATTTGTCCCCTTCAATTTAAATCTACGAGTAATTAACAAATTTTCATCCCCTTCGATTTAAAATCAAGAATTACCAAGAAATGTTTCACCCCCTTTAATTAAAAACTAAGAGCAATGAACAAATTTTCAGTCCCTTCGATTTAAAATCAAGAGAAATCAAGAAACATTCATCCCCTCGATTCAAAGTCAACAGAAATCGAAAGAATTTCATCCTCACCGCTTTGAAAACTAAAAGAAACTGATAAATGTTCACCTACTTTCCATTACACAAAAACTCATGTGAGTCGCGACCTCATTTTTGAGCTTTTTCAGGCATGTATCAAAGTTTCGAAAATGTTCCCGATACACTCGATTTCCTCCCCGTAACCGCATTGGAATTCATTTTATCATTCAAATAAGTGCGTATTTTAAGCAAAAAACGGACCGAATTAAGTTGTACACCTAATAATTTTTTAAAAATGTATTTCGAAAGTGTATTTATTAAGTGTAACAACTTTTATGTCAATATCTATAATATAAACCTATCAAAAGCATTCATGAAAATAGCCTTTTTAGCGTCTAAAGTGAGCAGACCCCTTAACGTGTGGCCACGTCGAGAAAATGACTCGGAAAATCGGCACTGTGTGTATCAGTGCCGCGTCCGGACTGCGCGCGGCGTATGCTCTTAAATGGACGCATTAATTGCGCCGCGACTTCTAATCTCGGGAATAAGACTAGAACTGGTGTCACACAAAAAAAAATCCCTCGGTTGATCGATCGCCATTTTTTTCCCGCTCCTCTTTTTTTCGCTGAATTTTTTACTCGCTGCACGGAGATCTAGGTCTGATCGTTGCGCTCTCGACGTAGTCGCGGAATTTCAGACTCGCGAGACGCTCGTTCGAGGAACATATTTATGATTCGTTACTTTTGGATGTCGAACGTGACGTGGAGTTTTTTTATGTCAGGCTACCTGCGATTATTCGCGTTTTATCGCCAAAAATGAAAGAAAATAAAAAAGCAAAAGCAAAATCGTTCGTTTCACGGCGCTTTTTTGTTTTACTTTTGGTGATAAAACGCAAAGATTTTCTTGCCAACGTAATACATCGCTGTTCTTGGGTCAGTTGGAAAAAAAGAGGGGGTGAAAAAAATACTGGATGAAATTCGTTTTTTCGACTTTTTTTTTAATTTTGGAGGTATTTACATAAATTGCCATTTATTTGAGTGTACCTTAAGAATATTGGTACCGTGTTTTTTACACCTTATATTTTATGATACTGAATATTATAAAACGTGGAAACGTTATAGGCTTGTATATTTTATTTCCCTCCATTTTACTCTCCCTCTCTCTCTTTCTCTCTCTGACCCATGCCTAATTATATATTCTATACCTTTAATTCTTTTAATATTTTCACTATCAATATTATCTTCTCTTTTACTACATTTATTCTCAACGGGTTACATCTAGGTCGTGACCGCAAAGAAGAGGAACTTTCGTGATTTTTTTCTGGGAGAACATGTGTAGGTGATAAATTTTTTTGTTTATATATAAAAGTATACGGTTTTGAGTATCTTGTACAATTTTCATATTGAAAGATATTTATGAATGTGGTAGATGGAATGGTTTGGGTGGACCTCTTTTTGAAAAACGTCCTCCGCGCTGGCCACTGCTGCTCGGAAACAAATGAGCCGAAATGAAAAAAAATCAAACGCATTTAGTTCTTGCGTGAAATTATCTTGAGCTTAGACGAAGGATTTAATAAAATATTAATTTTCGAAGGAATAGCCGCTTTCCGATGTGAAAGTATCGATTTTTTGTAAAAAAATGCTATATTTACGTTGATAAAAAAAACTGAGTAACGAAAAAAGAAATTCCTGTGTTCAAGCGCGTTTTTTTATATGTAAAAGAAGCTTGTAAAATTTTAAGTTGATCGGCGCAGTGATTTTCGAGATATCGTGGTCACTGGTTTGAAAAAAGTATTTTTTCGAAAAAACGCGTTTGAAATTCGTCGTTTGAAAAACACCCATGACTCCCCCATTTTTAACGGATGTACTTGAACTTTTCAGATAATAGTTTTGGTATGTCATATTTTGAGAATCCGTCGAAAACCAAAAAGCGATTTTTCCAAAAATTTCGACCAACAAGGAAAGGTTGCGAGGTCGATCGCTCCGATTTCGATGAAATTTGCGAGCTTGTAGAATGGGTAAAAATAGGCGACACGTATTTTTTTATATCTGCGGAACCTGATTTTTAAGGGTTGAAACGCACCCTCGAAAATTGGGGTGTTTTTCTTTTTTCGTCGATAACGTTTACGAGATATGGAAAAATGTCAAATTGCAACAATGTTTATTTTTTCGTGTACTAAACATTGGAGATGAGAACGATATCGTTATCGACGAAAAACGAAAAACACCCCCATTTTCGAGGGAGCGTTTCACCCTTAAAAAATCGGGTTCCACAGATACAAAAAAATCCGTGTCGCCTATTTTTACCCATTCTACGAGCATGCCAAATTTCATCGAAATCGGAGAGATCGACCTCGCAACCTTTCCTTGTAAGTGTAGCCCTTAGTGTGATTAATTCAATTTCTAGGTCATTTATTAGTATTGTTTATGTAATTATCCACATTGTTCTCATTATTATCAATATCCTAGTCTGGTACTTCCACAATTGCCGCCACTGTCATTAGCATAATGACAATTATGATCGGATCGTTATTTCAAACCGTGTTTTTTTTTCTACTGTTGTATCAATTAGCTTGCCTCACAGTTCCACCGAAACATGATAAACCTATCGATCCATTGATTGATAGTTTTATTATACCTTGGTTGATCGATAGCTCTATTCCAACGATCAATCAACTTCTCTCTCTCTCTCTCTCTCTCTCTCTCTCTCTCTCTCTCTCTCTCTCTCTCTCTCTCTCTCTCTCTCTCTCTCTCTTTCTATCCTTCCCTCCCTCCCTCCATCCATCCTACTCCATCAACCGTGCGACTTACGAATGCCCGTTCGTCTATACTTTTTTCTAATCGCCCTAAAGGCTTTGCCAAAATAGGGGTGAATTTAACATTTTTGGGGGCGAAAAAGAGATTCAGCAGGGCCTTGACATGGTCAAACTCACTTAAAGCGGGATATACATTTACAACGATCAAATAATCGATTTCTTTTTTTTTTCTTTAAACGATAGAACTATATATGCAGAATATTTTCCCAAAGTTTTAAAGCGAAATTCGAAAAACTTCAAACGTTGCAGCCCGTCAACGCTGTTCCTCACCGCTCGGATTCGGAGCGGGCGTGAACTTCAAATGCGTTTTTTCTCAAAACTACATTATCGAAATTGGCGTGCAGAATTACTCAAAAACTATTAAGCCGATTGAGTTAAAACTTGGTAGATATATTGATAATATCGGTACCTTCTACTTGACCAGAATTGTTTTTGAAAAATTGGAAACAAAACACTTTTTTAATCCACATTTTACAGAAATGTTGCGTGAAATGTTGATTTTTTTGTAAATGCGTGCCATTTTCTTAAATTTGCATTGTCTTGATTTTGATTACCGTCACATAGAAACTATACATGTTCTAACTGAAAAAATGTTTGAACATTTTTGCAAATCAAAGTCTACGGGAAGCTAGACTGCACACCGAATTGCAACTCCCGCGGCGACCTTGCTGTAACACTCTGCCACAGGTCCGTCATGTTGATGATGGATTAATTTTAAAAAAATGTTTTGTATACTTGAATATACTAATAAAGTATACCTAAAGTTTGATAATTGTAGAGTAATCATTTCTTAGTTTAAAAAATCCCTCAATATTGCTTATTCTTTTCCTGTCTAAATGTGTATCTCGCCTCAAGGGGTTAAGCCACTCTGGAGGCCAAAAAATAGGCTTTTTGGGGATTTTTTTTTCAGAAAAACTACAAAATAAATCGACATTACAAAAAAGGGTGTTTATCATACATATCAGTGACAGTATACAATCATTTTTTTAAAGCGATTAATTTCAAAATGGCGGCTGTGCAGCGTTTATCTCGAAACTGCATTTTTTCAGTTGGCCGGAAACATAACGCAGACAATTTTCAACCGATTCACTTGAAATGTTGAATATATCTTGAAAAATACATTATCTATGGACGTACGTAGGATTTTTTGTTACATTGCATAGTTCATTTGTTATTAACAATTATCTGACGATGTTTTTGGCAAATTTTTCACTTTCCAAAAATTTGTAATCTCGATTTATTTTGTAGTTTTTCTGAAAAAAATCCCCAAAAAGCCTATTTTTTCTACCTCTAGAGTGGCCTAAAGCCTTAAGGCGGTAAAAAACAATTTTTTTTCCAGTAACTAACTACTGATTATAAAATTAATTTTTCCCTAACTTGTCTTAGAGTATGAATTTTCATAATGATAACTTCATCATTTTGCCTATCGCAATCTTTAAAAGTACCTAATGTGACATTCTTCATGACCTTGGTCCTTTTTATCGAATAACGTTGAATCTGTGAGGTATCCTGTCATTATACAAAAGATCAAAGTATATTTCTCTCTCTCTCTCTCTCTCTCTCTCTCTCTCTCTCTCTCTCTCTCTCTCTCTCCGTGATCTCCACACGTACACTCCTTCATGTCGTCCCAACTTCCGCATTGTTGTCCCCCACCCCGAGAAAACTGAACACCCCAAAGACGATTCGGTCCGCGCATGCTATTAGTACGTACAGAACTTTGTGCCTTTTGGGTCGAGGGGGACGAGGGAAACGCCAATTTTGGCGCCAGCTTGTGGCACTTCGCGGACGGAGCCACGAGATGTACGACGTGTGTATGTGAAGTGATGTAGTGTGCGCGGCTAAAGATCGGATCGAGGGAAAGGTTTAATTACGACCGTTTGTGTTGTCGATTCGCTATATCGCGGTATGCAGAGAGCCCAAGAGAGTATTAAAAGAGATCAAGATCAAGACGGAGAGAGCCAGAGAAAGAGAGCGAGAGAGAGAGAGAGAGAGAGAGAGAGAGAGAGAGAGAGAGAGAGAGAGAGAGAGAGAGAGAGCAAAAGTCCAGCAACGACGCGATTTGCGATAAGCACCGAGAAAACAAATTGGATAACCATTTACGGAGAATACCCGGGACAAAGGGTCGTATAAAAGCGACTCGATTCAGCATTCTCGCACGGGAGGATGACCGGGGCTAAGAGGAGATAGAGGGGCACAGGATAGCGATCGGTAGCATCGATTTGCAGAATTTTCTCGCACAGGAGGAATATTGATCCCAGGATCGGAAATGGAAACAATCCAGAAGTACTGTCCATCTCTAGGAAAGATTCTCACTAGTATTTTTCTTCTATTCCCTGAGTTTTAAACCTTCGCTGGTTTTTACGTATTACCCTTACTAGGGGGTACTTGCGTAAAAGATACCCTTACGTAAAAAAATGCGTAAAAGGAATTTTTTGGTAATTATGTAGTATGAGGACTTTTCCGAAAAACGACGGGACATTTTTTTTCACCGTTAACTTGTTTATTCCATTATATTGAGTGATATTCCATAGGGGAAGGCTGACATTTCCCGTTGATTCCAAAAGTTATGGGGTTTTGAAGTTCGCGGAAACACGTGATAAAATAGGGAATTTTTAAATATTTCGACGCCTATATTGGGGAGTTTGTTTGGTTTTGTTTGGGCTTGTTTGTTTGTATTGGCCCTTAAGAAACACGTAGCTGCTTAGCGACAACAAACAAGAGGCGTCGAAATATTACCTGTTTCCGGATACAGGCCAGCTGTGGTCACGAAATCAAAACACATACATCGTTACCTTCAATAATACACTATCTATGAGAAAACACGTAGCTGTTTAGCGAGACGTCGAAATATTACATGTTTCTGGAAACTTCAAAACCCCATAACGTATGGAGTTAAGGCGTTACCCCCACTTGTAGCGCAAAAAAGGCCTTTTTCATGAATTTTTTTAAAGAAAACTACGAAACTTCTTTAATCGATCAATATACCATCTTAAAGAACACATCTTGAAGAACTTTCAGTAATTTTTTTATTGAAAAATATTACATTCTTTAGTGGCAAATGGCCGTCAATGAAATAATGTTTTTATATACACGGTTTGCGGTGACCAACATTGCAGCGAAGTGGATCATCTGAAAAAAAAAATGCGGATGGATTTAGTCAAATATAAGTATAAACTAGTCTTTAATCGAAGGATTTTAAAAAATATTCATTTTTCACAAAATGGCGGACAGTCAAAGTTAATGGTTCGATTTTAACGAAAAAAAACGGCCGTTTTTTGGCTATAAAACGGCCATTTTTTTCGAAAAAAGAAATCGAACGATCAAAGACTACATTTTTATGTATTAAATAAGCCTGCAAAATTTCAAGAAGATCGGTTCATTAGTGTTCGAGTAATCTTGCTCACCGACTTCAGAAATGCCATTTTGAGAAAAACGCGTTTAAAGTTTCAATTTCAGTTTACACGAAGAAAATATTTTTTTGTAAACTTACATAGAGTCATCTATTCCGGGCCCATACTTCTGTATGGGCCCGGATACTTATACTTCAAAAAAATGCAATAAAAAAATCGATTTTTGCAAAATCGCAAGTGGGGGTAACCCCTTAATGGGAAATGTCAGCCTCCCCCGACGGAATATCACGTACTATAACGGAATAAATAACATCATGGCGAAAAAAAAAATGTTCTCGTCATTTTCCGGAAAAGTCCTCATACTGCATAATTACCAATTTTTTTTATGTATATTTTTCTTCAACGGAAATAGACCGTTTTTTTACCGAAAATTGATACTTTCACTTTGACGGCGGTCATTTTTTCAAAAATTAATATTTCATTGAATCCTTCAGCAATGCACGAGCTAATTTCATGCAAAAAGTCAATGCGTTTGATTTGTTCCAGTACGGATGATTTGTTCCCGAGCAGTAGGGGAACGGTGTAAGCGATGATCCCCCTAAGGGAGAATGCGGGTAAAAGCGTTTACTACTGGCATATTTATCTATCTTACGATTGGCGTATTCGAAATGTTCAATTTATTAGGCTTTCAATAAAATGATTTCCTTTTTTCAAAACCTTACATAAGGATCATCTTGGACACCTCGGTGTTGAAGATGATCCCTAGGGTATGGACAAGATGATCCCCCGGGTCGTCTTGCCCCTATTTTGGGATTATATTTATTTTGGCGAAATTAGGAAAATGTAAATAAAAATTTACTCGAGTTTACAACACCTTTATATATATTAACGCATTGGGCCACAGTAACGGGTATAAAATCATGTGCGAATTTGACAATTTTTTTTCGTATGAAAAAGTGATTCACTCATAAAATTAATTACACATCTATTTAATATGAATGTCAAGCTGTTAGAAAGTATATAGATTTTTTTTTCAATGTAAAAAATGGCCGACTACTAATATTTTATTTTGTTATCTTTTTTGTTTAGGCGCTCCGCGGCGTGACATTCAGCATCCACAATTTTGGACCTAGAACAAAAAACAAAAGTTCTCGTCAATCTACTTTAGAATACCTAGAGAAGTACTCACGGAATTGAAAAAATATTGTTTTATTGAAAAGTTGTAGGTATTTGAACTCGAGAAATGATTTTTCAGTGAAAAATTTCGTTATAGCTGCTTATAAACTGCTCATAAAATGAAATGTTTTCGATTAATCAGAAATTCCGTACGTACTTCTCTGCGAAATTGCAATTAGGAACATAACTTTCACATTTGAAGTAAATCGAGGGAAAATTTTTGAAGTTATTTTTCACGCCAATTGGAACAAAGCTGTTTCGAGAAGTTTCAAGTAGTCTGCCATTTCGTACATCGAAAAAAAAATATATATTTTTTCTGACAACTTGATGTTCATACTAAATAGATGTGTAATTAATTTTATAAGTGAATCACTTTTTAATACGAAAAAAAATTGTGAAATTCGCACATGATTTTATACCCGTTACTGTGGCCTCAGGCCTTAATCATAGATATACAACATAAACTGTACTTACAAGTTAAATTACGTGTATATTGCAAGTTTTATCTCATCCCACTAGAATTAAACGTAACCAGTCTTCTACAACCAGTAGTGTAGTTTGAACTTAAAAAGACAATCTATTTAACAAAAATAAACCAGGTACGTTATTTATGACAAGATGATCCCTAAGGATACGGATCCCTATACGTTTTTTTTGTTCGCATTAAGGGGTTAGGCCACTCTAGAGGCCGAAAAAATAGGCTTTTCGGGGATTTTTTTCAGAAAAACTACAAAATAAATCGAGATTACAAAAAGGGTGTTTATCATACATATCAGTGACCGTGTACAATAATTGTTTAGAAGCGATTAATTTCAAAACGGCGACTGTGCAGCGTTTATCTCAAAACTGCATTTTTTAAGTTGGCCGGAAACATAACTCAGACAATTTTCAACCAATTCACTTGAAATGTTGGATATATCTTGAAAAAAACATTGTCTATGGAAGTACGTAAGATTTTTATTTCACATTGCATAGTTCTTTTTTTCTTAACGATTTTTTAGGCAAATTTTTAGAAAGTGAAAAATTTGCCTAGAAAATCGTCAGATAATTGTTAATAACAAATTAACTATGCAATATAAAAAAATCCTACGTACTTCCATAGACAATGTATTTTTCAAGATATATTGAACATTTCAAGTGAATCGGTTGAAAATTGTCTGAGTTATGTTTCCGGCCAACTTAAAAAATGCAGTTTTGAGATAAACGCTGCACAGCCGCCATTTTGAAATTAATCGCTTCAAAAAATTTATTGTATACAGTCACTGATATGTACGATAAACACCCTTTTTTGTAATCTCAATTTATTTCGCAGTGTTTCTGAAAAAAAAAATCCCCAAAAAGCCTATTTTTCGGCCTCTAGAGTGGCCTAACCCCTTAATGTGAACAAAAAAAACGCCTAAAGCGGTACAAGTTTTCCCAGAAAGAATTCATGAAAATTTCGCTTTTTTCGCTCACGAGCTAGATGTAACCCGTTAATACCAGATCGGCAGATCAATTAAGATCGATCGATTTATCGATCTAAATGCACATTCACATACATACACTCACACACTCGCGTATATCCATACTCACCCCAAAAGCTGATCGTCATCGTTTGTTTCGATCGTACTCGCGCGAGTGTCATCGTCCCTATTCGTCTAACCGCGAAGAGCATCCCACTCGCTTCGCGAAATAATCTTGCGCGATGCACATATGAGCGTTATTAAAATTCCAGGCATGCAAAAGAGATCTGGTCTTGCTTAAACGTTCTTTTTTTTTTAATTTCATTTTTATATACTCCGAGTGCGCAGAGTAGCTTACCGAGCGCGTGTGAGGCTCTCTCTCTCTCTCTCTCTCTCTCTCTCTCTCTCTCTCTCACTCTGTCTCTGTGTCTCGGGAACCGCCCGAACGTGGAAGCAGCGCGTATACATATCTGGGCATAAAGATCGGGATTTACAGCCTATTACCACGTCAAGGCCGATCTCACTCTGTTGATGCACGTCGCGTACCGTCCAAGATCGTCTCCCTCATCTACATAAAGGGCGTCTCAAAATGACCTGACATTTTTAATTGCGCGCCATTTTTTTCGTGGCGAACAAAGAGTACTGACATTTGACAACTGCACTGCCAAAAAAAAAATAATTCAAATAGGATCTATTTAAAAGAAATAGGTTTTTTTCCTTGTCTCACGGCCGACTACGATCTTAATTGTTTCAAAGATATTTTTTCGTTTGTTACAGCTATTCTTTTAAAATATTATTGGGAGTACAAATAAGTCTCCGCCGTTTGACAAAAGATGGCCCCACCGCACCAGGAGGTTATGGTTGAAATTGTCACATGTAAAACGTCATATCGTAAGGTTGGACAGCTAGCAAGACCATAACCTTGAAATATAAGCGATTTTGTATTGGCATCACATTTTTTTCGTGCGAAAATGTCGACTTTTGTGCCGGATAAACGTCATTTGCGGGAACTTTATAACTGTTCTTTACTTCTTTAATTTGAAGATATCCGCAGCTGAGTTTAACTGATGAATTTAACAATTTTTTTCGTATGCAAAAGTGATTCACTCATAAAGTCAATTACACATCTATTTAGTATGAATATCAAGCTGTTGGAAAATATATATATACATATTTTTTCAATGTACACAATGGCCGACTACTAATATTTTCTTTTATCTTTTTTTAGGCCCTCCGCGGCATGACATTTAGCATCCACATTTTTTTACCGAGAACAAAAACATAAATTCTCGTCAATCAACATTAGAATACCAAGAGAAGTACGTACGGAATTAAAAAAATATTGTTTTATTCAAAAGTTGTAGGTATTTGAATGAATTTTCAGCGAAAAATTTCGTATAAAACTGCTCATAAAATGAAAAGTTTTCGATTAGTCAGAAATTCCGTACGTACTTCTCTGCGAAATGCAATTAGGGTCATAACTTTTAAATTAGAAGAAAATGGAGTGAAAATTGTTGAAGTTGTTCGTCACGCCAATTGGAATAAAGTGGTTTCGTGAAAAACGCGTTTGAAGGTTTAGGTACTCTATGGCCGTGCCAGAGGTGGGCTTACGTTATACGCTCAAAGTGGGTGAAAAAAAAAAATTGTCTTGCTATAAATCGAATAGTAACTTATTTTTATGGTGATAAAGCATTTTTTGAAAATTCTACTGTGCCTTTGCCCCTCAAGTGAGAGAAGTTGTCGTGAGTGGTTTAAAAAGTTTAAGGCGTTACCCCCACTTGTAGCGCAAAAAAAGGCCTTTTTCATGATTTTTTTTAAAGAAAACTACAAAACTTTCTTAATCTATCAATATACCATCTTAAAGAACACATCTTGAAGAACTTTCAGTAATTTTTTTATTAAAAAATATTACATTGTTTAGTGGCAAATGGCCGTCAATGAAATAATGTTTTTATATACACGGTTTGCGGTGACCAACATTGCGGCGAAGTGGATCATCTGAAAAAAAATACGGATGGATTTAGTCAAATATAAGTATAAACTAGTCTTTAATCGAAGGATTTTAAAAAATATTCATTTTTCACCATATGGCGGACAGTCAAAGTTAATGGTTCGATTTTGACGAAAAAAATCGAACGATTAAAGACTACATTTTTATGTATTAAATAAGCCTGCAAAATTTCAAGAAGATCGGTTCATTAGTGTTCGAGTAATCTTGGTCACCGACTTCAGAAATGCCATTTTGAGAAAATCGCGTTTAAAGTTTCAATTTCCGGTCGTTTACACAACGGATTCTTCTCTTTCAACGCTCATATCTCAGTCAATTTTGTTCGGATCGACTTGAAATTTTCAGGACATATTCTCAGATACTTATACTTCAAAAAAATGCAATAAAAAAAGAATCGATTTTTTCAAAATCGCAAGTGGGGCTAACCCCTTAAGAACGGTGAGTTTGACGTCGAAGACAAAGAACGTAGCGGAAGGCCGAAACGAAGACGCGGAATTGGAAGCATTATTGGAGGGAGATTCGTGCCAAACGCAAGAGTTCCCGCAAATGACGCTTATTCGGCTTGAAACTCGACATTTTCGCACGAAAAAAGTTATCTGATGCTGATGCAAAATCGCTAATGTTTCAAGATTATGGTCTTGTCAAGATGTCCAACCTTACGATATGACGTTTTACATTTGACAATTTCAACCATAACCTCCTGGTGGGGCCATCTTTTGTCAAACGGCGGGGACTTATTTGTACTCCCAATATCAAAAATAAATACTTCCAATAATAGAATGCAATTGGACAAATTTGATTTCACGAAAAATCTAGTTAACTCAAATTAAAAAAAACCAAACAGACGCGGTTAGTTAATATCGATAGAATTTTTCTGTCAGTGTGGCATCAGGAAGTATTGCGGTTTTTCGTCATGGAGAACTACACGATCGAGCAACGCAGAGAAATTGTTATTTGCTGCATTGTTACTGCATAGTTTATCACAGACGAAGTTTCACGGTCGCGTTATCTCGCGGCGATTTGGGGCTTTGGGGCTTTCTGAAAGGAAAAGTGCATGCCAATGATCCACAGACCATTCCGGACCCCGAAAAAGCAATTGGACGCACCATTAATAACATTAGTCCGCGATTATGGCAAATCGTTATTGAAAATTTCGTCAAACAGGTAAACGTTTACAAACCGGGACGATATTGTATTCTACACATAACCTCCATGTTTGTACCTTATATTAAAATCAAAATATTCCTTCTTTTCAAATAAATAATGCGTTTCATTGATAAATAAAAATGTCAGGTCATTTTGAGACATCCTATATATGCGGAAGGGAGTTTTCAGAGATATGCAGCTTCGAGAACCGTCCGGTCCCCAAAAGCAACGAACCATAAAACAAAATTAAGGACCTTCCCAAAATAGGACCTCATCGCTCTCGTTTCCTCGCTTTTTTTTCACGACCGCGAGACAATTTGGATCTTGATGGTTCGCAATTAAGGGAACAATTATACAAACAGGCGAAACGTTTCGTGTACATAGGGTCTCCCGGTAGGGTTGGACGTTTCGAATCTGGTACGTTCGATCGCCAGGTTTTATAAGTTCGTACAGGCGTATCAGCCTCGGCCGAGGCCAGGAAGAGAAATTCGATGTAAAACGCGGTCGAGAGCGTGCAGCAATGATCCTGTGCATATATGTACATTTATACATACATACACACACATATATATATATATATATATGTACGGATGTTTGTGCGTATCGTTGAGACCACAAGGGCACGTCGCGAGATGCGCCAAGATCGAGTGTAAAATAAAAATTACACGCGTGCTTTGTGCATGGAACGTATGCGAATATAAGCTACGTGGAAAGCTCCAGTAATTTCTTGGACGTTGTTTGTCAGGCTCGCCTGAAAAGAGATATATATGTATATATATTTATATGTGTGCATGTATGTATGTATGTATGTATGCTTACTACTATATATGGCATGAGTCAAGAATAATTCTTTGGTGCCCGAGAACGTTCAACCGATCCTTGACCACGAGGATGTTCGGAGCTCGTCGACCCCCCGGGCTTTTGTTGCATTCATTTATTTCTGCCTTTCCGTCAACTTCGTGGACGAACTGGGAAACAGATATCGTTCGATTGAAAGAATGAGAAAAATAAATCTCAAACGAAATTCTCACTTATAATAATTTGACAGAATGTCAAATAATTACAAATAGTCATTATAAATAAATGGCAAGCTGTGAAATAACTACATGAGACAATGGGATACATGAAATAATATTATTTCTACATAATTACATGAAAAAGTCTTTGATAAAATAGAGAGGAAAATGTATCACGAAATTCTCACTTGCAATAATTTGACAGAATGTTAATGGGCATTATAAAAAAAATGCAAATTGGAAGTAATTACATAAGAAAGTAGAATACATCAAATAATTACATAAAAAAGTCATCGATGCATAAAATAATTACATCAAAAAGTCATTGAGGAATGAAAAAAATGCGTTAAAAAGATATTGATGCGTGAAACAATTACGTGAAAAAAGTCACCATCAGAAAAGGTTGGAAATTGAGAAACTTTCGGTCTGCGTCCCAATGTCAATTACGACACATTGCTTTCTAGTTTTCGTAACATTATGAACGGCAAGTTTGACGGACCTCTTGATAAATCTTTACATTTCAATTGAATATTTTTTAATAATTCTTTTTAAATTTTCACGGTATTTCGACGTGGATAAAAAAAATGTTAATCCCAATCGTATATTCCCCTTCCGTTGTTTTTTTCGGTCCCAAAGTATATATGGAGACAATTTGGCGAGCATTTATTTTTCGATATAATTTAATTGAGGCACCCGCGTGTGAAACGGTGCCGAGTGAGTGGATTTTCTTGCGTCGCTTTTTCATTATCTCCGACTCGATCTCGTTATATTTCCTTCGTATAATTGTTACGAGTGCACACGGCGGGGACGATCAGCGGTGAGATCGCGACGCCGGCGCAGGAACGGAGAGAGCACACGCTGGAGAGACAGAATTTTGTAGGACAGTGTGCCGACCGATGACTCGTTCTGCCATATACGATTTATGGCCAATGAAAGGGCTACTGGTAGCCTCGCTAGTGCGGCCAATGAGCAGCACGTCAGGCGAAGTTTACCTGTGTGTGTGTGTGTGTGTGTGTGTGTGTGTGTGTGTGTGTGTGTGTGTGTGTGTGTGTGTGTGTGTATTCATGCGAGGGTGTATAAAAATTTTGATATACAGAAGTGTTCAAAGATTCATCGTTCAAAAATTTGGAAGTCCACACATTTATACAGAGTGTTCTGTTATGAATAGATAATCCTGCAACTATAGATAGCTCAGATCATTTCCTACTATATGCCGGAATTTCAGTTTAATAAAAGTCCCACGGTTTTCGAGATTTTGGGATTTAGGTAATTATTGGAAAAAACATCATCTGCTATTGGTTTTTCGCATGCCATTTCTACAAATGATACGAATCGACAATAACTAAGCAACTTTTTTGAGTAATTGGCACGATATGCGTAGTACTTTTTTTTGCACCGCAGGCTATCAATGTCAGATGTTCGAATTGGTTCGAATTGAAACAAAGTCACACGCACACATACACTAGGGATGCGAAGACTTTACCTCCTCGCGTTACATTCTGGATAGCGCTAAAATAGTAAATAATGTAATTCTAACCAAAAAATTATGAACGTTATCAAAAAACTTTTCCTGCAAAAGTTGTTAGTTTTGAGCTGATGATGTTTGGTGAAAAAAAAGTTCCTGATCCCATTAAAAAAAAAACATTTCGGCTATCTTAACGTCGCCATTTTGAATTTTGGGCCAAAAAATGGGACACCCGGTGTGTGTGTATATATATAAATATAGAGGGTGTCCTGTTATGAATAATCCTGCAACTGTCAATAGGTCAGACGTGTCCTACTATGTGCTGGAATTTCAGTTTAATAAAAGTCTCACGGTTTTCGAGATAGAAATAATCTGCTTTTGTTTTTCCGCACGCCATTTCTACAAATGATAACTTTTTTTAACCCGGGTTTTTAAAAAAATACTCTTGGTTATTAAAAAATGTTAACATTTTTTGCAATTTATTTTGCGGTCGATTTTCAAGACATTGGAGTCCGCGTAATGTTGAGGACGGGTATCGTAGCCTACTGTGAGGACGGTGCTCGAAGTCGAGTCCTTAAAATCGTATTTCCCCATAAATGTACAGATATGGCAAGACTCCTTGAAACAGCCTGTATATTTATTTATACTGCAGACGCTATATGTAGAGCGGAGCGGTTGCCGTATATTATATTTAATGTCCTGCGCACACTGGGGCACGATTCCTCGCCCATAGCGTAGCGAATCGCGAGTGGTGCTTTGATCCCATTTTGGAGTGCGATTACGGTTGATCAGATCAGCAAAATTGTACGATAGTCTGCAAAAGCGGAATGACAGCGTAGCAAGAACCGGCGATTGCCGCGACAATAACGAGGCTCGCTACTGGAAATATTTCCCTTCTTCTCTCTCTCTCTCTCTCTCTCTCTCTCTCGATCTAAGTCCCTCAATTTTGCCACATTATTTAATGTCTTTGATTACTTTAACGTTTTTATTATTTATATAATTATTATAGTCTTTATTTTTTAAACGAAGGCACGAAAAATTCTTCCATTTTCGCTTTCTTAATTTGAGATTTGAGATTTTGCTTTTGCAATGTAAAATTAAATCAATTAATTGATCGAACAACCTGTCCGATGATGAATAAATCATTATCGCCGTAAGTAAGTGCTGGTTAAGAGAGAGAGAGAGAGAGAGAGAGAGAGAGAGAGAGAGAGAGAGAGAGAGAGAGAGAGAGAGAGAGAGAGAGAGAGAGAGAGAGAGAGAGAGAGAGAAGAGAGAGAGACATATCGAGCTTCCCAAAGTCCCCTATAAATCGACCACCACTCAGCCCTCTTTTCCCCTTCGCCAAAAACTTCCCTCGGCATTCCGGACCCGCGATACGTGCAAAAAGCACACGCAATACTTTACCCAGCGCACTCTCTCAGCTGTTGAACGAAGTGCTCCAAATAACGCGGCTGTTAAGCCCTCAGGGCGATCTCACTCCTCCTACCATATTTGGGACCCCCTGCCATATTTGGGACCCCTTCCCCTCGGCGGAAGAATTCGTTTTCGCTTCGTGAGACTCTCTCTCCCGCTCTCCGCGAATCTTCGAGCGTACTCCCCGCGTTCCTCGAAATTCTCGATCTTTGCACGAAGCGCAACACCTATGTCTGCCGAGTCCTCACGGTTGCTCGGGAGCTTCTTCCTTCATACCCCTCTCGTCACGCGCGCTCAATTAATTAATCGGATTCGCATTGAATCCTCGGCTGGAAAAAAAAACAAAAATGTCCATCTGTTCACGTACTTGAGAGAGGAGGGCCTCGTATAAACGACAAGAGATCAAACGACCGTGAGAGAGAGCAAGAGTGAGTGGGGGGGATCTGAAGCGAGTCTGAAAAATTTCCACGGCCCTGCTGATCCTCGAACGAGCGAACGGCACTAATTTACGGTGTACATGAATAGTCGTTTGAAAAAGTAATATCGTAATAATAATAACTAACAACTCGAATAACTAAAAACCGGGTCTAGGAGGTTTAATAATGATAATAATAGTGTTCATCAGTGCAAACCGAAGAAGTTCATTGCCAGGAGCAACAAAATCGGATGATAATAATAATAATAACAGTGTTTCCCAGTGCAAACTAAGGAAGTGTGTTGCCCAGAGCGATATAATTGGGTAATAATAATTAGTATCACAATAATAATAACATTTCCCAGTGTTACGAAAAAAATGTTTTCCGGTGAAAACTGAAGAAACGTGTTGCCCTGAGTAATAAAATTGGAACACAATAAAAATAATAATATTTCCCAGTGCAAACTGATGTAGTGTGTTGCCCGGAGCAATAAAAGCGCAAAATAATAATAACAATAATAATAATGATGTTTTCCAGTGAAAACTGAAGAAACGTGTTGCCCTGACCAATAAAATCGGATAATAATAATGATAATAATAAAGTTTCCCAGTGCAAACTAAAGAAGTGTGTTGCCGAGAGCAATAAAATCGGATAACAATAACAATAATGTTTCCCAGTGGAAACTGGAGAAACGTGTTGCTCGTAGGAATAGAATCGGATGATAATCATAATAATAATAATATTTCCCAGTGCAAATTGACGGAGTGTGTTGCCCAGAGCAATAAAATCGCACAATAATAATAATAATAATAATAATATTTCCCAGTGGAAACTGAAGAAACGTGTTGCCCTGAGCAATAAAATCGGATAATAATAGTGATAATAAAGTTTCCGCGTGCAAACTGAAGAAGTGTATTACCCAGAGCGATATAATCGAATAATAATAATTGGTATCACAGTAATAATAATATTTCCCAGTGTTAAATGAGCAAGCGTGTTGGCGAGAGCAATGAAATCGGATAATAATAATAATAATGTTTCCCAGTGGAAACTAAAGAAACGTGTTGCCCTGAGCAATAAAATCTGATAATAATAATCATAATAATGAAGTTTTCCAGTGCAAACTGAAGAAGTGTGTGGCCGGAGCAATAAAATCGGAAAGTAATAATAATAATGATGTTTCCCAGTGCAAACTGCGGATGTGTGTTGTTCGGACGAATAAAGTCAGATAATAATAATAATAAAAATGATGTTTCCCAGTGCTACCTGAAGAAGGGCGTTGCCACGAACAATAAAATTGCATAATAAGAACAATGACAATAATAATACCAATTTAAGAAAACGACGGTAGTGAACGCGCTTTCGGTGACCGGCTGTGGCACCCAATACTTGGATGGGTGACCGCGTAGTCGTGCCCTGGCTTGCCGATTGTCAGTTTTAATGACATTCCCGTCGCGAACACAACTAATTGTAAAACTCAGCGAAAACATACCCGACTCTATGGACGCAGGTTTTCCAAAGATTCCCTGTGCCCTCGTGCAAACACGATGCAGCAGCACATTAGGAAACGAGGAGCCCTGGGAAACACTTCGAGGCATGGCGGGGGCGGGGATCTCACAGAAAATGGAGCCAGTAAAGTGACAAGTCGGGGGTAAGAATTGCAGGGGATAGTATCGTAAAAGGGCATACCAAAAACAGTATAAATTTACGGGTCACTTAAGGCATTAGGCCACAGTAACGGGTATAAAAACATGTGCGAATTTAACAATTTTCTTTCGCATGAAAAAGTGAGTCACTCATAAAATCAGTTACACATCTATTTAGTATGAATATCAAGCTGTTAGAAAAAATAAATTTTTTTTTCGATGTACAAAATGGTCGACTACTAATATTTTCTTTTTTAGACGCTCCGCGGCGTGACATTTAGCATCCACAATTTTTGACCTAGAACAAAAAACAAATATTCTCGTCAATCTACATTAGAATACCTAGAGAAGTACGTACGGAATTTAAAAAATATTGTTTTGTTCAAAAGTTGTAGGTATTTGAACTTAAGAATTGAATTTTCAGTGAAAAATTTCGTTATAACTGCTCATAAAAAAAAAGTTTTCGATTAATCAGAAATTCCGTACGTACTTCTCTGCGAAATGCAATTAGGAAAATAACTTTTAAATTTGAAGTAAATCGCGTGAAAATTGTTGAAGTTATTTGTTACGCCATTTGGAAAAAAGCTGTTTCGAGAAGTTTCGAGTAGTCGGCCATTTTGTAGATAGAAAAAAAATATATATTTTTTCTAACAGCTTGATATTCATACTGAATAGATGTGTAATTAATTTCATGAGTGAATCACTTTTTCATACGAAAAAAAATTGTTAAATTCGCACATGATTTTATACCCGTTACTGTGGTCTAAGGCCTTAAATGAACATGGCGATAATTTTAAAATAATGAGAAAGCTATTAAAAATGACAAAGAGAAAAGGGTAAAATCTGAAGAAGAATAATGTGTCTGATAATAACAATGATAAACGTCATAAGACTAGTAGTGATAAAAATAATGAACGAGTATAATAATGCGCAGGGATAAAGGTGCGTTATTGTCTGCCTAGAACACGAGGCGTATAAAGTGCTCACTCCAGAGGTGGCGTTAGTTCGGTGTATTCGCGATTCACTATATAATACAATGCACGATACGAGTCGAGGAGTTTTGCCCACGCGAAAAGTGAGCGTGTCTTATTTGCGCGGCTATACAGGGTGTCCTGTTACGAATGGATAATCCTGCAACTGTCGATAGGTCAGATCATGTTCTACTATACGTTGGAATTTCAGTTTAGTAAAAGTTTCACGGTTTTCGAGATTTTGGGCTTAAGGCGTTACCCCCACTTGTAGCGCAAAAAAAGGCCTTTTTCATGAATTTTTTTAAAGAAAACTACAAAACTTTTTTAATCGATCAATATACCATCTTGAAGAACACATCTTGAAGAACTTTCAGTAATTTTTTTATTGAAAAATATTACATTGTTTAGTGGCAAATGGCCGTCAATGAAATAATGTTTTTATATACACGGTTTGCGGTGACCAACATTGCGGCGAAGTGGATCATGTGAAAAAAAATGCGGATGGATTTAGTCAAATATAAGTATAAACTAGTCTTTAATCGAAGGATTTTAAAAAATATTCATTTTTCACAAAATGGCGGACAGTCAAAGTTAATGGTTCGATTTTAACGAAAAAAACGGCCGTTTTTTGGCTATAAAACGGCCATTTTTTCGAAAAAAAAATCGAACGATTAAAGACTACATTTTTATGTATTAAATAAGCCTGCAAAATTTCAAGAAGATCGGTTCATAAGTGTTCGAGTAATCTTGGTCACCGACTTCAGAAATGCCATTTTGAGAAAAACGCGTTTAAAGTTTGAATTTCAGTTTACACGAAGAAAATATTTTTTTTTGTAAACTTACACAGAGTCTACTATTCCGGGCCCATACAGAAGTATGGGCCCGGATACTTATACTTCAAAAAAATGCAATAAAAAAAATCGATTTTTTCAAAATCGCAAGTGGGGGTAACCCCTTAATGATATTTAAAAAAAATCATCTGCTTTCGGTTTTTCGCATGCCATTTCTACAAATGATATCAATCGACAATAACTGAACAACTTTTTTAAGTAATTGGCACGATATGCGTAGTACAATTTTTTTTACACCGCAGGCTATCAAAGTCAGATATTCCAATGGGTTTATATGAAAATTCCGCATAAGATGTTTTTTTCATAAAGTTTCCTTAACATCTAAGGTTAAAAAAAGACTTTTCTAGATAAAATAAATAAGCAAGAGTTTTTTTAACCGGGTAAAACAAGTTATCATTTGTAGAAATGGCATGCGAAAAACCAAAAGCAGATAATTTTTATCTCGAAAACCGAGGGACTTTTACCGAACTCAAATTCCAGCATATAGTAGGACATGATCTAACCCAGGGACAGTTGCAGGATTATCCATTCATAACAGGGCACCCTGTGTATGCGTATATGCTGCTCCAAAGCTCTGGTGGCAAGATCCAGGACCGCGATCATGAACAAGACAGACATTTCCTGCTGGACGATATAATATAGCAACTCGCGCAACCTGGACAAGCGCGCGCATATACAGGGTGAAACACATCAAGTGTTACGGAGCAATAGCACTCAAACTATTGATCATATCCAAAAATGTTTCAGACAAAAGTTTCAGTGTTCGAGAAGGCCGTCATACTGGACCACCCTATTTTTTATCGGTGGAGGCGCTGAAGCTACGTCAAGGTCAACTCAACTTTTTTAAATGGAATGGTACATTTTTTCAACCATCTTGTGGAGCACCTCAAGCCGCATAAAAAACATTGAGCGGTCAAAGTCGTTCAAGGTCATTCAAGATCACCTATTGAAGTGAAATACAAGTCTAAATATCTCGGATCACTACCAAATATTTGGTAGTGATCCGAAATATTTAGATTTGTATCATCGATACTGACCTTGAACGACCTTGAACGACTTTGACCCGCCGATGTTTTTTATGCGGCTTGCGGTGCTCCACAAGATGGTTGAAAAAAAAATGTAACATTCCATTTAAAAAAGCGGAGTTGACCCTGACATAGCTTCAGCGCCTCGACCGATAAAAAAATTGGGTGGTCCAGTATGACGGCCTTCTCGAACACTGAAACTTTTGTGTGAAACACTTTTGGATATGATCAATAGTTTGAGTGCTATTGCTCTGTAACACTTTATGTGTCTCACCCTGTATACAGGGTGTCCATCTTATCTCTGCCACCCAAAATAACTCGGTAATTATCGACATCGAAAAAAAAGTTTCAGACACAATTTGTACGGTGAGTAGGGGGCCATCAAATGCGACCACTTTTTTTCCGGTGGAGGCGCTGACCTGGAGACGCTGACTTATGGCCTTGAACGACTTTGACTCCTCGAATGTTTTTTATGCGGCTTGAGACGCTCCACAAGATGGTTGAAAAAAATGTACCATTCCATGTAAAAAAGTAGAGGTGACCTTCACTGTGCGTCAGCGCCTCCACCGAAATAAAAAAAAATTGGTCGCATTTGATAGCCCCCTTTGTACCGTACAACTTTTGTATGGAACATTTTTTTGTGGCGTCCATAAGTACCGAGTTATTTCGGGTGGCAGACATGAAAGGGACACCCTGTATGAGGAAAAATGAATTCAAAGACTTTCGACTTCGAGAACTGTCCACATACCTCAAAGTCCCGATATCTTCCAATTCACCTTCATATAGATGAAATGATACTCATTTAAAGGTCCATTTGACGACCGCATGTCCGCAAATTCAACGATTCGTTCGAGAAGTTTTTGGTGAACTTCTGCTTTTTCCCCAGACTGCAAAGTGTGGCTAAGGAATTCCTAGTGAATATATATATATATTCACATTCACATTTTTGTGGGTATGCATACATATATATATGTATATATATAAATACATGAATAAATATATAAAAATATAATTACACACACACACACACACACACACACACACACACACACACACACACACACACACACACACACACACACACACACACACACGCATACATATGTATGTATGCATACCTAAAAAAAGGTGAATGGGTACACGCGTGTACGGTACCGAACTTATTTACTAGTAACTTTCTAGTTACTCTTCGGAGTGGAAAGTAACCGCACCGTCACTTTTTATGGAGACGACAAATTCGGGGATCACGCGCTCCTTTCGATACCGAAACGGTTCAAAAACAAAATAAAACAAAACAAAAGTAACTGCTAAAAAACCAGGTTTCACCTAAAATTTACCAGGAGGACGAGAAGAATCGTTCGGGCGACGAATCGCGAGCCGGAAAATTATCGCGATAAAAATCCTGCTCTGTCACCATAGTAAATGAGAAACCTCGCTGTGTACTCTGGCGTGGGCGCAATCGACGAAATATTCCTCCCGATATACGAAGGATCGAGTTTTATGAGGGGAGATACATTTAGGCGAGGAAAAAGATTGCCGATTTTCATGATTTTTTTTTTCAAGGCAGGATTTCTTCACAATTTTTTAGGCTTAGGGTATGTTTTATTACTACTTTGGGTTGTTACATGGTATTTTTTTTGTTGATCTTGGAAAATGGCGTCGATATTGCACGTGGATCCACGAGATAGACTTGTGGATAACATTATACACGTCTGTAACGTCTGAAAAACGTTCAATTTTTCAGTCACCTTAAGGGGGGAGATACCTTTAGGCGAGGAAAAAATTCCTGATTTTTATGATTTTTTTCTAAAAGGGAAAATTTCTTCACCATTTTTGGGACTCAGGGTGTGTTTCATTACTACTTTTGGCTCACAGTAGGAGAAAAGCCCAAAAACCTGGCCAAAACCCCAAAAAATAAATTTTCGAAATAGGGTCAGTTGAGTAGTCATTCAGGTAGAGGACTAGTAACTGCATTCTATTGTGGAAGGGAAAGCCCTTTAAGTGTATACCTGCGCCGCAGCGTCAGTTGGCAGTTAGTGTTCGTGAAGAGTGTACGTGTCACGCGCTGAACAGACGAAAATAACGCTGACTTCAAAAACCCATAACTTTAAAGTGACGGGTTTAATTTCAATTCTGCAACATGGATACGACTTCTGGAGGTATGTAGAACATGTTTTTACATCGGTTGAATCTAAAGTTTATGTATAAATGATTGAAATGTAGTATAGCCTTCGGCATAAATAAAATTGAATAATTTTGAAAACTTATATTTTCAACGGTCCGAAAAGTTATATATTTTGTCACATTTTGCAAAGCTCCTAGTCTCGGCCTTTAGTTTAATGTATAAGCTTTCGAAATTTACAAGAGTTATGATTTTTTTCGCATCGTGCGGTAGCCGAGCGTGCACGCGGCACTATTGAGCAGCCTCTGCGCCTCTACCTGAGAATGGGTGAAGTAGCATCATAACGGACAAGACGGCTGTTATACGCTTGAAATAAATTATTTTAATATATATGTATGTGTGTATATATATATATATATAAATTTTCTGTGATTTAATTATGATATATACGTATGCATATATATATATACATATTAAAATCAACCACATAAAAATTTCTTAAATATGAATGAAATGTTATAACATTCAAATAAAATATTTGAATATATATATATTATATAGTAAGCAAAGCTTTCTTTTAACCAAATCCATGTCAATATTTTCTGTCTAATTTTCTTAAAATTATTTCAATTATTGCGGTTATTTATTTGGTAAAATAATGTACATTGTTCAAGTTTTTGTATTAATTGAAAATTTTATCTTTTCCTTTAACACCAATTTTCTACAATTTTATGTCTTTATTACAGGATCCGGTTACAAAGAATTGGTGCTGACAAGGAAAGAAGTATTTCTGATAATCAGCGAGCATTTATCCGATAAATTCGCTTCCTTGATCGAATTTATGGTAGAAAAAATTTCCAAGGACACCGGACGTACAGTTGTCCGACTCCGATTACGATTTTGATTAAGAATAAAATTTTCTATTTTTGAAACGTTCCGTATGTATTTTGGAAATAAAAATAATAATTGCGTAGAATATACTGTTCACGTTTATTTTATTATGATGATTTTTTTAAATATATTAATTTATCTATTTAGCAGGATACTCGGCCATTTTGTTTATAACAATTTGCTGTAACCTCTTTGTTGAAAGTTATAAACAATAGATATCGGATTGGTAATCAGCGACCTTGAAAACCCGTATATACCAATTTTTGTCAACATCTGGTAACTTTTTAACGTTCATGTCGGCCATATTGGATCGGCCATTTTTTTTACGATAATTTGGCTTGCGGATTCGTAATCAGCGACCTTGAAAACCCGTAAATACCAATTTTTGTCGACATCTGGCAACTTTTTAACATTCATGTCAGCCATATTGGATCGGCAATTTTGTTTACGATAATTTGGCTTTCAGATTCGTAATCAGCGACCTTGAAAACCCCTGTAAGCCAATTTTCATTCCCGTCAAAGGTCATTTGAGGTTTTGGCCAGGTTTTTGGGCTTTTCTCCTACTGTGTGGCTGTTAGATGGTTTTTTTTTATTTATCTCGAGAAATGGCGGGGCCATGGCAAGGTCTTCTAAACGGATTGCGGCGGATGTTGTCAAACGGTGTGACACATAGCGTCGGCGGGATTAATCTGAAGAAAACCACCGAAGATTTTTCTGTCATTAACACTCATGCACAGAATATGAACCAACAAAAAGTGAAATATAGTGAAAATCAATGAAATGGTACGCTTCGATACAAAAAATTGAATTTTTCGAAAAAAATCGCTACATTTTGCAATAAAAAAATATTTTTTTTTCCTTGTCAATAACATTTAGGGTCATGTTCTAGACAATAAGGTTAGACAGATTTATACCAAATTTCATCAGAATCAAATTAGAAGACCGTGCCGTACCACCGCCATTTTTAAGGAGGCTGCACAAGGTTTCTGCCCGACAGGCGGCAAGAGGCTTAAGGGGTAAGGCCACAGTAGAATTTTCAAAAAATCGATTTTTTTCTCGCTAAAACGGTGCTTTATCATCGTAAGAATAAGTCACCATTCTATTTAAAAAATAGAAGTCGGTGAAAAAATATTTTTCACCGACTTTGAGCGTATAACGTAAGCCCACCTCTGGCACGGCCATAGAGTACCTAAAACTTTGAACGCGTTTTTCTCGAAACATCTTTTTTCCAATTGGCGTGACAAATAACTTCAACAATTTTCACTCGATTTACTTCAAATTTATAAGTTATGTTCCTAATTGCATTTCGCAGAGTACGTACGGAATTTCTGATTAATCGAAAACATTTCATTTTATGAGCAGTTTTATACAACATTTTTCACTGAAAATTCATTCAAATACCTACAACTCAATTCAAATACCTACAAATTTTGAATAAAACAATATTTTTTAAATTCCGTACGTACTTCTCTACGTATCCTAATGTAGATTGACGAGAATTTTTGTTTTGTGCTAGGTCAAAAATTGTGGATCCTAAATGTCACGCCGCGGAGCGCCTAAAAAAAGATAACAAAAGAAAATATTAGTAGTTGGCCATTTTGTACATCGAAAAATATATATATATATATTTTCCAAAAGCTTGATATTCATACTAAATAGATGTGTAATTAATTTTACGAGTGAATCACTTTTTCATACGAAAAAAATTGTTAAATTCGCACATGATTTTATACCCGTTCCTGTGGCCTAACCCCTTAAACATAAACATCCGAAACGGCTGCCAACCCCGAATAATCAAATTTTCGGGTACCTAAAATAAATAAATTTCAGCTAATAAATATGTGGAATGCATATGATTGACTGTTTAGAAATGTTGTTAATCTTTTTTGTTTATTTACATCGCAAATACGTTATTAACCAAGTTGAAATGTGACAAACGCGCAATTTAGTTCTAAGTAACTGGTGTCACTGAGCTCAGATGTGAACGCCACAACGTGAGCCCGTAGCTGTCAAACATCCTTCGCGAGTTTTGTTTTTTTTTGTTCGGCGAAAATTAAAAGCCGAAAAGGAAAAACGCAAACCGAAAAACAGTACAATCGACGGTTGGAGCAAGTGCAACCTGGAAAGCGGCGGAAAATAGTAGTTGAGCCGGAAAATAAATACGCAGTCGAGGGACGACGCGTAATTGATTTGAAGGTTATGTCGAAACACCCCGTGCAGAAATTTTGGCAGGGATACAGCTGGATTCTGACTTGTATCCCGGGCTCCCAGTCGGGATCTAGTCCGATATCGGATCAGATTCTGAAACTAAATGTAAGATCCGTAAACTGGATTCCATTAGGGATCCAGAACCGGATCCTTTAATGACTCTAAATAGATTCCCCATGGAATCATTGAGGAATCTTGGAAGGATCACGGGTAAATACAGGCTGAAATAAAATGGCAAAAATGGAATTATTGCACGTTAAATTTATTATAAAAATAATTAACATTTATACATTTTTGGTGAATTAAAATATCAATTTACAAAACGAAAGGTAAGAACACCATAAAAAATGGAAAACTACGACTGGGTTATCGTTTTTTGGCCTACTTGGCGTCCTTTGCGTCCATCTCAGTCTTTTGCGTTGGATGTGGCATTCCCTACAGCTTTTAACACAGCATCTGCGTTAATCGGAGTTCCATCCTGCTGCGTTTAGCAGTTTGTGAGCGTAGCTGTAAATAAATCGAAAAATTGTAATATATATATCTATATTTATATTATATCATAGAAACACAGCAAAAAATATTTTGAACAGCTTGAAAGACATACCTATCATGCAACTTCCGAAATTTGTTGTTTTCAGCAACACCTTTGCTTTAATTTTTTTAGCGTTGAACCTGAGCACCAAGTCCCGCGTAAAAAATCTCCTTAGAATATACATTATAACTTTTGTGAGAGCGTATCAGTGCGCGCAGTCCCGCATACATTGTCACCGGGGTTTCTCACCAATAACTTGAACATTTTGTAATATTTTTATTACATCACTGCTGTACATACAAATATCTATTTCAATATTGATAAGCGGGAATGAAGCGTTAATAAGTTGTTGTGACAATTAACATTTTTTGTATTTTTTAATTCTATTTAGAAATGCAGCATCGGTATTGCGAAAACTCGCGATTGTTCTGCATCTGGGTGCATTCCAACCGCTAATTTTACAATTTTTTGTTTAATATCGTCTAACGAAAAAATTATCGTTCGGCTCGAAACGGCAGAATGCAATTCCCACATATCGAAATCCCTGGATGAAGTAGGATATTCAAATGTTTCTCTCTTTACTTTCCATATAACCCTTTTAAACTGAAAATCGTTCAATAATTGAATGATAAATCAAAACAAATCAAGCGTCTTGACGCCAAGTTGTTTGATGATTTACTATGAAACTAAATTGTTTAATAATATTATTTAACGCACTATATTTTGCTTTAAAAAAATTGTCACGATGTTGAGAATGTAAATATAGAAACAATTTGAAAAGAATAAACCGCACTGGCGTTGCACGTGTAACTCCCTTGAATCTGACTGGATTCGGCTGGGTACTACACCCCACGTTCACGTACACAGCGCATCTAACGTCCTGTGGATGTGGCTGGGCATAAACAGGGACTCAGATAGGAATCCGATATATACGCCAGAAATACAGGTGGTTCCAAAGCGTTCCATCTACACCCCGCGAACGTCGGTGGGTATAAACAGAGACTTATTCCCCAAAACTGGTATCCCGGTTAGAATCCAACTTGCATTAGTATTGGAATATGTACGTCGACGATGGCGTAATTTTGAAAATTTTGGCGTCACGTGTATTTTTCGGTATTACTATGAAATTCCTATCTATAGATAGGAATTTTATAGATAGGAATCTCTAGATGGAAATTCCTATCTATAGATAGGAATTTCATAGTAATACCGAAAATACACGTGACGCCAAAATTTTCAAAGATATGCCATCGTCGTCATACGTATTCCGATACGGATGCAAGTTGGATTCTAACCGGGTTACCGGTTTTGGGGAATCCATGACAAATCCTGATCGGGATTTGATCGGACATAGGGTATCCCTGTCAAAATTTCTGCACGGGACATGCACTGCAGCTTCTGTAAAGAATGATTCAAAATATTTAAATATTCTTTATGAAACCGCGGTAAGAAATTTACAGCAAGGATACAATAGTTTGTGCCTTTCAAATTTTGGCGCCTATTCAAAATGGCTGACTTGACAGCAGCGTTGCCACGTGTCGCAGGTTGCTTTATCGTTTTACGCGAATCAGCTGAAATTTTCTGTTTTATTTGACGAATATCTCGATAACGAGACAGACAAAACGCTGTACTCTTCGTTGAAATTATTCATAAAAATATCAAGAATTTTTTCCACCTATTTCCATTCAAATCTTACTATTTTTATTATGTTGCGACAGTCGTATTAGAGTTCTCATGAAGCTTTTGCTCCATCGCTCGTGTATAGGAGGCTGTCTTCAATAATTAATTGCTCAACAATCACGCAGACGGAGTACTCGAAATTTTACACGGAGTCGTAACACCTGTTCGCAAATATCGTCAATAAATTTCAGCAAATTCTTATTATTTCGCGATAGCTGGGCACCCTCCTTGAAGATTGATAAATAAAAAATTACCATGTACAGCCAAACGTAGTAATAAAATATACTCTAGCATAAGTCTCAAAAAGAGTGAAAAAATATTTCCTTGTGGAAAAAAAAACATGAAAATCAGTAAATTTTTCCTCGCCTAAAGGTATCTTCCCCCTTAAAGCTCGCGACTGTCGCCAGAGTGAACTCGCAGGGCTACGAAGAAGAGTCTCGTAATATCGTGAAAACGCGACAAACATTCGTGCAAACGCGCGAACGGCTGTCTCGTTTTCCAAAAACAAAAATAAAACTACTATCCAAGAGACGACACGGCTCATATTCGCGCGCATATTTTATCGCCATAATCGCGTGCGTGTAACGCGTGTCGAAGAGTACTCCAAGATTCGAAAAAAAAAACAAAATACGTCAATTTTGTTTTCCTCGTAACCGAGCTAACGTTTTACGCCCACGTAGGCGACGTCTCGTACACGGGAAAAGATTTATTTCCATTTGAATAAGAAAAAAAGGAGAAAAAGCATATTATTGATGTCGTATTGTAAGGCCGTCGGGGTTATTATTTTCGACGATGATTCTCGAAAACACCAATTTGGTAAGATAGTCTGTATGTTTAATCTTCGAGTGGTAAGGTCGTTCCTGAAAAGCCGAACGTAAAGGAAATTATTCATTGGTCCGGTTGTGGTGGAACTTGATGTCTATGACTAGCAATTTTGTGATTATTTGATAGGGCGAACGAGAGAATCGACGGGGACGACGATCAGAACATACAGCAGATTTATATATATATATATATATATATATATATATATATATATATATATATATATATATATATATATATATATATATATATATATATATAAAATTAATAAATAGAAATTACGTAAATAATAATGAATGTTATTAAATAATTTAATATTATATCGAACATGTGATATAATATTATATTATGAGATGAAATTATTTTGATTTATATTTTTTGTATATATATATACCAAATACTACGAGTATTTATGAATCATTAAAAATCAAAAATACTCGTAGTATTTGGTAAAATCTATTAATTTCACGCCAAATTACTTTAAAAGGTATTGCTGGAATTATTTATTCCGAATGTCGTTAGTGAATCGCAAATGATTCAAAATATTATTTGCGGAGCATGAAATCCTTGAACATTTTCGAAATTAACATGATTTTCAATATCGTTCACGAATAGGGACACATTCAGATCCCTTGGGTGAACCACGTGTCACAGGAGTCTCAACCAACTTCCTGTGATAGCCGAACATTCGGAAGTTGCAGCTGTGACGTCAGACTAGCACTTCCTATAGCGCGGTCGTGCCTGATTTAATTCATTTGTTCCCCTAATTAAATTCCTATCTATCAACTTTAAATCGTATGTTTGATAATTTTTTTTCCGATGACGGAGGGCACAAATAAAGTTTTTCCGGATTGTTCTGTATTCGGAATATTAAAAACTTCATTCTCCTGCGCTTCAAATGGAATTTTTATTTTTTTTCCAGAACACGCTATTTTCTCTGGCAAATACTATTCATGATAAAAATGCCATATTTCTTTTCAAAGAGGGCTTGAAAAACCATTCGAAATTATATTTTTTTCAGTCGCGAAATCGTCGCGCAAGATCCTTTAAAAACACATGGCCACCTTATAAAAGTCACGCTATATATAATAAATATATAAAAAAATACGTAAATAAAAATTATTTAATGTTTATGTTTAATAGTTTGTTGGTTAGTTTTATTACTCCAGGTATACCCCCTTTAGGGTGTTGACAGAGAAGATCCTACACATGTTTCCCCTTAAAATATTTTCTTGTTTCTGAATTTATACTCTACTGTCGTTTTGATTTTCGTTTTTTTTTGCATTAATTTCCGCATTTACAATTTGTCCAATTAGTTTTTCGAAATGCTTAATAAATATACACTGTTCAATCACAAGCTCCTTTCTCAGCACCACCTGCATATTCCTGTTGATTTGTTCTTCCTCTTTGTCTCCTATTCATTTTTCCAGGTTTTCTTCTGTTCCGCTTTTAATTTTCTCCTTGGCTGTATGGCACGTACATATATGCACTAGGTCTTCAACTTCTTTTTTACAAACTCTGCACGTGTTATTACTATCCTACTTGTTTCCTTCTTTTCTCACATTTCCACGCCTTAAGGGGCTACATCTACCCAGAGGCCCTAAAAAATTGCCAACTTCTGATTTTTTTTCTAGGAAACGGTTGGTGAAAAAGAAAGGCATTTTTTTAACACAAAGGTACATATATTGAGAGCCTTTAAAAAAATTACCAAAAAATACAGAAAAACAGCAAAAACATGGCCACCGGCAGATGATGAAATTTTTTTGTGACATTTGGCGGTGGACACTCTCCAGCTTATATGGTCCATCCGAAATCTAAAAACCAAACGGGTTATCGAAGTTAACAACAAGTACGAGTCGTTGACGATTGTAGATTTTTTGAATAATTTTTTTTAACAACGTGGCGACGAATTGAAACTCGAGCATATAAAGTCTATAAAAAAAGTCGTCATTTTTACGTAACTATTAAAAAATGAAGATTGATTTAAAAAAAGTGAGATCGTCAACGACCTTTCATTATTTCTCGTCGTATCTCCTGCAAATTTGGAATGAATCCATCAAGTGGTTCTCGAGATATCATGTCCACCGACTTTGAAAACAGTGTTTCGAAAAAAAGCCCGGCCGACTGTTAAAAGCTCTAGCTAATTCAATTTTAAGAATGTTTCAATGAAATTTTCCGCGAATATAGCCAAAAAGTGATACTATTGAATAAAAATACTTTTCGAAAATGTAATCCCCCCCCCCCCCCCCCCGGTAGATGTAGCCCGCGAAACAATTCGCCGCTACGCTGAAAGAAACTTTGCAGCGACATTGGGGGATAAAAAAAATTGCCCATCGCGCTCGAGCGCAACAGCGCAATAAATCGTCTCGTTCGGTGCATCGGAGTGCATCACGTCGTGCACCGCGGGTTTCGAAAACCCGCGTGAGTCCAAGAGTACCGAAGGAAAAATACCGTACGCGCGGAAATTTATTTTTACGCGTTTGCCTCATTATTCGTTATTGATCGTTTGCGATCGTTGAAGACGGTCGAGCCGCGAGCGGTAAGGAAAGATCGGACAAGGAGACATCACGAAACTTTGAATATTCAAAGAGCGCTCTATACGCGCGCCCACGCGAGATATCACGCCCAAGGCTTCGATATTAAAGGTTGGAAGACACCCGCCGACTAAATTGATCGTATACGATTATTTTTCTCCTTGGGGCGTTACGTATGCGCGCGAGTGTGTTCGACTAAAAGACAGAGGAAGCCAGACTGAGAGAGAGAGAGAGAGAGAGAGAGAGAGAGAGAGAGTCGGAAATTCATAAAAATATGTACATATATTCATATCAATTCCGTAAAAACACCCTCACATAGTGCTCCAGTCGTTCGTCGCAAACCTGTCGACTATTAGGAGATACGGGATCATAAATCGACGTATGCATTGTGTCGCCTATGTATTTAATCCATTCAATCTGTCATACGTAGCGCTCGAATTTGTACAAGTTATACTTTTTTTTTTGACGGATTTATGAATTCGCTATAAGCTGTACGAACATGGAGCTTGTATTGGGGAAATTAACGGTCGCGATGTGACACAACACGTTATTCATTATTACGGCTTTCAGCTATGATTATCATGTATACATATATATACAGTGGGTAAAAAAAGTATTTGTAGACTTCGTCTTTTTTAAATTATCCTACGAAAAAAATAAAGTGCTCTGTTAAATTTCTGTGTTCCATAGTTTATCCTGAATATACATGGTGTCTGTTTACAAAAATATTGGCAAAACAGGGACAAACAAATAAAGTCGAATTAACGGAGACTTTGTCCTTGGAGTGCCATATTTCAAGTGTTTACATTTTATTTTTTTTAAGGAAACGAGTAAAGCTTTTGGAGTGCGGTTTTTTCCTTGCTTTTATTCATGATATACAGAACGTTAAAAATTTTTTTTTTTTTGAAAAAAAAAACCAAAATGGCGGCCGTTGCAGCTCCGCGAAAACAGGTCCTCAAATCGCGGGAGGTAAACGGCTGACATCACTGCTCCCTCTTTGTTGATCTGAAACGAAAATTCAAAGCATATTATCAATCTGTGACCCTTTGGTCATGGAATGACGGATTGGTTTTTCGTTTAGTACAAATTTCTGAAAATGGCGGCAATTAAAAAAAAATCGAATTTTCGTGTTTTTTTTCGCATAAAAAGATAAATAATAAATGCAAAAATGTATCTATCGAAAAAACGATCCGTCATTCCGTGAAGACATATTTTCTGAGTATGCTCTCCAAATTTCAGGTCGATACGTTAATTACAGCGGTCAGGAGAATATCAGCCATTTTTAAAAACGTGTTTTCGAGAAAAACGCGTTTAAAGTTTTGTAATGTGTTTACGCAAATGTGTTTATAATTACCGCTAATCGGCAATGCCTGGTCCATAGAGGTATCCCTCCTCTTCTTCTAGCTGCTCATGTTGAGCTCAAATTGATTTTTTGAAAATTTCAAAGACAAAGTTTCCCTTAACAACAGTTTCGAGTGAGATGTACAAATACTTTTTTTACCCACTGTATATCAGTTGAATATACGCTGTGTATATATATGTATATGTCCTATAAAACAATAGTTTAATTCAATTAAACAGTTTAATTGTGAGGCGAGAGCCTGAATTGCAAGGACCGGAAAATCGAATTTTTATTGCTTAAATCGATAGATAAACTATCCAAGAAGATATTTACAAAGTTCCAGAGGCCAATTGTAAATATTTTCGAAGATGCAAGGCCAAAAGCAGAGAAGTGATTGATATTTGATGATGATATTTCCTCCTATTGAAAACTTTGAAGCGCGTTTTCTCGTTTTGATTTTCAAGATTTTTCCAAATTGGCGGGCGTGATAGCTAAAAAAAAACGAAACGACCTATTGAATCAAACCAAAGTTTATTTTCTTTGGTATGAAAAACTTTTCTAAGTAAATTTAAAAAGTCGTTGAAAAAGGATTTTTCAATAATTTTTATAGCACGTTAAAGTGTTTTTTTAACACATTTTTTTTCAAACCTGAAAAAAGGTCATAATTTTACGATTCTTTTAGCTTTTTCTTAATTCACCCAGAAGAAAAATATATGACAATTGAACATTTTATTGGTTCATTTGGTTCAGTCAAGAATTACGAGCTGCATCTTTCCCGCCGATTAGGGACTGCAGTGACAAGGCGCACATGGAATAGACTGATCAATCTGCAGTCATTTATTGTTTCATGTTGAACATTTTTTAAATACATTTCAAACATACATGAAATGGTACCTCAGTGTTTACTGGGCTCACTTGTTTTTTCCCTTCTAAAAAAATTCCCGAAAAAACGATTTTTTTTAACCTTCTAATTCAGGCTCCCGCCTTAATGAAAAAACAGTTTGTGGGAGGACATCACAAAAAGATCGTTTTTCCGATTTTTTTGTCTGCTACATGATTCATTTGGGATTTAGAAAAAAGGTATATTGATAGCAATACATTGAATTTACTTTGTGTAAATTTTTATCTTAAAAAAAATTAACACCATTATTAAGGTATAATAGAGACTCTGTATAAAAAATGTGGTCCAACGGCCGCATCGACCATTCGACGATGTTTGGTCTGAAAAAAAGAAAAGAAAAAGTTTTATCATCTACATATATAAATGTAGTCCTCGGTGGACGTGGCTGTTTTTCGAAAACAAAAATGTCACACATTGGCGCATGTTAAAAAAATGGAATTAGGTGAAATTCTTACTTATATTCGGGTGCTTAAAAATACTAAATTCCAAAAAGAAAAAAAAACGCTTATCTACAACGATAGTTATTGCAATTACGGAAATTTTTATTTAAAAAATTGAAAATGGAAGAATTATAGCTAAAGTTGGGAGAATTAAGTATGGGAGAAGTATAGCTAAAGTTATAGCTAAATGATTCCCGCCAGGTCGAGAAAAGTCGATTCGAGAATCGTTGCGCCACCTGCTCTCACTAAATCGTCAGTAATTCGATCAATTTTTAATATTTTAACTTAAAAATTTGTTCACATATTCTTAAATATGTATACTTTGAGAAAATGCAAAAAGATCGATTTTTTTACCCGTCACCGTGGTGTTCCGCCCTAAGGGGTTAGGCCACTCTAGAGGCAAAAAATAGGCTTTTTGGGGATTTTTTTTTCAGAAAAACTACAAAATGAATCGAGATTACAAAAATGGTGTTTATCATACATATCAGTGACTGTATACAATTATTTTTTTGAAGCGATTAATTTCAAAATGACGGCTGTCCTGCGCTTATCTCAAAACTGCATTTTTTAACTTGGCCGGAAACATAACTCAGACGATTTTTAACCGATTTACTCGAAATGTTGAATATATCTTGAAAACTACATTGTCTACGAAAGTACGTAGAATTTTTTTTATTACATAGTTAATTTGTTATTAACGATTACATGAAGATTTTTTAGGCAAATTTTTCTCTTTCCAAAAAGATCGTCAGATAATTGTCAAAAACAAATGAACTATGAAATATTAAAAAAAATCTTACGTACTTCCATAGACAATGTATTTTTCAAGATACATTCAAAATTTCGAGTGAATCGGTTGAATATCGTCTGAGTTATGTTTCCAGCCAACTTAAAAAATGCAGTTTTGAGATAAACCCTGCACAGCCGCCATTTTGAAATTAATGGCTTAAAAAAAATTGTTGTACACAGTCACTGATATGTATGATAAACACCCTTTTTTATAATCTCGATTAATTTTATAGTTTTTCTGAAAAAAAAATCCCCAAAAAGCCTATTTTTTCGGCCACTAGAGTGGCATAAGGCCTTAATTCAATACATATAAATAATATATTCAACCGATATATATATTAATTTATTCAAATTTATATGTCAGTGGTATTTAAATTAAAATGGATTTTGATAACTTTCTAAATCCTTTATTCAATATATATACATATATATCGTTGCATACATACATTTATTGAAGTACTACCGTGACGTATCAGATAGCGTCCATTTTTACCTGTAGGGAGAAAGTTTTGACGACCCCATCTGCACTCACGGAACTAAGATTTGAGTACAAATATTAAAATAGCAAATAACATCCGGTGGATGCAATTTTTTCGAATGTTTATTTCTTCCTCGAGTATTCATATATTAAAAATATAAATTTGATTTTTGAAAAAGAATTTATTTTCAGAAGATTACTGTAATATAAGTTTCGCCCATTTTTTTTTATTTTTCTTCAATATTTGTCGGGTTTATTCGCCTGGGCGATTTCGAGGCTCCACATATTACAATATAGACATGTAGACTTGTTGAATATGCGTAGGAATTAGGGAATATATGAGTGTGTATACGATATATATATATATGAGCAAGATTAACGATCAGACACCAACTTCATCGGTCTGCGCCTGTAGGAAGCGGTTTTTCAACGATACATCGGGAGTCACAAGCGCGGAACGACCGTGCACGTGTTATTTAAATATTCTATTTCAATCCGAATGAAAAAAAAAACATTCAAGAACCACACGCATTTCCATATCGGCAGTATTGACTTCTCGAGAAAATATCTTCGACCCTTCGACAGCCGTGCAAAATTGATTATTTGTCTGTTTACGACAATTAATAATAAAATTGACTCACCTTCGGTATCGTTTTCCGATCGCATCGCCGAGCAGTGAGGCGAAAATGAACAACGAAGTCGAATAGTTGAGAATTTATTGTTTTTTGCTGGAAGATTTTGGATAATACAATTTTTCAATTTAAAAAATTAGGAAGAATTCCAGTCTCTAGCTATAGAAAAGTTACGACGAGTGTATCTCCGATAGCAACTATATTTCCATTGGAGAATAAAAATTGTTTGATTTCAAAATAATTATTACGAAATTTAATTTTTAAATAGATATTAGAAATGTTAATTTTTAAATAATCCAGGAATTTCAAATAAGAAATGGAAAAAACGTTAAGAAATGTTTGAATACAAACTTTAAAACATTTTTAACGCAACCGAAGGCATCGGTAGAAATATTAACAAAGCGAACGATGTTGCAGCCTCAAAATCTCGTGATGATGGGCACTTTCCCCGAGAGCGAAGTGAAGCTCTGCGACTTTGAAATATCCAGGGTAATTCTTGAGGGGACGGAAGTACGCGAGATCCTCGGGACTCCCGACTACGTAGGTGAGTCACGCACGATGTTTAATTCGCAGTTTTTCCGTTCTTTTTTTTTAATTAATATTTTTTCATTAATTAATGTCCTTAAACTAATTATTCAAATTTATATAGAGTATTTTTCATTCTCGTCAAATCACCGGATCGCTAAGCCATTTTTTATATTTGTCTAGATGTATATTTTTTTATTCTCATAAAATCGCTCATAAATATTTTTATTTTATATTTGAATATATATCGAATTTCGTTATTAATTTAGATGCACAGTTTCTATACATAGAGGACAGTGTTTTGTTTTTAAATTTATTTTAGGTGTACAAAGTGAATGATTTTTGTTGATATACGATCATGCATTTTTCAGCTCCTGAAATCCTTCATTACGAGCCAATTACGTTAGCCGCGGACATGTGGTAAGTACGAAGCTGATCGATGAAGGATGAATCAACCTAGAGGTTAAAGTATCGGAGAAAGTGCGGAAAATGACGTATGATATTTGATAACAGGTCTCTCGGGGTAACCACCTACGTTCTACTGACCGGATTTTCACCTTTCGGTGGCGAGACCGATCAGGAAACATTTCAAAATATTTCCCTCGGCGAGGTTGACTTTCCTGAGGAATTGTTCGAGGATGTGTCGGCGCAGGCAAAGGACTTTGTCGCTAAGCTTCTCGTGCTTGACCCTAGGTAAACTTGTTTTTATGACACATTTTTGAAAGCGTACTTTTTTCGGTTTTTCTAGGATACGTATTTTCAGAAGATTTTTTAGGTTTCTTTGGAGAACGGATTTTTAGGTTTTTTTAGGAAACGGAGTTTAGGGATTTTTGCATTTTTTTAGGAATTGAGTTTTAGGATTTCGGTAGGAAAAGAATTTTTTTTAGAGACCGCAAAAAGGCTCGCTGGGAGAAAAATTCGACAAGGAAACATAACTTGTAAATTGTAAAAAAATATCTGGCTAAACAAATTTTTAGGATTTTCTTACGGATTTTTAGATTCTTTTTAGGTAACTAATTTTTAGGTTATTTTTAAGAGACGGATTTTTTTTTTATTTTTAGGAAACGGGGTCAATTTATTTTTATTTTTTATAAACTTCAAAAAGTCTCGCTGGGAGAAAAATTTAACGAGTGAACATTGCTTGTAAAATATCAAAAAAATTAGAAAACGAATTTTTAGGATTTTTTCGAAAAGCGATTTTTTTCGAGGATTTAAAAATTCTCGCTGAAAAAAAAAACAGTTAGGTGAACGTAACCTGTAAAATGTATTTAAACTTAGCAGATTTGTTGCAATACTTTCAGCATAAACTTTAAATTTACAAATGATTTATTCTCGAATTTAACAGATTTCAATGATTTATTCTCGAATTTAACAGATTTCAATGATTTATTCTCGAATTTAACAGATTTCAATGATTTATTCTCGAATTTTATTGACTTTTCGGGCTGTCATTCTCACACAGACTTGGCATACCCAATAAAATAGTGGTCCCGAATTCATAACGTGACTATTTTGGTTCATAGTGAGTCCTCTCCTCGCAGGCTCGCCTTTTCCATAAGAAATCTGCTTCTGCGAACTCTGCTTAAGGAGTTACGTGGGTTTCGAAGCCAAAAAAGCATATTTTCTCTATTTAAAAAAAATTACAATATATAAATTATTTTATTCAACGAAATGTTTAACTTTCCAAAAATTTTCCTAAAAAATCGTCGGATAATTGTTATTAACAAATGGACTATGCAATATAAAAAAAAATCCCACGTACTTCCATAGACAATGTATTTTTTAAGATATATTCAAAATTTCAAGTGAATCTGTTGAAATCGTCTGAGTTATGTTTCCGGGCAACTTAAAAAATGCAGATTTGAGATAAACCGGGCACAGCCGCCATTTTGAAATTGATGGCTTCAAAAAAAATTACTGTCTACAGTCACTGATATGTATGATAAACACCCTTTTTTGTAATCTCGATTCATTTTGTAGTTTTTCTGAAAAAAAAATCCCCAAAAGGCCTATTTTTCGGCCTCTAGAGTGGCCTAAGGCCTTAAGTTTCCAAACACTCACGCCAGTGCGAATAATTAGCAGCATACAAAAAGAATCTTCAACAACGATCCAACGATCAAGCGCGTCAATTTGCCTCCATTTTCAAATAAATCAAGCCTCCATTCAGCCTTGCGTGTAATCAAAGTAAAACACGTAAACGTTTCTTTGCCCTGCCACGCAGTGCACGTATGTCAGCGAAGCAATGTCTGCGTCACGACTGGCTGAGGGACGCGCCGACCCAGGCGTCGCCGCATCTCCGAAGATACCTCTCGAAGTCGCGCGAAGTATTGCTGGAAAGGGTGGTGAGCCGTGAGAATCTTCGGCGCGCGGCGTTGCTGAGCCAAGCGACGAGCCACGCCAACCTAACGGAGACCGATCGGCAGAATCAAGGCCTGGGCGGGAGTCTCAGTCAGAGCGAGATGTGTCTGAGTTACGGCCTGGCCGGAAGTCGAGGAAGCCTCGAGGGTAGCGAGTGTTACATGAGTCCAGCGGATTCGCGAACGAGTTTGGCCTCTTCGCAAACGAGCTTGGCAACGAGCCAAGCCAGCCTAGCGACCAGTCAAAGCTACCTGCTCAACAAGGAGCAGACCCAGGGCCTGCTGAGTCAAGCCCAGAGTCGTTCGCAGGCTAACCTCAATCACGTGACCAGGCGAGGATTGTTATCGCGAATGCGCAGCCTCAACCAGATCCAGTCGCAGGCGTGTCTCTCGCAGACGGGAAAGGCAACGCTTCGGAAGGACATGATGAATCCGTTGTTCGGCAGCCGATCTCAGGAGAAATTGTACGGTCTCAGGTGTCTCTCAAAGTCCCAGGGTGTCCTCGATATCTACAGGAGCCTCGAGTGTCTCCGCAAGAGAAATAGACGGAAGAGAGACCAGCGTGCCGTCACCGAGGACATACTGCCGATTTTCAAGAAGATCGGCAACGAAATTGCCTCTTCGCGCTCGTCGATCGGCCATTGCGACAACGGGAGTGAAACCGACGAGGGAGTCTGCTCGCCAAGTCCCGACAACGACAAACTCACCTTCGAAAGTATCTCACCTGCGGTGGAAACTTCCGGGCAACCAAGCCGTTCGGAGCTCAATTCGACTCAACGATGTCCCAAGATCGAGGAACCCGTGGAAGCCCCAGAGAGCCTGGAGGATTTCTCGTCAGCTTCCATACCGATTGATCATCGGGACACGCCCGAAGAATCAGCGAAGAATCAAAAGTCCGAATCCGAGGAGAACTTTGACTCGCTGCAGTCCGTCGAGTCGGACACTCTGACGGAGGATTCGGACGAGCTGCCTGCCGATCGCAATCGGCTGAGCGTCAAGCAAGCCTCGAAGCGCCAGAACTCCGACATCTCCAGCCACTCGAACAATTCGGGCAACTCGGACGAGAAGGACGAGCACTCGGAGTCGGAGAACGACGAGCCCAAGTACTCGGTCGCCCAATTGGTCTCGGCGTTCAACAAGCACCAGGAGGTCGCCTCGAAGACGAGCCTCGAGGCGATCATGACGGAGAAGCGAGTGAACGAGGTGACCTTTCCTACCGGCCCGAAAGCCCTCAGGCTCTTCATACCCGACATCAATATCACCGAACGCGGCGTCGTCAGGCGAAAAACCAGCTACAAGCCACGCAAGAATTGGGAAGAGCTCAGAAAGCGAAACGAGAAGGACGAGGGTCTTCCGAAGGATTACGACCACGATTCGGCCAGCGAGGACGTCCACGAGGATCCTCAGCAGGCTTCGAAGACCCGAACGGAGTCCCCGAAGAACATCGAAGACGAGGAATCCCCGGAGAACATCCCGAGTGCTCCGGGCGCGATGGAGGATTGCGTCTGGCCCGACTGCGCGGCACCCAACCACGAGGAGTCGGCCCGGGATTGCCTCGACACGCGAATAGACGAAAAGTACAAGCAATGCGTTGACGGGGCGAATCGTTCGGGGCGAGACTCCACTGAGATAACACCAGTCGCCAGCGAGCAGAGTCCTGGCACTTATCGACAGAAGGAACGTTTGCCGAATTACATATTCGCCGAGGTCGCCAGGCCCGACGAGAGCCAGGAGAGGTTCTCCAGGCCCTCCGGGCAAACGGACGTCCGCACGGAGCGGCGTTCCGACAGTTCCGTCAACCTCAAAGACATTCTCCAGAAGATGGACGCCTCGCAGAGAACGTCCAGGGAAAATTTGGAAAAGTTACGCAAACGAACCTCCATCACGAAGATCATCATCAACGACAACATGTGCCTAGACAACGATAGCAACAACAACAGCGGTGGAGTTTCCCTATTGAACAGAGCCAAGAGCGAGCCACCCGCGTCCATCGTCGAACGCGATTGCGAACAAGCAAACCTCGACGTTCCACCTGCGTTCGTCAGGTCGTCGTCATTGTCGAGCGACAGCAGCTGCCCAACGCCGTCGAGCGTTCAATCGGACATTGGATTGTCCTGGGAGGACGTACACGCGAATCGAGGCTCCAGCACGTCCCTGGAGAAGGACGAGAACGGCAAGGCGTTCGCTAAGAGATCGAACACCGTGTGGGACGGGACGCGCGCGGAGTCACTCAAGATCTCACCAACGGAGAATCGTCTGGAGTCGGCTGGAAGAGGCAAATCAACCGCGTCGATGAGCCCCGAGGAGAGGAGGATCTGGGGCAAAGTATGCACCGGCTCTTACACTCGCGCGATGGAAAAATTCAGCGGCAAACAAACAACCAACGATGCGGTCAGGAAGATCAGCGTCAATCTGCTCACCGTCGCACAACACACGGAAAAAACGAGGCGGAAGAGCAGCCCCGCAATGCCACGGTACGCGGACTCTTGAGGGATGCGCGATTTCAGGATCCGGATGGAACTTGGTTTCGTCTGCGTGAGACTTTTGCGTGTACGGGATGCGAACTCGCCACCTGGCGGCCACCTTTGGTACTACTATTTCGAACGCCACGAAGCTTTTAACAAACGGCGAAAGCCTGGATAACGGTTTGAGAAACCTCGCACGTTTCATGCATGAATGTTTACGAATACTGTTTCTTTTTTTGGACCCAGGCTTGCCCAATGAAAGTACAACTTTGAGTTTGAGGTTAGCTTTATTCAATATCCCATTGGTGCTTACGCAACATGTTAGGGTCTGATTGTTTCCCTGTGGTTCTCTTTTTTGCTGATACGGGAAAACATCACCCATCGCATTGACATTCGCTTTGTTCCTCAAGGGGATCCACTCCTTTTTACACGGGACACTGAAAGATGTCAGTCTCTTTACCGTCACTCGGAAATAGCTGCAGCAATGCTGGAGCTAGGACATTGAGTCATCTAGCAATATATAAATCTACCATTGGAACTCAGGGAAAATTCGAAGTTGAACTTTTACTGGATCTATCTATGCCTAAAAAAAAGCAGGATCCTTCAACATTTGTTGATGACGCGCTCGAGAGCCTCCTTGATGACATCAGATAGCGCCATACATCATGTAGCCGGAAAATAAGTATCTTAGGAATAATTGCCGCCTGCAGAACGCAGTTTTATCGATTCCAAATGCGTTTAGATCGCCACAAGAGCGTCTCGCAGCGCGAGTTCACTTCCGGATCCGCAGAAATCTATTTAACTAACATTTAAGACTGAGCACTCGCGATGCACTCCCTGGGCGATTGGTATCAGCGCAATGATGGTGCTTTCGGTCGCACTCCAACGGCACCATCTGTTTTTTTTTCGTACACATGCTGATGTGTCAGCGTGCCATTTTTCGGGCAGTAAAAGAAAGAATTTCAGTGACTTACCAGTTGTTTCTAACGTTAGACCAATTGCATTTTGAGTCACCATACGGGCGTTTGTGAGTTACTGAAACGCTGCTGCTTTTGGTGCCCTTGGAACGCTGACTCGAGGGTGCCATTTTATGGCCAGTAAAGAGCAGCAGCATTCTGAGTCACCAAACCGATGCTAGTGACTTACTGAACCGCTGCTGCTTTTTGGTCCCCATGGAAAGCTAACCTAAAATGTAGGATGCGGGAATTGTAAGCGTGGCAGATGGCTGCACTTTTGTTTTCAGCATTTGACGGCTCGATGTCGCGTTTTCAGTCCTTTCGCTTCGAAAATACCGGCAACCTAGCCTTTGCGAGTGTGCCATCGATCGGGATTTGCACGAATTACGATTTATCCTCCATTTAACTTCCTTTTTGGACACAAGGCCATTTTCAGTCCCAGACGCAGAGACGCAATTACTGGGCGAACTCTTCGCTCTACATGCAATATATATGTATACCGTACTGGACAAAATAAAATACGCAAACAAACGTGTCAAATAAATGGGAAGGTTTGTATTTCATTTTGTTCAGTGTAGTGTATACGGGCTGTTCCAGCTCAACTCAGAAAACTATTTCTCGCACGATAGTTGATTGTAGATTTCCATAGTGGAAAACCTCACTCAACTTGAGTAAAAAAAACACTTAATTTTTCAATGTTCATCCCCCCAGCCCTTGCCCTTCCGCGGCTGCAAAAATCGGAGTCCGCTCGGGCTGTTTCTTAAATTCTTTAAAAACTTAGATAAGTTTTAGACCTGCTTTCATTATTTTTCACCAGAGCTCAACTTGTGCTTCCGACGTTTACTATTTTTTGTGAAATTTCGATTTTGGGGATGATTATTCGACAGGTTGGAAGTCAGAAGAGTATTTTTGGGTCTTGCAAGTAAAAAATACTTTTACAATATGGTTTTAGATGAAATTCCATTCGGGTGCGATCTATTCTATTTTGAATTCTTCTTTAATCATCCAAAATCCTATTTTCGCTATGTTATTTATCCTATGTTATATATGCTGTTTTATCTAGTTATCCTCTCTCTCGCTCTCCCTCTTTTTCGTTGTGCTAGTAATTTAAATTTACCTGAACAGAAACGTTTTGGATTCATTTTTCAGCTGATCTCAATCCTTCCCCGAGCACTATAAATGTTACATACATTCTTTCTATTTTTGAAACAATTATTTTTCATCATTTTTGAAGTTTTTTTACTTGCGAGATCGAAAAAGTACTCTTCTAACTTTGAAATTGTCGAATAATCATGCCTAAAATCGAAATTTCGCAACATAAAATAGTGGATATCGTAACAGCTTTAGAACGTAACTAAATTTTTGTGTAATTTAAAAAATGGTACAAGCGGGCTTTTCGATCTTTCGCAGCCGCAGAAGCACAAGGAGTGGAGGGGGAAAACCGAAAAAAAATTGGTACTTTTTTAAAACCGAGAGTGAGGTTTGTCACTATAAAAATCTATTACCAACGATCGTGAAGGAAATGGGGGTGGTGATCAAAAATACGAACGATCAATATTCCGAACGACCAAAATTTCGAATTCAGTAATGACGAACGTTCAAATATACATAGATCAATCTTATGATAGTCTGTAAAATAGTTAATCGAAATTGTGAATACAAAAATCTCGAAGTTGATTTATAGCGAAAACAAATATCAGATTTACCAAAATAATGAGAGATATAATATCGATTCGCTTGTATATATACACCAAACAATTCAAGACGTCAAATCTTCGAATTGTAAATATTACGACAGTTTACAATTTCGAATTCATTAAAGCGAAGGACCAAAAAGTCGATCAGTTAAAATAGCGATGGGCCAAAATGGCGAACGGTCCGGATAGCGAAAACTTGGGATCGAGCAATACTACCTGCGCATCAGAACGAAGATGGCAGATGGCGTTAGTGGTCAGTCGGGTCAGGCAGCCATGCCATGTTCGCCATTTAGGTATTCGCCATTTCGGACCATCGATCATTTGCGTTTCTAAGATCTACACATTCGAAGTTTGTAGTCTCGATATAAGACTTTTTGCTATAGACGGTATTGCGAATATTAGATACTCACTTTTTTCTATTTCGGAGATATGAATGTTGTAGATTGTTCGAATTTGTATTTGTATGACTCAAACTGCAGACTATCCGAATATATGTTCTCGAATGAATGAGCTCTCGAATAAATAATCCTTTGGTGCAATAGTTATTCGAATTCGTCATTGGTCAAAGGAAAAAATTCCGAATAATTGAACCCTCGTTATGTTGAGAGTTTATAATTCTGGTGTTTCGAAATCTTTTTCGTTCTATATTTGGTCATTCGACATTTTAACCCCACCCATATATATATATATATATATATATATATATATATATATATACTACGTTCGGAAATGATGGGTACACTTTACGATTTTCCGATCAGGACGAAAAGTCACAGATATCAGCCAAAAAAAACGCGAAGGACATCCGAGGTATTATTCGAAAGCTAAAAACAAACAAGCCCCATAATACTCCGTTTCTCGTCCTCTTCTACTATTTTCCTGTTTTTTGCGACTTTCTTACTCTGATAAAATCGCGGGTCATTTCTTTTTATTTCTTTTTGCACACGACGATAAAAATACTTCTGAAAAGGATTCGAAAAGACCGAGATTGACCTTCAATTTGCGCTTAAAGAATTGACTTTCTGATTTTGGTTCGCAAACTTATTTAGCATCTCGCATAGTGGAGGGAAATGAACAAAATTGAGCGGATTAGACTTTGGAAAAAATAGATTTTAGATATTTTGTTGCTTCGACAGTTTTCGGTCGAAAAACGGCAAAAGTGTATCCATACATTTCACCTGTGGTGCGTGTACCCAGCGATTCCCTGATTAACTTTTGGGGAATCTGGGGACGCTAATCCACCCTACAGTTAACGAAAAAAACAACGCACACGGATGTTACACGGTCAGTTACAGGATGACGTGGCCGGAGAACGTTCCAGGACATAATTCACAAAAGATGAAGACAGAGAGAGAGAGAGAGAGAGACAGGGTAGCGATCGTAATAAGAGATCGCTCGATTCGCAAGCATCGATTTATGATCATTGATACGTGCCAAGCGAAATTACGCATCGAGTGAATTAATCGAGCCTCCCTGTCATCGATTTCTACACATACCTACATTACAAAAAAAAAAGGAATTTATGTTCATTCCGATTCGGGACTCACTACCGTTCTGCGAGGGCGTAATCTCGCGTTTGCATCGCGATCGAAGCTAATCACTCCCGTTTCGAATGTACTCGCCCCCCTCGGCCATTGATAATTGATGAAAATTGATTGTCGATTAAAAGCACGGTAGGATCAGGCTGAACAGCGGTGCCCTAAATAGTATGCTAATGTTTCGCATCCATTAGAGGATCAAAAAAGAAATGAAAAACACAAAAAAAGACAAATATTTGCGAATTTAGTACGTAGGATAGTAATTTTCTAATTTTAAGACGAACAACGGACGCGAGGAAAAAAATAACGAAAAATTCCGCACGATTGTATCGAGTGAGGCAAAATTATTCATATGCATATCGCGGAAAGGTTCGCGCGTGCATAAATCAATGTCCCGTTCGCTAATGGATGGACGAATATACATTTAAAAAAAAAGAAAGAAAAAAAATCGAGTGAAACGTTAGCCGACTAATTACTGGATGCTGTTCTCCTTCGTTGGGTCTTGTGCGACACGCGGCAAAATTCAACGATTTATCGTCGCGTAATTGCGCCGCGCCGAGATCGACTCTCGTATTCTGTGCGCAATGTTTTTTTTTTCTTCTCTTTTTACTTAAATTTAGTTCTTCGAGGAAAATCTTGTTTGCGATCGTATTGCATTAAAATTTACACGATGTATCTGGCCTTGTATTTTTTTCCCCGATGTTCCTTGTGTTCTTGCGAGACTTTAAGGCGTTAGGCTACTGTGAAAACTTACGAACTCTCGTTCGTCGCTTGAGGCGACTCTAATTGGAGAGGAAGATCCAACGTATGGTGCAGGAATCGCAGATTGAAGGTAAACTTATTATTGCAACGATAGAACTGCTGGTTAAACTTTAAACACGTTTTTTCTTGAAACTATGTCTTTCAAAACGGTGCACATCATTTTTTCATATCGCACACCTTAAAACGTTATCGACAAAAAACGAAAAACACCCCATTTTTCGAGGGTGCGTTTCAACCCTTAAAAATCTGGTTCGGCGGATATAAAAAAAATCATGTCGCCTATTTTTACCCATTCTACAAGCATGCAAAATTTAATCGAAATCGGAGAGATCGATCTCGCAACCTTTCCTTGTGAGGCTCAAAAGTGGTGAAGAAAACTTTCCTTTAAGGTAGTCCTATCGCTTTACACTAGTCATACCACAGATAGACTTGTACAATTTACATTTTCGACATATGCAAAAAAAAAAATTTGTAATAACTAAAATTTTCCACGTGTAAACTGTTTAATGAATATTCACATTTAATTAGAAAATGAAAAAATAATTATTCCAACGATTCGCGCAGTATTTCTAGGTTTGATATTTGGCAACATTGGTTCCATGGATGCCCGAAATCATGGAGCCTAGATACCAGGAGGTTCAGCGAGGCCTTTCAACTCGTCCCCAAAACGGGAACAAGATATTATGGCGCTGGGGTGCTCCGGCACCTATATGTATATAGATATACGCTAAACATGGGTGCGATCTAAGACAGATCACAGATGATGTACCTAACCCTCATTAGTGTCAAGGGATAACACCACTCTAGGATTTTGGAAAGACGTTTTCTTTCCTAAAAATACTTTGGTGTCATAAAAACAATATGCAATTGGTCCTGTAGCAATTTTTTTTATTTAAAGGTTCAATTACCGATTTGGCCGCAGCGCCTTGGAACGCGTGCTGAGTTGCTCGTACAACTTTAAACGCGTTTTTCTCGAAACCACTTTATTCGATCTCGGAAGACGGATTACTCGACCACCTTTGCCTGCATCGATTTGAAATTTTGATAGCAGCTTCACAATTATATTCTTTATAGGAGTACGTAGCCGTTTTTTGATTAAATGTAAACTTCTTTTTATAAACAATTTACTGCTTTTTTTGGCAAAAAATCGATTTATTTCCTTCAAAGTGCGCTATTTTTGCAAAATTTGAAAGCAAATTTCTAGGTAGTCCCATAACTAATAATATATAAATTAACATTTTTTTGGTTTTTGTTTCAGGTCTTATATTTTACGAGAAAACCGTTCTCCCATGAAGCTCTATATGTAAAAAAAAAACACGTTTTTCTAGATGGGCTGTATTGCCGACATTCAGAGTTTGAGTTTGAGATCTTTTCTCGCTGTTGCGTTTTTTCCCGAACCTTCATGAGGAAATTATGAATCGGCGGATATTTCGACGTTTGATGTCACGATCGGTCTGTCGTGAGGTTAGAAACTCATCCGATCACTTTCACCTCGTTGACCAATATATTACTATATATGTAGGTGCCGCTGCACCCCAGCGCCATCACTTCGGGTCATTTTCGGGGACGCTTTTTTCATCGCCTTTGCATTGCCGCTGAACCTCCTGGTATCTAGGCTCCATGCCCGAAATTGAAGGCAACATGGGTGGCGCTACAGTCGCGCGAAGGGTTGCGGTGCTAGCTTCACTCGAAGCTTCACTCGAAGACGTCACATTGAATTTTCTTTTCGTAATTTTCATGTGGAAAATACTCTAATAATAATTTAATAATAATTTTTCATGACAATGTTTGTGTGTGTGTGTGTGCGTGTGTGTAGTTTTCAATTAAGTTTCAAATATATAAGTTGTAGAAAATAACCTTAGGGGTCGTTCATTAATCACGTGAGGTTTTTTAGGCCACTTTCTGAGCCCCCCTTCCCCGTGGTGATATGTAGTGAGGTTTCCAGCCCCCCCGCCCACATCACGTGTATTTTTTTGTGTTAAGAAATGTCAGACACGACCGACAGGAAGTGCGGTATTTGATTGTCAAAAACGAAATAATATATATTGCCAATATATTTAAATGGCATTGTCCTAGGACCATGGGCTCATTTGTGGGTTTTCTACAGTAACAAGTGGACAAGCCTTTTGTGGATGAGATGTAGGCATTTCACTGTAAGTAGGTGGCCAGTCGAAATGAAATAGAACTAAAAACTGTTGTTCAGGTTACTTTTTAGGCACAACCAGGGGGTTGAAGCCTTCTATCCCCTACCGGTATACAAATGCTGCTCTTTTTGACCGCTTTTTTAGTTCTACCTCTCCCCATGGCGCTAGCAGTTGTCTTACAATATTCTTATTGGGCAGGCGCGAGGCCCGCACGGCGTACATAGCGACCGTATTATATACATAGCCCCTGCGCACGCATCAGGTTGCAAGAGTATAACTAGCGCTGCGAGTGGCAGAGTACGGCAAAAATTCCAAAAGGTGCCAGCCCCTTGGGCACAACTTGCCTGTTCAATAGCTCACAGCGGATGCTCTCCGGTTCACGCAGTTACACAAAAAATACACGTGATATGTCACCCCCCCCCCCCAGCGTGATCAATCGTGATGTTATCCAAACCCCCCTCCCCCTATTTGAGCCTCACGTGATTAATAGACGGCCCCTTATATGATTTTTTAATCCTAGAGCGTTTGAAAGTTGGTAGAAAAATTAGATTTGCAAAAATATTTACGGACTCTATTTTTTATTTGAAAACTTTTCGGCTCATGTGTGACAGTAGTATTTTAGTACGTTAGGCCCACTATTATACTCCGTAAAGAAAAACATCACGGGAGTACGCTTAATAATTTAATTTTATTTACGAACTGACGTATAAAATTAGTACTTTACAAAAAAATCACCAAAACCAAAATAACTTTCAAACCACTGAAAATCGCATAACATACATGGGGGTTCAATCGATAGGTATTGAGGTCCCCCATCCTTATATGCGTCGTTTGCTCCACCCCTCGCGTTACACGCTGTATATTGCTGGGCTCGTACTCTATGCTAGCATACTAATTAATGAGATATCAAACATGGTGGCGTAAACGCGAAAGGTAAAGAACTTTAAAAACTTGTAGGAGCATGTGAAGGAATATTGGCATATATAATAAATGAAGATTGAACTTTAAAATGTTAACAATACTTATTTATTAAGAATATATTAACCATCGAGTTATATATGGTTAATATATATTAACCATCGACCGCTTTCAATTTCGCAATTTTTTCGCAGTCTTTTCGTTCGCTATAGTAACGTGTCAAACTCGCGTTCGGTCTGTGTCGACTGAAGCTAGCACCGCAATCCTTCGCGCGATCGCAGCGCCATCCCTGTTGCCTTCATTTTTGGGCACGCTTTTTTTTATCGTCTCCCCATTGGAGTTTAGGCTCCTGTATCTAGTCTCCATGATTGGTTCCATCTCCGTCTCTTTTTACTCAACCAGGCGAGTTTAACCTCCGTGCTTTTCAACGTCGATCTGTCAAAACAGTGTCAGGTGCGGGAAATATAAATCATTGATTCGGGCCACGACTGGCAAAAAGCGTGGAAAATTTCTGTCTGCTAAAAATGTCGGTTAAAAATGAAATATGTGTGGAAATTCGAACGAGTGAGATGAGGTTAGGACTACAGCCAGCTGCTGCCTTGCCGTCACGTCTCTGCGTCGTAGCAAGTGGTAATAAATCCGATACCGGAAGTTCAAATTAAACTTGATATTACACAAAAATTAGGTCATTAAGTGTAATTTTTTCTGAGAGCATTGGATTACTACAAGTGTTAAGTATGTAAATCTGATTATTTTTAAGAATCCGACGGATTCCCACTGTTATATACACTTTTATAACGACCGGAAATTGGGTTTTTGTATATCGTCTCGGAATTCCTTCACAAAAATACGCAATTGTAATATTTTTTTCTCTGCAATTAGGTCGATAAGGGGCCGTCCATTAATCACGTGAGGCCTTAATAGGGGGAGGAGGGGTTTGGATAACATCACGATTGATCACGCTGGGGGGGGGGGGGGTGTTGTGACATATCACGTGTATTTTTTTGTGTAACTGCGTGAACCGGAGTGCATCCGCTGTGAGCTATTGAACAGGCAAGTTGTGCCCAAGGAGCTGGCACCTTTTGGAATTTTTGCCGTACTCTGCCACTCGCAGCGCTAGTTATACTCTCACAACCTAATACGTGTGCAGGGGCTATGTATATAATACGATCGCTATGTACGCCGTGCGGGCCTCGCGTCTGCGCAATAAGAATATTGTAAGATAACTGCTAGCGCCATGGGGAGAAGTAGAACTAAAAAAGCGGTCAAAAAGAGGAGCATTTGTATACCGGTAGGGGATAGAAGGTTTCAACCCCTTGGTTGTGCCTAAAATGTAACCTAAACAACAGTTTTTAGTTCTATTTAATTTCGACTGGCCACCTACTTAAAGTGAAATGCCTACATCTGATCCACAAAAGGCTTGTCCACTTGTTACTGTAGAAAACAGGCAAATGAGCCCATGCTCCTAGGACAATGCCATTTAAATATATTGACAATATATATTATTTCGTTTTTGACAATCAAATACCGTACTTCCTATCGGTCGTGTCTGACATTTCTTAACACAAAAAATACACGTGATGTGGACGGGGGGGGGGGGGGGCTGGAAACCTCACTACATATCGCCACGGGGAAGGGGGGCTCAGAAAGTGGCCTAAAAAACCTCACGTGATTAATGGACGACCCCTAACCAAGCCTGAAATTCTACAGAGACGATTATTAATGTATTTAGTGAAGCTAAAAAAAATGAAAATCCTTTGGTCTGAAGCCTGGCGATAGGATTACCTTAAGAACACCGGTTGAGCCCCTCAGGTTCAAACGTCCTTCAGGAGATTGTTCATAACTTCGTTAATTATTAATATTTTTCAATGAATTTTGGTACACAACTTTCTTAACGTACGTACAAATAAATGTCCAAACGATTTTCCAATCGCCTCACTTATTCCTTCGATTTTTTTTAAATAACCCCGATTTTCGGGTCGTCGCAGTATTATTTGTAACCCCCGAGAAAAATCTTTCGATTGCCGGTCGAATGCCCTGACCACTGAGCACCAGCCAGCTTGCCACATTTTCTCGGATAGTCTCGATATTCGCAACATTACAACTCCCTCCTGCCAAAGTCGTCGGTCAAAGTGCCACACCTTTCACTATTTGCCTCAGCGACTTCGCTACTTTTAGTTCCCGAGAGACACTCCTCCCCGTCACCCCGGAGTGTTTCTCAACGTTTCGACATTTCCGCCAAATGACGAAGATGGAAAAAAAACGGCGCGAATCTCCAATGATCCGCGCGCAGACGATACGTGCTAGTCAATTCAAGTTTTATTCACCATATAAAACCAATCGATTGCGAAATTATCGATAAGTTCAAGGTCACAAGTACAATAACCCTCCGTTGCATTTTCGTCCTTTCCGTTGATCACTCCCACCTGCTCTTGCGCACTCTCCTGCGCTCGGCCCTGTCAGCGCTGCTCGATTCGTCGTTGCTCTGGCTGTCCGGATGCGCCGCGGACTCTTGGGCCGCGTTCGACTCGTTCGAGTTGGGTGGCGGTGGCGGGGGCGGCATTATCACCGAGGGCGGCTGTATCGTTTGTTCCCACGTGTGATCGGAGGACGCGCGAAACTGTGGCGTGATTTTTTTTTCAAATTTAGTGCGTTCTCCCAGCAACTTCCGGCCGAGCTCATTGCCGAAATACTAATGAACCACCGCACGAAAAGACAGCACGGGCATAACAAAAAATCACCTGAGAGCTGTATTGGCTTCTGAAGGCGGCTTTCATAGCAGACAATCGATCGCTACCCGGTCCCTGTCTCTCCAATTTCTTCACAACTTCGCTTATGTCCTTGGGCAATTGTGAAGACGTTCCTCCGGCCTTGAATCAACGACGAGAAACCCGTGAGATATCAATTTTCATCGTTAAAAGAAAAAACAAAAGAAGATTCGTTTATTTCGAAACGTTAAAATACCTGTGCCGGTTTCTCGTTTCGACCACGGAAGCCAAGTCCGGCGCCACCAACGTTGAGACTCTTGCCCTTGCCGCCCTTGAATCTCGATTTGCGGAACCAGGAGCTCTGCATCGCGAGATCCATCAGTCCTTTGGGCACTTCCTGATTGGCGCCTTCGAGATTCCTCACGAGATGGCCCGCGAACTCTTTGTCCTTCTCGGTCACGAGGGTGTAAGCGTCGCCCTTCTCACCCGCCCGGCCCGTTCTGCCTATTCGATGCGTGTGCGTGTCTATGTCCCTCGCCACGTCGTAATTTATCACCGTCTTTATGTGAGGTATGTCCAGACCGCGCGCTGCCAATTGAAAGTGTTATAATTCTTCAACTGCCTAGTGGATCGATCCCGAATTTCGCATACAGGCTTTGAACAAACGAAGCAACGATGCATCATGTTGGGAGCCTTCCAACTAAAACCCCGAACAAGCGCCGCATGCACGAACTATCGTAACTTCTCCAACAGCAATTTTCGAGACGAGGTTGGAAAACGATTGCAGCGTGAACCGGAAGTCCCAGATCGCAGCATGATCCGGAAGTTCCAGATCACGACATGAACCGGAAGTACTCGATCGCAACATAAACCGGAAGTTCCGGATCGCATCATCAACCGGAAGTACCGGATCACATCATGAACAAGAAATACCGGCTCGCAACATGAACCAGAAGTTCCAGATCGCAACACAAACCGGAATTCTCAAATCACAACATGAAGAGAAAGTACCGGAATGTAACATGAACCGGAAGTTTTGGATCACATCATGAACAAGAAATACCGGCTCGCAACATGAACCGGAAGTTCCAGATCGCAACACAAACCGGACGTCTCAGGTCACAACATGAAGAGGAAGTACCGGAATGCAACATGAACCGGAAGTTCCGGATCACATCATGAACAAGAAATACCGGCTCGCAACATAAACCGGAAGTACCGGATCGCAACATGAAGAGGAAGTACCGGAATGCAACATGAACCGGAAGTTCCAGATCGCAACACAAACCGGAAGTCTCGGATCGCAACATGAACCGCACGTTCCGGATCGCATTACGAACCGAAAGTATCGGCTCGCAACATGAACCGGAAGTACCAGATCGCAACACGAACCGGAAGTCTCAGATCGCAACATGAACCGGAAGTTCCGGATCGCAATATGAACCGAAAGTACCGGATCCCGATGTGAACCGGAAGTACAGGATCGCAACGTGAACCGGAAGTACCGGATCGCGACGTGAACCGAAAATATCGAAAAACAAACAAAAAGACGCTAATTTACCTGCCACGTCGGTGGCGACCAGTATACTGACTTCTTTTCGTTTGAAGGCCGTTATCACTTTGTTTCTCTCTATCTGATCCATGTCTCCGTGCAACAGCATCACGTCGAATTCCTTCAGCTTGAGATTGTTCGCCAATTCTTCGGCGTTTAGCTGCGGAAATCAGAGAGAGAGAGAGGGAGGGAGAGAAAGAGAGGGAAAGGAACATTATTTTCTGTCGCGTTTCACGATTTCGAACACATTCGAAAAATCACCTCAAGATCAACGTGGGTGTTTTTCGCCTTGAATCGTACCTTTTTCGTCACGAATATCAGCAAACTGCCAGCGCTCAGATATTCGACTATGTTGTGCAACAACCACGACCATTTTCCAATTGGATTGTTGTGAAAGACCGTGACGTGTTGCGTCACGTCCGTGTTCGCTTCGCCCACGTCACCGTGTACAATCCTCACGGGATCGGTCAACACGTCTCGCGCGAGTTTCTCGACGCGTTTCTTGAACGTTGCACTGAAGAGGAGCGTTTGTCGATCCGGCCGCACGTGATTGCATATCGATCGTACCTGAGGCTCTGCAAAG
>OX101788.1:7281732-7499062 GCA_944452715.1 Ophion slaviceki | reverse complement strand
AATATTATGTATCTCAGTGTCAATCAACGAATTCATGTACACGTTGTCGGCGCAATACTTCACACACCATCAAAGATTTTAAATCCAAATTTTTCAGCAGGATGGTTCATCGCCAAGGACACTTGGCGACAAACCAGTCCACTGATAAATTTGGACTTGAAATCATCGACCGCGGATGGTTACACGAATTTGTTGATTTATACTACAATGCATAATATTTTGTTCCAATTTTGTTTGCCTCAGTTGTATTGCAAATAGTATTGTGACAAAATATTATCCATCGTAGTGTCGCAAAACTTTGGACATAAACATTTTTAATTCACATTTGTCAGCGGGGTGGTTAATTGCCAAAGGCACTGCGTTGGCGACGGACCAGTCTACTGCTAAATTTAGACTTAAAATCATCAACCGATGACGCTTCCACCAATTTATTGATTTATACTACAATGCATAATATTTTCTTCTAATTTTATTTGCCTCAGTTGTGCTGCAAATAAAATTGTAACAAAATATTATACATTATAGTATAAATCAACAAATTCGTGTATGCGCCATTGGTCGATGATTTCAAGTCCAAATTTGTTAGCGAACTGGTTTGTCGCCAAGGAAGTTTGTTTAGCTATGAACCACCCTGTTGACAAATGTGAATTTAAAATCTTTGAGCGAGTGCAAAGTTTTGCACAGACGATGCATATATTAATTCATTGCTTGACACCACGATGGATAATATTTTGTTAGAATTTTATGTGCAACCCAACTGAGGCAAATAAAATTGGAACAAAATATTATGTATCTCAGTGTCAATCAACGAATTCATGTACACGTTGTCGGCGCAATACTTCGCACACCATCAAATATTTTAAATCCAAATTTTTCAGCAGGAGGGTCTGTCGCCAAGGAAGTGTCTTTGGCGATGAACCATCCCGCTGAAAAATGAACCAGTAGCCTGGTTGCACTGACAACGTGTACATGAATTCGTTGAAGTGCCTGTGGCGATTAATCATCACGCTTTCAACGATAACGGGAGCAGGGAGGACGAAAAATAAGACACTCAAGCAGCATTGTTAACTTACCGCTATTTTTTTCGGCTGCCCGACTTGTCCAGTCTTCTTTTTTTTTATCTGAAAAATTGAATACGTTATTAATACGGCCTTATTCATACCCGTCTGTTATTAAAAAATAAAGTTATTAAAAAAAACTGTTATTAAAAAATTATTATATGAATATACAAATACATAGAAGGTTATATACGAATATACATATCGGATATGTAAAGAAAGAAGACTTACTCCGCGGCATCATCATGGATGTTTGAAGTCGAATGGCGTTTTATCGCCGTCTCTTCAGTCTTGTCGGCCGCGCAGGGCAGAGTTGCCAACGTGCCCACAGCAAATTTTCGCGTGGGGCATTGACTAGTATCGAACGGGAATAGCGCTACGCTCGCCGGGCGAGGACTGCACGTGTTCCGCTCGAGTAGTATAGAGTCGAAGCACTCGTACAAACGTGGGAATACCGCATACAATGTATCGTTATTTAAAATCCTTATAAATAACCCTATCAAAATGGAATTCCATAATCGATATTGCGACATTGCGCTCGAATTATATGTTTTTTATGCGTTTTTCCGAGCGCAAAACTTTACGCTTCACAATTGTTGTACTGCGTCTCATTATAGACGCCTCGGCCCCAACAAAATTCAACTTAGAACGTATTTTTCAAACAGCTTCATCGCCTCTAGCAACCGTATTCCTTTGAATAACGAAAAACTTTAATTCGTGGTAACGTTATTTTCCAGGCGAATCCCTCACGAACATGGTTGATAGGAAATTCGACCGGCGTCGCATTTTCCGTAGTAATTGTCGTCCGATGTAGATCATCAATAATTCAGTACATTTAATCATCATACGCATTTCCGTATTGTACTTTCTACGTAATTTGTGTACGCCCCCGTGTCATAAACATCAAACAGATTGCTCTGCGCAGCCGCGAGTGTGCCACATCCGGGCGAGCGCACCGCCTCCGAGTAGCATCGCCTGTTACTAGTGTCTTCGTTTTAATATGTACCGTGATTTTGACAGCTTAACCCCCAAGTAGGGTTAGGGTGTGCCAAAAAATAAAATTTATTTATTTCAATTACAAAAACCTAAAAGTGCACAGAATAAGTGTAAAGAAAAAAGAAATGGCCGTTTTTTGGGCCATATTAATTTGACGTGTAATCTGAAGAAAAAAACTAAACGGCTCTTTTCAGAGCCAAAAATAAATTTGACCAAGGTCCCTGCATCGCAGATTCAGAGCTCAGAAAATTCTCTGAAATTATGGATATAGTTGATGTGGGAAAAGTTCATTAATCGCCTCTTGTATACCGAGAAATATACATTTTTCAATGTCTCCAATCGCTTAAGAAAACCATGTTGTTCTCTTTGCAGTCTCTACAAATATAAAATGTTCATTGCTCTTAGTTAAAGTAAGACAAACAATAAAATGCTCAGATAACTAGGTACTAGAAAGCCAAACAAGCTCAACATGCTGGACCTAAAGATAGAAAAGCCATCGATAGCATTCGACGAGCCAACAGCGGAGCGAACAGCCTCTATTCCGGTGTACACAATTGCAGCAGTATAAAAAAAAAATCCTGATGACAACAAAGCTCAATGCGACTCTCGGTAACTCTCGTCTGATGTTCAATAATAGCTATGAGCCACTCTTCAGGCTAGTCGCAGTTTAACTCATCAATGAGAATCAATGCCTCGGCTTAATGAGCCTAGCCAACAAACAGGAGACCCCGGACGACATGACGAGCCTCCTCGGCTTTAGCGTGGAGTAGGATATCCTCTCGAATACCCCCTAGCCCAGGAACATAGTATGCATAAGGTTTACTCTGAACACTTGGATTTGATGAAAATTCGTTTGATAGTTTCGATTATATCGATGTTCTTTTAGTTCTCAACATAATTTAAGAAACGAATTTTCATGTTTATAAGATTAATAAAAATTTGAAAAATGATTTATGCTACACCTAGAGCTATGTATAGCAGATATTTGAATTCATCGAAAATATCAATTCAAATATCTGGAAAAACGTTTCCCTGCTCCGTACGAATTTGAAGCTATAGACATACTTTCATCAGACATATTTGAAATTCGCTCCTGTTTAAACTGAAGCTCAATGAAAAAAGGTTTTTTGTTCCTTTCAAAAAGATGAAATCCTTTTCCACACTTTGAAGTAAAAAAAGAATGCCAAGTAATAAAAAAATTCCGCCGAAAATATTATTGCTTGTTTTACCATTAATAAAATTCTGATTTATGGTAGAATACTTTTTTTTAAATTTAAACAATGCTTTTCTTATATTTTTCCAATTCAAATTAACGAAAAAAGTGAAATCACTTTTTATAAAATAGCCAAGCAAGTAAAAACTTTGCAAATTATTTAACCTAAGGAATAATATTATTCTACATATTTCATTTTCATTCTAAAAAATCATCTCACTGTTGTAACAAAAAATTCGTGTCATTACTATATAAAAGTACAACGTAAGTACCACACAAGTACACTGGAAATGCTGTGTAACGACTTGGCATGCATGGTTAAGAAAAAAGCTCGCGAAGATACCGTTCGAAGAATTTGCCGTTCCTTCCGCCCGCGTTAATAAGTTTTGCGATTAAAATAGGCATGTGTGTTATATATATATATATATATATATATATATATATATATATATATATATATATATATATATATATATATATATATATATATATATATATATATGAGGCGTTCCATACCATTTCGAACTGTCAAAAAGGTGTCCACTCTCAAAAAAATTGAAATTTTGTCAAATTATTTAATTATATGAAAAAAAAGTGTAGATTTTTAAAAAATTTTGTATCGCATTTTCTCGAGTTTTTCAAAATTTCAAAATTTTCAAAATACCGTTATATCTCGTGAGCATTTGATTTATCATAAAAATGTTTAAGACAAAAAATTGCAATTTTAAATGAACTTTATGAAACAATTTTTGTTTGAATTTTTCGAGTTTAAAAAATGCCCATTTTCACCAAAATTATACAAAAATATTTTTTTTTCGGTCGGTATGTCACTTGATTTTTCTCAAAAAATTCCAGAAAATACTCTGAAGTGTGTACAGTAACACCTATTTTTTTTTCAGAGTGGCTCGATTCGTTGTTCCAAAGCTGTGCTTTGTTTTATTATTATGATTTTTTTTTAGACAAATCAATTATTATTCAAAATTATTCTCCCCCAAATTTTTCTCACATTTTTCAGGCAATAAACATCCATAACAGTAATAATATTTTTGAGCTTAATCATAAATTATCGGTAAGGTATACAAAGTTAATCTTGCCATACAAAGTAACGTTCGTTGTCCAACATGAAAATTGTGATACAAAGTAACGTCGTCGTGTAAAGTAACATATGGAAAATGCGATACAAAGTATCGTTGATCGCCCAATGTAAAGAGTCATACAAAGTAATGTGCGCCGTCGAATGCCTTCTACATCCTTCATAATAAAAGAAAGCACAGCTTTGGAACAACGAATCGAACCACTCTGAACAAAATAGGTGTTACTGTACACACTTCAGAGTATATTCTGGAATCCTTTGAGAAAAATCAAGTGACATACCGACCGAAAAAAATATTTTTCTATAATTTTGGTGACAATGGGCATTTTTTAAACTCGAAAGATTCAAAACAAAATTTTTTCACAAAGTTCATGTAAAATTGCAACTTTTTTGTCTTAAACATTTTTCTGTTAAATTAAATGCTCACGAGATATAACGGTATTTTGAAAATTTTGAGATATTGAAAAACTCGAGAAAGTGCGATCCAAAAATGTTGAAGAAATGTACACTCTTTGTTTTTCATATAATTAAATAATTTAAGAAAATTTCAATTTTTTTGAGAGTGGACACCTATTTGACCGTTCGAAATGCCATGGAACGCCTCATATATATACACACACACCCTTAGCCAAATTATAAAGCACCCTGTAATTTTTCTATGCACAAAAAATCGAAAATCTCAGCGAAAAAGAAGTGAACCGATTTACCAAACGACGTTTTGAAGAGGATGGAACCAGCTTTATTTTGCTTTTTTATTTTTATTTTGGCGAATTTGTTGTACACGGTACATCACTTCGAAAATGCTGGTTTTTCACGATTTTTGCACTTCACAGAATCGCGTGCTCGACATAAAAAAAATAGTAATTTCACCATTCAATGATGAGATCTGGGTAAAGGAAAGCGTTTGCTTCAGTTTTTTTTTATTTGCGATTTTTTTTAGCAGAGTAACTTAGTTTGAAAACACGGCTGATTTCCGAAAAGCCGGCATCGTGCGGCGCAACTTGAAAAGTATGAGATTTGTTATATTTAGTCCAAGGAGTAAAAAGTTATATTTTGTTATTTTGGAGTCACTAAATTGTTCTTAGATTTTTTTCCAAACTTTATTTGTATCGCTAGTTTCGGTTGATAGTCGACGATTTGGCTTGATATCGTCGGCTATCAACCAAAACTAGCGATACGAAGAAATTTTGGAAAAAAAATCTTTAAAAAAATTTGCGTCTTCAAAATAACAAAATATAACTTTTTACTCCTTAGAGTAAATATTCCAAATCTCATAATTTTCAAGTTACGCCGCACGATTCCAGCTTTTCGGTAACCTGCCGCTTTTTCAAGAAAAAACTAAAGTACTCTGGGGGAAAAAATCAAATTTTTTTTTAAATCGTCATCAAAGTTAACGGTTTCCTTTTAACGATCTTATCATTAAATGGTGAGATTAATATTTTTCTAAGTCCAGCACGCGATTCTGCACAGTGCAAGAATCGTGAAAAACCGGAATTTTCAAAATTACGCACCGGGTACGAAAAAATTCAAAAATAGAAATAAAAAAGCAAAATGAAGTTTATTTTATCCTCTTCAAAAAGCGGTTTGGCAAATTGGTTTCCAATTTTTTGTCGCCGAGATATTTAATTTTATGTACGAAGGTATACGATGGGTCTTATAGTCTAAGAATCGACAACCAAAATAGATGTCCAGTTTATAGATCGATTAAACCCACTTTGTCAGTCTGCCGTAGCGTCATTGTTCATTGATTCGGGTGACTGGCAGTTTTTCATTAATGGGTGTGAGGGCGGTACGGCCGGAAAGGGGTTAAAAATGAACCTCACACCCACTAATGAAATGTTGCCAGACACCCGAATCAATTAACTAATGAAGTGGGTTTAATCGATCTATCAATCGGACACCTATTTTGGTTGTCTGCTCTTAGACTATTACCATGTAGGGAATAAGAGAGACGGTAAAGGATGTATTAGGAATGCATTGAAAATGTAAGGAAAATAAATAAAAAAAATAGAAAGCTCTGGTATTCAGTATTTATTAAATGAAAAAAAAATAAAAACTAGAACAATATATTTTATATAGACTCTACATAACTGTTATTTTCTAGGTAACTGCTTTTTTTCCAAATTAAAATGGGTATTGGAACCCTTGGGACCATTGAAGGGGCGCATATTGCTGCGGCCCTTGGGTCCATTGAGGGATTGGCGGCTGTGGTGGCGGCACTTGGGCCCAAAACGGGGGCCACTGCCATGGCGATTGTGGCCACTGCTGTGGTGATTGTGGCGGCGGGCCTGATGGCCACATGTGTGCCGATGCGTGGGGCTGGGCCCATTCCCGTTGCCCTCCGCGATGCCACAATGACGTTTGGACGTCGCGTGGCGTGGACGCATTTTGCGGCAAGCCTCGACGACGGCCCCGCGCCCTGGGCGCTCCTTGCTGTGCCGGGACGCCTCCCCTTTCCCTAAGGCGATCGGCCATTCGCCGATTCGCCGCCCGCCCATTGCACTGGGCAAGTTGAGCCTCCAGCGACTTCACACGATCGCTTTCTTGTTGGAAGCGACGATTCGCGTCCAACAAGAAAGCGCTCGTTTGATTTAGCCCAACTTGCAATTGCTGCACTTGGGTCTCCAAGTGCACCAATTGCAAGCTGGGCGTTTGGGTCGAACCTGCGATGCTGGTGGTGAACTAAAAAAGAAAACAATCATTATAAAAAAGGGATAATATCAAAAGGATAGAATATACCAATGTGTATGAAGAGGCTACCTCTACGTAGAGGCAACACAAAAATTGACAAATTCAGATTTTTTGTGCGCAACGATTGGTAAAAAAGAAATTCATTTTTTTAAAATATAAATGTACTTATATGAAGCATTCCACACCAAGTGAAACACTAAAAAATTATGTAATTTTTAAACGGGCTCATCATGTGTTTTCAAGTTCGTTCAAGTGTCAAAAGCAACTACAATTTTTTAAAGATTTTTAAATTGGATTTTACACTCGAATTTGGATACCGGGAAATTTTTCTCTTTTTTTTCGATTCATCATACTCAAAAAGTGAAATACGATGTGCTGGTCTAGTGGTTAGCGTGCTTGCCTCTGAAATAAGCACATCGTGAGGTCGCGAGTTCGAATTACCGTCTCGTAGTTTCGGAGAGAAATAAAAACACAGGCGTGACGTGCCCAGTTCTACACGGATGTCGCGCACACGGACCGGTACGTGTGTGTGTGTCGGGCGTGTATGGCTGTAGCCTGTGAGCTATTTCTCGACGAAACGCGACTAGCTCCGAGGCTGGGAAGCAAACTCGAGACCGGCTGTATTGGTATAGGTTTTCCGCAGTTTCCCTATACCCATGACAGAAAATGTCATAGTGAATGCGATACAGAGGGGGAAGTCGGCTGGGCCGCAAGGTGGGGATCGATTAGGTATGTGGATTGGAGAAAATGATGGGAAATGTAAAAAGGGAAAATCCCTGTACATGGAAGCTACAATTAGCGAAGCGTTCGCCGTAGCAGAGACAACAGAAAAAATAAAATAAAAATAAAAAAAATACTCTAAAAGTGATGCATTGTTAAAAAAAAACGTCAAAGAAGAAAATTTAGGTTTTCGAATGTACTTTTCAATCATATATGTTTTGTAACTGTTAAAAATTCTGCTAATGTATTTTTCGACGAAATAAGGTAAAAATATTTTTTTTCGTCAAGTTCGCCCACTTTTATTTTTCTATAAATTTGAGAGAACTTTCGTTGATGTCATAACAAACCACAGAAAAATTGGCATGGAGAATTCATATCTTCCAATTACTTTTTAAGGTTAACTGATGAAGAATTTTATCGAACCATGGATATTCAATATCGACCATTGTTTTAGGCACAACAGTGGATTGCGACGAATATTTAGTATTATCTAGCACCATTTTGTCCTCCTTTCAATTCAATTATGGTTTTGTTTGTCTGTCCCGAAATTTTTCATTTACGCACCGGTTCTCGTAGCGTTATTCTCGTATCAAAAAGAAATCTTGCTTTTCGTTTGTTGAATGATCTAGTTTGCTCACTCTCAATGCTAATACAATTGATGTTGCGGAAGAACTCGGTCAAAACGATTCGATATGGTTTTCTCATCGGTGGCTTTTGTATTAGTAGACTAACTATATTATGATTCACTCATTGTTTAACGATAAAAAGATTCAAAAATGCAAGATTTCGAGGCAGACAAACAAAACCATAATTGAATTGAAAGGAGGAGAAAATGGATCTAGATAATACTAAATATTCGTCGCAATCCACTGTTGTGCCTAAAACAATGGTCGATATTCAATATCCATGGTTCGATTAAATTCTTCATCATCTAACCTTAAAAAATAATTGGACGATATGAATTCTCCATCATGCCAATTTTTCTATGGTTTGCTATGACATCAATGAAAGTTCTCTCAAATTTATAGAAAAATAAAAGTGGGCGAACTTGACGAAAAAAATTATTTTTACCTTATTTCGTTGAAAAATACATTAGCAGAATTTTTAACAGTTACGAAACATATATGATTGAAAAGTACATTCGAAAACCTAAATTTTCTTCTTTGACGTTTTTTTCGTACAATGCATCACTCTTTGAGTATGAAGAATCGAAAAAAAAACGAGAAAAATTTCCCGGTATCCAAATTCGAGTGTTAAATACAATTTAAAAATCTAAAAAAAAATGTAGTTGCTTTTGACACTCGAATGAACTTAAAAACAAATTATGAGCCCATTTAAAAATCACACGATTTTTTAGTGTTTCACTTGGTGTGGAATGCTTCATATATAGAGCCTTTAAAAACAATTTTCGCCGGCAGATGATGAAATTTTCTTTGCAGAGCTTGGCGGTAGGCATGACATCTCAATAACCACTTGATGGGTTGTTTTCGTGCTTACAGAAGAAACCGTTCAAATACGTTGACGACCCCACGTTTTCAAAATCGATCTTTATTTTTTAATACTTACGAAAAAAGTGCGAATTTTACAAAACATTCTGTATACTCAACTTCCAATTACCAAAGGGTCTCCCCTTTGTAAAAAAAAAATTATTTTGAAAATCAAATATCGTCATCGACCTTTAAATGTTCGTGAACGTATCTCCTGTAAATTTCGGAAAAATCCATCGAGTGGTTCTCGAGATATATCCGCCGCCAAATGTCGCAAAAAAAATACATTATCTGTCGGTAGAATTTTTGTTTTTTTTTTTAAATTTTTTTTGGTGATTTTTTTAAGGCTCTCAATATATGTATGTATGCGTTTTAAAAATTCATATTTTTCACACCATCAGTTTTCCAGAAAAAAAATCGGTATTTGGCAGTTTGTTGGGGCATCTAGAAAGATGTTGCCCGTAAATTAACAATTAAGATTTTCCATTGAGGAGTTACATACCTGCCCAAATTGCTGCGCATATTGTGGCGGCGGCGGCGGCGGCGGCGGTGGTGGTGGTGGCGGTGGCGGCGGCGGCTGAGCCACCTGCGGGCGATGTGGCGGCGGCGGCTCGGGTGCCTGCGGGCGGTGTAGGGGCGGCGGCACGTACGTCTGCGGGCGATGTTGCGGCTGCGCCCGCCGGCGTGGCCGCCGTTCAACCGCCTGAACATACGTCCAGTTTCCCGGCTGGCCCGTCTGCGGTGGTGGTGCGTGGACCGCTTGCGTCGGTGGCGATGGTGGGGCAATGACCTGCGCCGGCGGCGGTGGCAGGTCGATCTCCTGCACCGGCGGCGGTGGCGGAGGGGCGCCCGGTATCGGCTCCGGTGGATCCGCTTGGGGAAGCGGTTGCGGCTCGGTTGGTGGGTTGTTAATCTGAAAAATAAGCAAATAATTTAAACAAGCGGAACCAGGAAAAATTATAAATTCTGTCATTTAAAGTACATATTTGTGAACAGACTGACTCATCGCGAAGGAAATTTGTTGATTAGCCATTCACTGACAAATTTGCACTTAAGGTAGTACGAGCGCGCAATCTTGTTTTCTATAGATTTTGTTCAAATTTTAACCAGACATTGTTCACATCATTATGCATGTTTGAGTGAAATTTCAGAACAGTCGACTATTTAGATTGGGAGATAATGGGTTTTAAAATTGCAAATTTTATCACTGCAGGGTGTCTGCATTGAAATTTAGACAGAATAATTTTCCGTAAAAAAATGTTTGTCCCCTATAATAAAAAGACATATGCCAACACAACAGAACAGTATTGTTCAATATTTCGAAAAAAATAATAATTATCGTGTTCCTAAAGTTAAAAATGTTGTCATAGAAAAATATTTGCATTATAAATATTCATTTTATATTGTTTATGTTAGCTTCATCAACAAATAAAAGTGTTCGTTCATTCATAACTAATTAAAAACTTTGTTCGATTAAAAATTACTTCGGTGTGTCTTCTTATTATAGGGGACAAATATTTTTTACGGAAAATTATTTTGTCTAAATTTCAATGCAGACCCTGCAATGTTAAAAGTTGCCATTTAAAAACCCATTATCTTCCAATCTAAATAGTCGACTGTTCTGAAATTTCACTCAAACATGCATAATGATATGAACAATGTCTGGTTAAAATTTGAACAAAATCTATAGAAATCAAGATTGCGCGCTCGTACTACCTCAAAGCCATCCACTGATGACTCGCACACCAATTTGCTGATTGAGACGACAATGCATTATATTTTTTTCCAATTTTATATGTCCCAAATGCGTTACCAATAAATTTGGAAAAAAATATTAAGCTTTGTAGTGTCAACCAATTCATTTATGCGAACCGGATTGGTGATACTATTTTCATACGATAAAGGATTTTGAGTTGAAATTTCTCAACGGAGCTATTCATCGCCAACGATACGTGCTTGACAATGAAACACTCCACTGACAAATTTGAGCTCATAGAGCATTTTACGTGCAAACTTGTCAACGAAGTGGTTCATTGCGAGGGAAGTTATCCTTGGCTATGAATCACTCTGCTGAGAAATTTCAAGTCGTCACATATTTGAAGTCCAAACGTGCCAGCAGAATTCTTTGCTCCCATTTCCTTGGCTATGAATCACTCCGCTGAGAAATTTGCACTCAAGTATTTTAAGTCCAAACTTGTCAGCGGAATGGTCCATTTACAGGAAAGTGTCCTTGGCCATGAATCACGCTGCTAAAGTTTGCATCGTTGGACTGCAACGAATTTAACTTCTTTTGGCAAATTTCGCCTACGAAAGTCCTTCAACCATTTTTTAAGAAATTTTTTTATCGATCAACGCTAACAATCTATTAAAAAAAAGATCACCTATCGCAATAAAAATATGGAAAATAAAATGTAAAGCGGAACTTTCGTTGCGTTCCAACGATGCAAACTTCCACACCATCACGAATCACTTCACCAAGAAATTTGGACTTGAATTAGGACTAATTATGAATGCTGTAAATGAAAAAATTGGCTCAACCTTACTTACCACCTTTTTCGGCCGCCCGACCGGACCTTTCTTCTTTTTCGGATCTAAACAATAAAACACATCGATTTACTTGTATTATACCACATTTAAACAAACACATTCTTAGAAAATATTACTATCGAAGAATAGAATTATTAATATTAAACATATAAAAACAATTCTTTTGAAATAAACAAAAACACTTACTGCGAGTCATCGTCAACTGGTCTTCGATTCGAAAGAATGTATATTTGTTTCTTCGATGTCGTCGAACACTCAAGTTAGGCCTGCCAACCCCGCATCAAGGCGGTATCGCACGACACAACGGGTGGTTACAGTCGCATCCGGGGACGGCGCTGCGCTCTCTAAGAGGCGCGCTTTAAAATTCCAAGTTCATTCAAATTACGTTGCTTTAATTACGCGACGCAAAATACGCACCGTTAATTAAGCGACGCAAATTACGCAGCGTTAATTACGCTCGTCTGGCCTCACCCTTACAGACTCAAAAGTTGAAACGCCATACGCGAGCGTTCGTGGAAACGCTGAAATGCGTATCTCAACAACACGTCGTGGCGCGCACTTTGCGAACGCGCCGTCCGGCGCGTTTTGCGAAGAGTTACATTTTGGCAGCATTGTGCGTCACGTGTAATCAACAGTATTGCAGTGGCTTCGTGAATCGTACGTCAGAACCATTGTTGTGATCAGCCAAATCATCGTGAGAAGTGCAAGTTATTGTGTTTAGTGTAAGAAGATAATCGAAAATTGGAGAAGCAATCGGTTGCCGCTGGAACGAAGATTTTTCGTCAGAAGTTCCAACTCCAGAGAGATCGGATGACCGGTGTCAACTCCAAGGTAAGGTACATTTCTTAGCCGCGCTATTTTTTATAAATGAAATTGTAATTCGATTCTTGCTTCGTCATGAATCTATTCATGTCGAAACAAGAATCGACTGAATTTTGGAAACGGGAAATGCTCGGCGATTGGACGGTCGAATTAGGTTAGAATATACCGAGCGGAAAGATTCATGGCCAACGATGATTCCTTGGCAATTCGTGCTTCGGCACAAATTGGTCCGTGCTGAACCTATTCGATTCGTGCTTCGGAACGAATCGAATGGAAATTTAGCTCCAAATCGAATTTAGCTTTCGTACGATTCACTTTGGGCCGCTGCACGAATTGCGAAGAAGCTATCCCTGGCGATGAGTCACCCCGCTTCGTATATTTCAAACGAATTCGAACGAAAAATCGGCAAGAATTTCACGTTCGAATCAGGGTAGAATATACCAAGGAAAGAGGTTCATCGCCAAGGATGGATTCGTGGCAATTCAGGCTTTGGCACAAATTGGTTCGTGCCGAAGCTAAATCCTAATTCGATGCATGCTTCAGCATAAATTGATTCGAGCTGAAGCTAAGTTCCAATTCGTTTTGGGCTTCCGCACGAAACAAATTGAAATCTAGCTCAAAATGGAATTTAGATTTGCACTATTAGATTCGTGCCGCAGCATGAATTGCCAAGGAGGCATCCTTGGCGATAAGTCTCTCCGCTCGGTATATTGCAAAAGAATTCAACTGTGAAATTCAAGCAGAGAGATTCATCCCCAAGGATGCTTCCTTGGCAATTTGTGCTTTGACACAAATTGTTTCGTGCCAAAGCACATATCAAATTGGAATTTAGCTTCGGCATAAACCAATTTGTGCTAAAGCACGGATTGCCAAGGCAGCATCCTTAGCCATGAGTCCCTCCGCTCGGTATATTCCAAACGAATTCGAACCAAAATTCGGCGAAAATTTGATGTTTGAGTCAGGATACGATATACCGAGCGGAGAGGTCTAACGCCAAGCATGCAGCCTTGGCAATTCGTGCTGTGGCACAAATTGGTTTGTGCCGAAGCTAAATTCCAATTCGATTCGTGCTTAGGCACAAAACGAATGGACATTTAACTTGAATAGGAATTTAGCTTTGGCACGATTCGATTCGTGCTGCAGCACGAATTGCCAAGGAGGCATCGTTAGCCATAAGTCTCTCCGCTCGGTATATCGCAAACGAATTTGAGTAGAGAGATTCATTGCCAAGGACGCTTCCTTGGCAATTCATGCTTCGACAAAAGTTGCCAAGGAAGCATCTTTGGGAATTTATCTCTCCACTCAGTATACTTCCAGTTCGAAGTGATTCATCGGTGAGGATACTTCCTCCAGGATGAATCACATCGCTGCGGAATTAGAACTTGTAAGGTATTTCAAATCAAAATTTGTTAGCAGAGAGATTCATACGTACATCCTCGGCGATTCGGGCTTTGCCAATGTGAAGTGGCTGAGAATTACACATGGCCGAAATTCGAATTTGATTTGTGCTTCGGCATAAATCGATTCGTGTCGAAGCACGAATTGCTGAGGAAGGGTCCTTAGTGAGAAATCTCTTCGCTGACAGATTGAGACGCAAAATACTTGACCAATTAAAGTTGCTCAGCGAAGTGATTTAGGGTTAAGAGAGTATCCTTGACAATGAAACACTCAAGTATTTTTAATCAAAATTTATCAGTGGAATGGTTCGTTGCCAAGTAAGTACTCTTGGCAATGAATCTATAAGCTGACAAAAATTGGCTTGCAATACGTGACGAGTTTGAATTTTCCAGCCGAGTGGTTCATAGCCAAAGGATACTTAGTGATGAATTACTTGAGTGAGAAATTTGAAGCCCATAAATTAGAGCTTGGACTACCGGAGTTTTCGCTAATACTGGTGTTATTTCGATATAATTAATTTGTGTTACTGGTATACCGGCATTTCGATATGTTCCGATATTTATATGAAACCTTGATTAAAAACGTTAGAAGGTTGAAAGGGGCCGTACATAAATTACGTAACGCAAAGTTTCCCAATTTTTGACCCCCCCCCCTATTCCGTTGCGTATAACGTGTGCTTTGTCATCAATAATAGGGATTTTTTTTTCATAGACATAACTAATTGTGAAAGGATCGGGTTTTTATACTCATTTTATGAAGTATATATACATCTCGTTTTATACCTATTTTTATGAAAAAAAATCTTGAAATTTAACCGAGATATATGCCTTGATTTGACCACGAAAATTAAAAATTTCTCTTTATTGTCCCATCGATATCTTTATGGAAGGTTATCTGTAAATTATCGATATCTATACAAATGTAGTTATCGTTATGCGTAACCGTTTTTTTTTATTTTGGTTTTTTTTTTTACCAAATGCCGACAGTTGGGACATTTTTTTCTATTTTCAAGGCCTTCTTTCTGTATCCAAGTAGTTTTTAAAAATAGTCGTCATCAAATGTTAAAAACGCGGATATGAACAACCTTCGTCACTGCGATTAAAAAAATATTTAAAAAAAAATTTTAAATCGGTCGATAAGTTTTTAAGTATCCGCTCGGACACCTGTGTGAACTTGGCAACTGACTTTACAGAAAGTAATTTTTTTTTTTGCATTCGTTTGTACTCGGTTTGTACCCGTTTGTACCGCCTTTTATTTCGTTTGTACCTTAAGGGGGAAAAAAGTACGAGGGTATGGAAAAATGGACCGCAACCCATTTAGAGCTAAACAATTTTAATAAACGCGAATGAAAAGAGAATCGTTTGGACCCGTTTGTACCGTCGAAAAATTTTTTTTTAATTTTTTTTTTCAAAATTTTTTTTGGGAAAAATTTTTTCGATTTTTTTATTTTTTTATTTCCGTTCGTACCGACAAGTATATCGTTTGTGCCACCTAGCAATTGTTTCTACTCATTCGTATCGATGAGTATTCTACTCGTTCGTATCGATGAGTATTCTACTCATTCGTATCGATGAGTACAGACAGGTACAAACGTTTTCGCGTTGGTACAAACGATTGCTCGATAGTACAGACTGGTACAAACGTTTTCTCGGTGGTACAAACGATATACTCGTCAGTACGACGGGGTACAAACGATTGCTTGATATTACAGATGGGTACAAACGATTGCTCGATAGTTCAGACAGGTACAAACGATTTCTCGGTGGTACAAACGATATACTCGTCAGTACGAATGGGTACAAATGATTGCTCGATAGTACAGATCCGTACAAACGTTTTCTCGGTGGTACAAACGAAATACTCGTCAATACGAACGGGTACAAACGATTGCTCGATAGTACAGATGGGTACGAATGTTTTCTCGGTGGTACAACCGATTGCTCGACAGTACAGACGGGTACAAACGTTTTCTCGGTGGTACAAAGGATATACTCGTCAGAGCGACGGGGTACAAACGATTGCTTGATATTACAGATGGGTGCAATCGATTGCTCGATAGTTCAGACGGGTACAAACGTTTTCTCCTTGGTACAAACGATATACTCGTCAGTACGAATGGGTACAACTGATTGCTCCATACTTCAGACGGGTACAAACGTTTTCTCGGTGGTACAAACGATATACTCGTCAGTACGAATGGGTACAAACGATTGCTCGATACTACAGACGGGTACAAACGTCTTCTCGTTGGTACAAATGATATACTCGTCAGTACGAATGGGTGCAAACGATTGCTCGATAGTACAGACCGGTACAAACGTTTTCTCGGTGGTACAAACGAAATACTCGTCGATACGAACGGGTACAAACGATTGCTCGATAGTACAGACCGGTCCAAACGATTTCTCGGCAGTAAAAACGATATACTTGTCGATACGAACGGGTACAAACGATTGCTCGATAGTACAGATGGGTACAAACGTTTTCTCGGTGGTACAAACGAAATACTCGTTTTTACGAACGGGTACAAACGATTGCTCGATAGTACAGACGGGTACAAACGTTTTCTCAGTGGTACAAACGATTGCTCGACAGTACAGACGGGTACAAACGTTTTCTTGGTGGTACAAACGATATACTCGTCAGTACGAATGGGTACAAACGATTGCTCGATACTACAGACGGGTACAAACGTTTTCTCGGTGGTACAAACGATATACTCGTCAGTACGAATGGGTACAAACGATTGCTCGATACTACAGACGGGTACAAACGTTTTCTCGTTGGTACAAACGATATACTCGTCAGTACGAATGGGTACAAACGATTGCTCGATAGTACAGACGGGTACAAACGTTTTCTCGTTGGTACAAACGATATACTCGTCAGTGCGAATGGGTACAAACGATTTCTCGATAGTCCAGACTGGTACAAACGTTTTCTCGGTGGTACAAACGATATACTCGTCAGTACGAATGGGTACAACTGATTGCTCCATACTTCAGACGGGTACAAACGTTTTCTCGGTGGTACAAACGATATACTCGTCAGTACGAATGGGTACAAACGATTGCTCGATACTACAGACGGGTACAAACGTCTTCTCGTTGGTACAAACGATATACTCGTCAGTACGAATGGGTACAAACGATTGCTCGATACTACAGACGGGTACAAACGTCTTCTCGTTGGTACAAATGATATACTCGTCAGTACGAATGGGTGCAAACGATTGCTCGATAGTACAGACCGGTACAAACGTTTTCTCGGTGGTACAAACGAAATACTCGTCGATACGAACGGGTACAAACGATTGCTCGATAGTACAGACCGGTCCAAACGATTTCTCGGCAGTAAAAACGATATACTTGTCGATACGAACGGGTACAAACGATTGCTCGATAGTACAGATGGGTACAAACGTTTTCTCGGTGGTACAAACGAAATACTCGTTTTTACGAACGGGTACAAACGATTGCTCGATAGTACAGACGGGTACAAACGTTTTCTCAGTGGTACAAACGATTGCTCGACAGTACAGACGGGTACAAACGTTTTCTTGGTGGTACAAACGATATACTCGTCAGTACGAATGGGTACAAACGATTGCTCGATACTACAGACGGGTACAAACGTTTTCTCGGTGGTACAAACGATATACTCGTCAGTACGAATGGGTACAAACGATTGCTCGATACTACAGACGGGTACAAACGTTTTCTCGTTGGTACAAACGATATACTCGTCAGTACGAATGGGTACAAACGATTGCTCGATAGTACAGACGGGTACAAACGTTTTCTCGTTGGTACAAACGATATACTCGTCAGTGCGAATGGGTACAAACGATTTCTCGATAGTCCAGACTGGTACAAACGTTTTCTCGGTGGTACAAACGATATACTCGTCGATACGAATGGGTACAAACGATTACTCGATAGTACAGACGGGTACAAATGATTTCTCGGTGGTCCAAACGATATACTCGTCGATACCAACGGGAACAAACGATTTCTCGACAGTACAGACGGGTACTAACGTTTTTTCGTTGGTAAAAACGATATACTCGTCAATACGAATGGGTACAAACGATTGCTCGATAGTACAGACGGGTACAAACGATTTCTCGGTGGTACAAACGATATACTCGTCAGTACGAATGGGTACAAACGATTCCTCGATAGTACAGACCGGTACAAACGTTTTCTCGGTGGTACAAACGAAATACTCGTCGATACGAACGGGTACAAACGATTGCTCGATAGTACAGACGGGTACAAACGATTTCTCGCCAGTAAAAGCGATATACTTGTCGATACGAACGGGTACAAACGATTGCTCGATAGTACAGATGGGTACAAACGTTTTCTCGGTGGTACAAACGAAATACTCGTTTTTACGAACGGGTACAAACGATTGCTCGATAGTACAGACGGGTACAAACGTTTTCTCAGTGGTACAAACGATTGCTCGATACTATAGACAGGTACAAACGTTTTCTCGGTGGTACAAACGATATACTCGTCAGTACGAATGGGTACAAACGATTGCTCGATACTACAGACGGGTACAAACGTTTTCTCGTTGGTACAAACGATATACTCGTCAGTACGAATGGGTACAAACGATTGCTCGATAGTACAGACGGGTACAAACGTTTTCTCGTTGGTACAAACGATATACTCGTCAGTACGAATGGGTACAAACGATTTCTCGATAGTCCAGACTGGTACAAACGTTTTCTCGGTGGTACAAACGATATACTCGTCGATACGAATGGGTACAAACGATTACTCGATAGTACAGACGGGTACAAACGATTTCTCGGTGGTCCAAACGATATACTCGTCGATACAAACTGGTACAATCGTCTGCTCGATAGTACAGACGGGTACAAACGTTTTTTCGGTGGTACAAACGATATACTCGTCGATACGAACTGGTACAAACGTCTGCTCGATAGTACAGACGGGTACAAACGTTTTCTCGGTGGTACAAACGATGTACTCATCAGTACGAACGGGTACAAACGATTGCTCGATAGTACAGACGGGTACAAACGTTTTCTCGGTGGTACAAACGATATACTCGTCAGTACGAACGGGTACTAACGATTGCTCGATAGTACAGACGGGTACAAACGTTTTCTCGGTGATACAAACGATATACTCGCCGATACGAACGGGTACAAACGATTGCTCGATAGTACAGACGGGTACAAACGATTTCTCGGTGGTACAAACGATATACTTGTCGATACGAACAGGTACAAACGATTGCTCGACAGTACAGACGGGTACAAACGTTTTCTCGGTGGTACAAACGATAAACTCGTCAGTACGAACGGGTACAAACGATTGCTCGATAGCACAGACGGGTACAAACGATTTATCGGCGGTACAAACGATATACTCGTCAGTACGAGGGAGTACAAACGACTACTTGACATTACAGACGGGTAAAAACGATTGCTCGATAGTATAGACGGGTACAAACGTTCTGTCGGTGGTACGAACTATATACTCGTTGATACCAACGGGTACAAATGTTTTCTCGGTGGTGCAAACGATATACTCGTCGATACCAACGGATACAAACGATTTCTCGGTGGTACAAACGATATACTTGTCGGTACGAACGGAAATAAAAAAACTAAAAAAAAAAAATTTTCGACGGTACAAACGGGTACAAACAATTCTCTTTTCATTCGCGTTTATTAAAATTGTTTAGCTCTAAATGGGTTGCGGTCCATTTTTCCATACCCTCGTACTTTTTTCCCCCTTAAGGTACAAACGAAATTAAAGGCGGTACAAACGGGTACAAACCGAGTACAAACGAATGCAAAAAAAAAAATTACTTCCTGTAAAGTCAGTTGCCAAGTTCGCACAGGTCGCTCGGACGAGGCCGAAGAAACTAGTTTTAAGAAAAACGCGTTCAAACTTTTCGTTCCGTGTTTCTTGATATAAAGTTGTTTTTTATAGAATATTAATACTTACATTGAAGTATCTAGTCGCGGGTGATATGACGGTTCTTCATCTTCATGATAGTTCACAAAATAATAAGAGCCTGTACTTTATCTATTCTAAATGATGCCACACCTGTAGGGACTGAGGACACTAGGCGGTCACGCTACCTGTTCTCACTAAAGTGACTATAACTCCGTCAATTTTCGGACTTGTGAATAAGAATGTTGCCAACATATTTTTCAATACATGAACCTTCAAGAATTGTAAAAAAAATTCCTTCAAATTTTGCTTGGGTGATGTAGGAAAGCTACTGTGCAAGTTCTTGCACAGTGACTTTCCCCCTTAACTGAGATTGCATATAGAAAGCTGTGAGCTGTCCACGGTAAAATTGCACGCGAGGTTTAAATTAAAAACTTGAACATGCAGAAATTTTGCTATTTCTGGCAGTTTCAAAATCGTGATGTAACGCAAACCTTGACCCCCCCCATGTATGTAGACCGTAACGCCTGGCCGACCCCCCCCCCCTCCACCCACCCGCAATTGCGTTACGTAATTTGCGTACGGCCCTAAAGTAAAAAAGCAAGTTGTAGAAATAATAGTGTATAGCTAAGTAATACTATAGTACTTATTTACCCTTCATTGACACAGTCATATTTGGCCACGATTTTGACGATTTTGACCACGTAGGTGATAATATTTTAAGGCTGTTAAACGTAAAAAAGCAAGTAAAGGTAACTTGAACGGAAATAATAACAATAGTAAAGAATATTTTTATCTTTTTTACTCTGATATAGAAATACCGGTACTATTTGAGTGCAATAGGTGATTTGTGGTCCGATATTCCAGTTTTCCGATATTATCGAAAAACCAGTATCCATGCTGTACCTCAAATATTTGGCTTCGTTACAACGTAACAAATTTTACTCTATTTTTATTTTTATTATTATGAAATATTATTTCCGGTTATCTGTAAACGTAATTTTATATTCCATGGGCATCGATCAGGTTATCTATTCTACCGTCAGCCCTTCAAATTGCAGGTTGTCTATCCAACCGTTTGCCCTTCAACATCCGGGTTTCATCCGAACCATCGCCCAGGTTTATCAGTCCTGCCGTCTGTGCTCCCAATTTCGGGTTTTCTGTTCATCGTCAGCCCTTTAAGTTTTGGGTTATCTATCCAACCGTCTGCCCTTCAACATTCGGATTATCTAACTACGTTAATTTTGGTCCCTAGCCATCGATCGGGTTATCTGTCCTCGTTATTTTTTGTTCCCTATACATCCATCGGGCCATCTAAGCTACCGTCCGTCTTCAAAATGTCGGGTTATCTGTCCTCGTTATTTTATGTTCTCTATACATCTATCGGGTTATCTAGCTACCGTCTGCCTTCAAAATCTCGGGTTATCTGTCCTCGTTACTTTATGGTCACCTATACATCTATCGGGTTATCTAGCTACCGTCTGCCTTCAAAATGTCGGGTTATCTGTCCTCGTTACTTTTTTTTCTCTACACATCCAACGGGTTATCTGAACTACCGTATGCCTTCAAAATATCGGGTTACCTGTCCTCGTTTTGTATGTTCCGTACACATCTATCGGGTTTCAAAACTACCGTCTGCCTTAAAAATATCGGGCTATCTGTTCTCATTACTTTTTTTTGCCTATACATCCATCAGGTTATCTGAACTACCGTCTGCCTTCAAAATATCGGGTTACCTGTCCTCGTTATTTTATGTTCCCTATACATCTTTCGGGTTATCTAAACTACCATCTCCCTTTTGAATATCAGGTTATCTGTCCTCGGTTTTTTTGTTCCCTTTACATCTATCGGGTTATCTAAACTACCATTTGCTTTTGAAATATCGGGTTATCTGAAAAACCGTCCGCCTTCAAAATGTCGGGTTATCTATCCTCGTTACTTTATGGTCACCTATACATCTATCGGGTTATCTAGCTACCGTCTGCCTTCAAAATGTCGGGTTATCTGTCCTCGTTACTTTTTTTTCTCTACACATCCAACGGGTTATCTGAACTACCGTAAGCCTTCAAAATATTGGGTTACCTGTCCTCGTTATTGTATGTTCCCTACACATCTATCGGGTTTCAAAACTACCGTCTGCCTTAAAAATATCGGGCTATCTGTCCTCATTACTTTTTTTTGCCTATACATCCATCGGGTTATCTGAACTACCGTCTGCCTTCAAAATATCGGGTTACCTGTCCTCGTTATTTTATGTTCCCTATACATCTATCGGGTTATCTAAACTACCATCTCCCTTTTGAATATCATGTTATCTGTCCTCGTTTTTTTTGTTCCCTTTACATCTATCGGGTTATCTAAACTACCATTTGCTTTTGAAATATCGGGTTATCTGAAGAACCGTCCGCCTTCAAAATGTCGGGTTATCTGTCCTCGTTATTTTTTGTTCCCTATACATCTATCGGGTTATCTAAACTACCGTCTCCCTTTCGAATATCAGGTTATCTGTCCTCGTTATTTTTTGTTCCCTATACATCTATCGAGTTATCTAAACTACCGTTTGCTTTTGAAATATCGGGTTATCTGAACTACCGTTTGCCTTTCAAATATTGGGTTATCTGTCCTCGTTACTCTTTTCCCTATACATCTATCGGGTTATCTAAACTACCGTCTGCCTTCAAAATATCGGGTTACCTGTCCTCGTTATTTTATGTTCCCTATACATCTATCGGGTTATCAAAACTACCGTCTGCCTTAAAAATATCGGGCTATCTGTCCTCGCTATTTTTTTTTGCCTATACATCCATCGGGTTATCTGAACTACCGTCTGCCTTCAAAATATCGGGTTACCTGTCCTCGTTATTTTATGTTCCCTATACATCTATCGGGTTATCTAAACTACCGTCTCTCTTTCCAATATCAGGTTATCTGTCCTCGTTATTTTTTGTTCCCTATACATCTATCGGGTTATGTAAACTACCGTTTGCCTTTCAAATATCGGGTTATCTGTCCTCGTTACTCTTTTCCCTATACATCTATCGGGTTATCTAAACTACCGTCTCTCTTTCCAATATCAGGTTATCTGTCCTCGTTATTTTTTGTTCCCTATACATCTATCGGGTTATCTAAACTACCGTCTGCCTTCAAAATATTGGGCTATCTGTCCTCGTTATTTTTTGTTCCCTATACATCTATCGGGTTATCTAACCTACCGTTTGCTTTTGAAATATCGGGTTATCTGAACTACCGTTTGCCTTTCAAATATCGAGTTATCTGTCCTCGTTACTCTTTTCCCTATACATCTATCGGGTTATCTAAACTACCGTCTGCCTTCAAAATATCGGGTTACCTGTCCTCGTTATTTTATGTTCCCTATACATATATCGGGTTATCTAGCTACCGTCTGCCTTCAAAATGTCGGGTTATCTGTGCTTGTTACTTTTTTTTTTCTCTATACATCCAACGGGTTATCTGATCTACCGTCTGCCTTCAAAATATCGGGTTATCTGAACTGCCGTTTGTCTTTCAAACAATGGCGCTGAAGCTGGCAGACAGACCTAGCAGACGCGCGCTGCCCGAACCCAGTATATTTTTATCGTGACTGTACGCGCGTACAGAATTTAGAAAGTAGCTGGTGTCATGCAGGCTGGCAGCAGACGACCTTTCGTGAATTTAATCGTGCGGCCAGCACGACTCTTTTCGAGAATAACAATTTATTTTTGTTAATCAACAAATGCCGCGACCGGGACGAAACATAGGGCGATCGATTCGGCCAAGTATACAGAATAGACACGTAAATATAAAAAGTCACTACTGTCATGCGGGTTGGCAGCAGAAGATCCTCTTTGAGATGTTTCGTGCGAGTAAGGAGGCGCGATTCGCGAATAACAATTTTTAAATTAACTTAACAAAGTCGAGCCCGGGAGAAATCATAGGTCAATCGATTCGTCTCATTATAAACAATATGCAGCTGAATTTGAAAAGTAGCTGCTGTCATGCAGGTTGGCAGCAGCTCAAAAAGGGTCGTCTGCTGCCAACCCGCATGACAGTAGCGACTTTTGATATTTACGTGCCTATTCTATATACTTGGCCGAATCGATCGCCCTATGTTTCGTCCCGGTGACGGCATTTGTTGATTAACAAAAATAAATTGTTATTTTCGAAAAGAGTCGTGCTAGCCATGACGCTGAAGCTGGCAGACAGACCTAGCAGACGCGCGCCGCCCGAGCCCAGTACATTTTTATCGTGACTGTACGCTCCCGGGTCGTAGCGTAGCGAGGCAGCATAGGGCCTACCCCCACCACTTACCCGCTCGTGAATGAGCCGCATATATCCGTCTGGCGGAAATAATGATTTTTTTGCTTAACAACAACCGTCACCGGGATGAATCATGAGTCGATCGTTTCGTCTATTCATATAGATTAAGCATGTAAATCATCAAGTTGCAATTGTCATGCGTGTTGACGGCAGACGGCTTTAAACAAAAATTTTGTTCGAGTACGGAGTCCCGAATGGCGGATAACTTTTTTTTATTCTTAATTAACAAAAGCCGTCACGGGGATGAAACATAGGGGGATCGATTCGGCGAAGTATATAGAATAATCACGTAAATAGAAAAAGTCGCTTCTGTCATGCGTGTTAGCAGCAGACGGCCTTTTTTGAGATTTTTCGTGCGAGTAAGGAGGCGCGATTCGCGAATAACAATTTTTTAATTAACTTAACAAAGTCGGCACCGGGATCAATCATAGGTCAATCGATTCGTCTCATTATAAACAATAAACAGCTGAATTTAAAAAGTAGCTGCTGTCATGCAGGTTGGCAGCAGACGACCCTTTTTGAGATTTTTCATGCGTGTAAGGAGGCGCGATTCGCGAATAACAATTTTTTAATTGACTTAACAAAGTCGGCACCGGGATAAATCATAGGTCAATCGATTCGTCTCATTATAAATAATAAGCAGCTGAATTTAAAAAGTGGCTGCTGTCATGCAGGTTGGCAGCAGACGACCCTTTTTGAGATTTTTCATGCGTGTAAGGAGGCGCGATTCGCGAATAACAATTTTTTAATTGACTTAACAAAGTCGGCACCGGGATAAATCATAGGTCAATCGATTCGTCTCATTATAAATAATAAGCAGCTGAATTTAAAAAGTGGCTGCTGTCATGCAGGTTGGCAGCAGACGACCCTTTTTGAGATTTTTCATGCGTGTAAGGAGGCGCGATTCGCGAATAACAATTTTTTAATTGACTTAACAAAGTCGGCACCGGGATAAATAATAGGTCAATCGATTCGTCTCGTTATAAATAATAAGCAGCTGCATTTAAAAAGTAGCTGCTGTCATGCAGGTTGGCAGCAGACGACCCTTTTTGCGATTTTCCATGCGTGTAAGGAGGCGCGATTCGCGAATAACAATTTTTTAATTGACTTAACAAAGTCGGCACCGGGATAAATCATAGGTCAATCGATTCGTCTCATTATATACAATAAGCAGCTGAATTTAAAAAGTAGCTGCTGTCATTTAGGTTGGCAGCAGACGACCCTTTTTGAGATTTTTCATGTGTGTAAGGAGGAGCGATTCGCGAATAACAATTTTTTAATTGACTTAACAAAGTCGGCACCGGGATAAATCATAGGTCAATCGATTCGTCTCATTATAAACAATAAGCAGCTGAATTTAAAAAGTAGCTGCTGTCATGCAGGTTGGCAGCAGACGACCCTTTTTGAGATTTTTCATGCGTGTAAGGAGGCGCGATTCGCGAATAACAATTTTTTAATTGACTTAACAAAGTCGGCACCGGGATAAATCCTAGGTCAATCGATTCGTCTCATTATAAACAATAAGCAGCTGAATTTAAAAAGTAGCTGCTGTCATGCAGGTTGGCAGCAGACGACCCTTTTTGCGATTTTCCATGCGTCTAAGGAGGCGCGATTCGCGAATAACAATTTTTTAATTGACTTAACAAAGTCGGCACCGGGATAAATCATCGGTCAATCGATTGGTCTCATTATATACAATAAGCAGCTGAATTTAAAAAGTAGCTGCTGTCATGCAGGTTGGCAGCAGACGACCCGTTTTGAGATTTTTCATGCGTGTAAGGAGGCGCGATTCGCGAATAACAATTTTTTAATTGACTTAACAAAGTCGGCACCGGGATAAATCCTAGGTCAATCGATCCGTCTCATTATAAACAATAAGCAGCTGAATTTAAAAAGTAGCTGCTGTCATGCAGGTTGGCAGCAGACGACCCTTTTTTGCGATTTTCCATGCGTGTAAGGAGGCGCGATTCGCGAATAACAATTTTTTAATTGACTTAACAAAGTCGGCACCGGGATCAATCATAGGTCAATCGATTCGTCTCATTATAAATAATAAGCAGCTGAATTTGAAAAGTGGCTGCTGTCATGCAGGTTGGCAGCAGACGACCCTTTTTGAGATTTTTCATGCGTGTAAGGAGGCGCGATTCGCGAATAACAATTTTTAAATTTACTTAACAAAGTCGGCACCGGGATAAATCCTAGGTCAATCGATCCGTCTCATTATAAACAATAAGCAGCTGAATTTAAAAAGTAGCTGCTGTCATGCAGGTTGGCAGCAGACGACCCTTTTTGCGATTTTCCATGCGTGTAAGGAGGCGCGATTCGCGAATAACAATTTTTTAATTGACTTAACAAAGTCGGCACCGGGATAAATCCTAGGTCAATCGATTCGTCTCATTATAAACAATAAGCAGCTGAATTTAAAAAGTAGCTGCTGTCATGCAGGTTGGCAGCAGACGACCCTTTTTGCGATTTTCCATGCGTGTAAGGAGGCGCGATTCGCGAATAACAATTTTTTAATTGACTTAACAAAGTCGGCACCGGGATAAATCATAGGTCAATCGATTCGTCTCATTATATACAATAAGCAGCTGAATTTAAAAAGTAGCTGCTGTCATGTAGGTTGGCAGCAGACGACCCTTTTTGAGATTTTTCATGTGTGTAAGGAGGAGCGATTCGCGAATAACAATTTTTTAATTGACTTAACAAAGTCGGCACCGGGATAAATCATAGGTCAATCGATTCGTCTCATTATAAACAATAAGCAGCTGAATTTAAAAAGTAGCTGCTGTCATGCAGGTTGGCAGCAGACGACCCTTTTTGAGATTTTTCATGCGTGTAAGGAGGCGCGATTCGCGAATAACAATTTTTTAATTGACTTAACAAAGTCGTCACCGGGATAAATCCTAGGTCAATCGATCCGTCTCATTATAAACAATAAGCAGCTGAATTTAAAAAGTAGCTGCTGTCATGCAGGTTGGCAGCAGACGACCCTTTTTGAGATTTTTCATGCGTGTAAGGAGGCGCGATTCGCGAATAACAATTTTTGAATTGACGTAACAAAGTCGGCACCGGGATAAATCCTAGGTCAATCGATTCGTCTCATTATAAACAATAAGCAGCTGAATTTAAAAAGTAGCTGCTGTCATGCAGGCTGGCAGCAGACGACCCTTTTTGCGATTTTCCATGCGTGTAAGGAGGCGCGATTCGCGAATAACAATTTTTTAATTGACTTAACAAAGTCGGCACCGGGATAAATCATAGGTCAATCGATTCGTCTCATTATAAACAATAAGCAGCTACTTTTTAAATTCAGCTGCTTATTGTTTATAATGGGACGAATCGATTGACCTAGGATTTATCCCGGTGCCGACTTTGTTAAGTCAATTAAAAAATTGTTATTCGCGAATCGCGCCTCCTTACACGCACGAAAAATCTCAAAAAGGGTCGTCTGCTGCCAACCCGCATGACAGTAGCGACTTTTTATATTTACGTGCTTGTTCTATATACTTGGCCGAATCGATCCCCCAATGTTTCGTCCCGGTGACGACATTTGTTGATTAACAAAAATAAATTGTTATTCTCGAAAAGAGTCGTGTTGGCCGCGCGATTAAATTCACAAAAGGTCGTTTGCTGCCAACCTGCATGATAGCACCTACTTTTTCAATTCAGCTGCTTATTGTTCATGACACGAATCGATTGACGTATGATTTGACCCGGTGCCGACTTTGTTAAGTTAATTAAAAAATTGTTATTCGCGAATCGCGCGTTCTTACTCGCTCGAAAAATCTGAAAAAGGCCGTCTGCTGCTAACACGCATGACAGTAGCGACTTTTGCTATTTATGTGCTTATACTATATAATTAGCCGAATCGATCCCCCTATGTTTCATCCCGATGACGGCTTTTGTTAATTAAGAATAAAAAAAAGTTATCCGCCATTCGGGACTCCGTACTCGAACAAAATTTTTGTTTAAAGTCGTCTGCCGTCAACACGCATGACAATTGCAACTTGATGATTTACATGCTTAATCTATATGAATAGACGAAACGATCGACTCATGATTCATCCCGGTGACGGTTGTTGTTAAGCAAAAAAATCATTATTTCCGCCAGACGGATATATGCGGCTCATTCACGAGCGGGTAAGTGGTGGGGGTAGGCCCTATGCTGCCTCGCTACGCTACGACCCGGGAGCGTACAGTCACGATAAAAATGTACTGGGTTCGGGCGGCGCGCGTCTGCTAGGTCTGTCTGCCAGCTTCAGCGTCATGTGCTAGCCGCACGATCAAATTCACAAAAGGTCGTCTGCTGCCAACCTGCATGACAGAAGCTACTTTTTAAATTCAGCTATATATTGTTTATAATGAGACGAATCGGTTGACCTATGATTTATCCCGGTGCCGACTTTGTGAAGTTAATTAAAAAATTGTTACTCGCGAATAGCGCCTTTTTACTCGCTCGAACAATCTGAACAAAGGCCGTCTGCTGCTAACACGCATGACAGTAGCGACTTTTTCTATTTACGTGCTTAGTCTGTATACTTGCCGAATCGATCCCTCTTTGTTTCATCCCGGTGACGGCATTTGTTCATTAACAAAAATAAATTGTTATTTGCGAAGAGTCGTGCTGGCCGCACGATTAAATTCACAAAAGGTCGTCCGCTGCCAACCTGCATGACGGCAGCTACTTTTTTAATTCAGCTGCTTATTGTTTATAATGAGACGAATCGATTGACCTATGATTTATCCCGGGGCCGACTTTGTTTAGTCAATTAAAAAATCGTTATTCGCGAATCGCGCCTCCTTACTCGCACGAAAAATCTCAAAAAAGGCCGTCTGCTGCTAACACGCATGACACTCGCGACTTTTTCTATTTACGTGCTTATTCTATATACTTCGCCGAATCAATCCCCCTATGTTTCATCCCAGTGACGGCTTGTGTTAATTGAGAATAAAAAAAGTTATCCGCTATTCGGGTATCCGTACTCGAACAAAATTTTTGTTTAAAGTCGTCTGCCGTCAACACGCATGATAATTGCGACTTGAGGATTGACATGCTTAATCTATATGAATGGACGAAACGATCAACTCATGATTCATCCCGGTGACTGTTGTTGTTTAGCAAAAAAAAACATTATTTCCGCCAGACGGATATATGCGGCTCATTCACTAGCGGCTAAGTGGTGGGGGTCGGCCCTGTGCTGCCTCACTACGCTGCGACCCGAGCGCGTATAGGCACGATAAAAATGTACTGGGTTCGGGCGGCGCGCGTCTGCTAGGTCTGTCTGCCAGCTTCAGCGTCATCTTTCGAATATCAGGTTATCTGTCCTCGTGATTTTTCGTTCTCTATACATCTATCGGGTTATCTAAACTACCGTTTGCTTTTCAAATATCGGGTTATCTGAACTACCGTTTGCTTTTCAAATATCGGGTTATCCGTCCTCGTTACTTTTTTTCTCTATACATCCATCGGGTTATCTGATCTACCGTCTGCCTTCAAAATATCGGGTTACCTGTCCTCGTTATTTTATGTTCCCTAGACGTCTATCGGGTTATCTAAACTACCGTTTGCTTTTGAAATATCGGGTTATCTGAACTACCGTTTGCCTTTCAAATATCGGGTTATCTGTCCTCGTTACTTTTTTCCCTATACATTCATTGGGTTATCGAAACTACCGTTATCTTTAGTAATATCGGGTTATCTGAACTACCGTATGCTTTTCAAATATTTCGTAATCTCATTCGCGTAATTTTTGGTTCGCCAGCCGTCGATCGGGTCATCGTTTTCCTGCTATATTAGTAGTTAGTTTATTCAGCATTTTTTTGTCTCCTGAAACTATCCTGGTTATACGGTCCCTGTCATCTGTGAGACGTTTATTTCGCAGTTTAGATTTCGTCCGTTATACAATATTTTTACATCGTTTTCCAGATTCAAGGTACATTTTCCTGTAATTTTTATAAATGTTGACCAAAGTACTACTTTGTGCCTCAGGAATTAATTATCGACGCAGCCTCATCAAACGCGGGAGAAAATCTTTAAGGAAGGAAGCTCGCCGCTGTCCTACGGTCGCGTGGAAAGGTCTGCTGATCTTCGCCTTGCATAATCTCATTGTGTAGTAATATTTTTTTACTAATCATTCTGACGGCGTTTTTTAGACCGTAGATATATTTTTGTGCTATTCTTCAATTGTAATCGAATTGTCATTTGGTCTGATCGGGATAACACATTAACGGCGCCTCAACGGAACGCGATGGAGGGATTCGCGAAAGGGAGTTGGCACACACCCGTCAAGACGGAAGAGGCCGCAGAACCTTCGCCATCCAGCATGACAGCGAATGCTGATAGTCGCCCGTTCTCGAGGACCACCTCCCCTACCGGGGTTGAGCCATCGACGACAGACATTTGTTCGCAGGTTCGAGAAAAACCTCTAACAGATGATATGGATAGTGAATCCAGTTCCTCGGCCCCCTCACTGATCGAGGAAGCTATAGAGGCCTGGAACTTCGTGGGTTTGGAAATTCCAGGCGAGTTGGATCCAAACCCTGTGTGGGACTCATTGAGGCCGTACGTACGTGAACTCACTGCTATGGACTACCTGCATCCAGGGTTTTTCACTGCCTTGGGGACCCAAGTTCGTGTACTGACCCATCAAAAAGAGCGAGATTGCCCTATTCTCAAGGGTTTAGGCTGTCCGGTTACGGCCATCGCGGTCCGCGAAATACCGACGGTCAGCGACGCATCAACGCAAACGACCCCCGCAACTATGGAGAGGTCGGAAACGCAGGTCGCAGAACCTCGAACGCGAGAGGTGGGTACGCAGACCACCGAAAGTTTGTGTGGACTAGACCGTCCTGCATCAAGATCGGAGGCTGGCGGCAGTCAACCGGTCAAACGAGCGCGAGTCTCCCGTGAGGAGTGTCCATCAACGGGAAACGTAACCGAGGCGTTAAGGCCTCGGTTGGGGTCGTGTTTTAATTGCGGAGAAACAGGACATTTCCGCCAAACGTACAATCGCCCGCGGAAAGTGACGTGTTACCGTTGCGGACATCCGAACGTAACGGTGCGGACTTGCCCGACCCATGGACCAGAATACCGTCAGCTCATTGGCAAATCTTTTGGCAATCAATAAGCCAGGGGTGTCACCGGCACACTCGACGAATATCGTTGCTGAGGAAAAAGACGTGGATGAAGCCTATTCCTTTATAATGAAAGGTAATTACAACGCCCTTTCGAGAGCGATTTACCATCAATCGGCCACCTTCGAAGGTAAGCATTATCGGAGAGTAAGATGGCGCTCGAACTTCTATCTCTGTGCGTTAAAGTCGGTCTCTAGTTATCTCCATTGCTAGACAACTCGAACCGCGGCCAACCTACTAAACCATGGTAGAGAGAAATAATACCGAACAAAGTCGTTTGAAGAGTAGGCATTGCTTGTCAACTTTTACCACTTTTTTGCAGAGTGAGACTAGGTCGATCTCGTTGGCTCGCAAACTTGGTCGACCGCAGACAACTTGCCGAATATAAACCATGGCAGAGCGAAAAATACTGAACGTATTCATTTGAACAATAGGTGTTCCTTGTGAAATTTTACCACTCTTTTGCAAAATGAGACTCGGTCGATCTCTTTCACTCTCGAACTTGATCAACCGCGAATAACCTGCCAAAGATAAACCACAGCAGAGAGAAAAATGCTGGACGCGTTTGTTTAAACAATAAACAAATTTTCGAGCGAGCGAGCTCGCTCGAGATGTTGGCAGAGATCGAATTCGTCGACGATAAGCGGCATCGAGATTCCAAATAGTCCTCGAGCTTATGTTTAAATTAGTTTAAAAAATGTGGGAAAATGCAAGTACCCTTTCACAACACGAGTCTCTAGCAAACCCCGTTTGCTAGAAAGTTGAACCGTAATAAAATTTCCACCGATGTCCGTCGTCGACAGAAGAAATCGATTCCAGGCCATTTGTTTAAACAATTCGCGTCCGTATAATTTCGCCGCTTTTTCGTAGAGCGAGACTAGCGATCTCTATGGAATGAGAATTTGATTCTCGAAGAACCTGCCAAAGATGAACCCTGGCAGAGAGAAAAATTCCGGACGCATTTGTTTAAACAATAACCATTGTAAACTTGTACCTTTCTTTTGCAGAGTGAGTCTCGAGCGATCTCGGTCGCTCGATATTTTGGCAGAGATTGAATTCGTCGACGATAAGCGGCATCGAGATTACAAAAAGTCCTCGAGCTTATTTATTTAAATTAATTGAAAAAGCATGGGGAATTGCCAGCCCCATTCGACAATACGAGTCTCTAGCAAACCCCGTTTGCTAGAAAGTTCAACCGTAATGGAATTTCCACCGATGTCCGTCGTCGAGGGAAGAAATCGATTCCAGGCCATTTGTTTAAACAACTCGCGATCGTACAATTTCACCGCTCTTTTGTAGAGCGAGACTTGCCACCTCCATTGATCGATAATTTGATCCTCGGAGAACCTGCCGAAGATTAACCTTCGCAGAGAGAAAAATTCCGGACGCATTTGTTTAAACAATAAACATTGTAAACTTGTACCTCTCTTTTGCAGAGTGAGTCTCGAGCGATCTCGCTCGCTCGAGATTTTGACAGAGATCGAATTCGTCGACGATAAGCGGCATCGAGATTCCAAATAGTCTTCGAGCTTATTTGTTTAAATTAGTTAAAAAAGTGTGGGAAAATGCAAGTACCCCTTCACAACACGAGTCTTTAGCAAACCCCGTTTGCTATAAAGTTGAACCGTAATAAAATTTCCACCGATGTCCGTCGTCGACGGAAGAAATAGATTCCAGGCCATTTGTTTAAACAATTCGCGTCCGTATAATTTCGCCGCTTTTTCCTAGGGCGAAACTAGTGATCTCTATTGATTGAGAATTTAATCCTCGGAGAACCTGCCGAAGATGAACCCTGGCAGAGAGAAAAATTCCGGACCCATTTGTTTAAATAATAAACATTGTAAAGTTGTACCTCTCTTTTGCAGAGTGAGTCTCGAGCGATCTCGCTCGCTCGAGATTTATGCAGAGATCGAATTCGTCGACGATAGGCGGCATCGAGATTACAAAAATCCCTCGAGCTTATTTGTTAAAATTAATTGAAAAAGCATGGGAAATTGCCAGCCCCGTTCCACAATACGAGTCTCTAGCAAACCCCGTTTGCTAGAAAGTTTAACCGTAATGAAATTTCAAACGATGTCCGTTGTCGAGGGAAAAAATCGCTTCCAGGCCATTTGTTTAAACAACTCGCGACCGCACAATTTCACCGCTCTTTTATAGAGCGAGACTAGCCACCTCCATTGATCGATAATTTGATACTCGGAGAACCTGCCAAAGATAAACCCTGGCAGAGAAAAATGCCAGACGCATTATTTGTGTAAACAACAAACAATGTAAAATTATACCTCTCTTTTGCAGAGTGAGCCTCGAGCGGTCTCGCTCGCTCGAGATTTTGGTCGAGATCGAATTCGTCGACGATAAGCGGCATCGAGATCACAAATAGTGCTCGCGCTTATTTGTTTAAAGCAATTTAAAGGCGATCTGCCACACGGCTTTGACCACTTCAAAACTTTAAAATGGGAATTCTCTCGAACGGAACAACCAATTGGAATGAAATTTGTTGCATGCATGCTGGTTCCGAGAGCATGGTTCTCGATATTTTCCAAAATTTGGAGGTTTACAGTTTGTGGTCACCATGCGAAAAACTGAATTGTTAACCCTTGCATCGCATTTTCGGTAATTTGGCGAGAACCAAGCTCTCGTCCGTCTAAAAACACACATTTTAAGCTTTGTTTCACCAGTTCCCATGAGTAAATGGCGGAGAAAGGTCATTTTGAAATTTTGTACAAATGTAGCAAAAAATGCCTAACAAAGCTGAAAATATTATTTACCGAAGCGAAACGTTAGTTAATCTGTTTTCGTACTAGCAGCGCGCAGCGCGCATCGTGCGATTTTTAACGACCGCGCCCGCATCCTCGTAGAACAATTTGTTTTTTTTGACTGGTCGGAAGCAGCGGCTATAACCTCGCACATTTGTTCGAAATATATTTCATGTGTTTGTTTCGTGACATTTTCGCCGAATTTTTCGTACGAAAAGAATCGTATCTTCTCGAATCGAAACGAGCCTGGTGGTCGAGGGCAAGAAGACTTCTTAGGACGCCGGCACAACACCAACGAAGAATCCCGACAACCAGCAGCCCGACAAAAAGAATAATAATCAACGAGAAAACCGCCGCGGCCGATGACAAGGAACAGACGATCGAGGAAAATGATGACAGCGAGAAACCGAAGGAGAACGGCGAGGAAAGAAGACCGGAAATCGAGGTACATGCGTTTTATTATACTCAACGGTTTCGGGGGTATCAAGGGTGTAAGGGGTTGAGGAGACCTGAGACTCAACTCGCTGAGGATGAAGTGCTTATCCGGGTCAAAGCATGTGGCCTCAATGTCCAGGACGACGGGGAGTCATCGATTCTCCACCGAAAACTCTGTTCAACATGGGCTCCAAGTACGCTGGTGATATCGAGGCAGTTGGTGAGGCAGTTGAAAACTTGAAAGGGGCCTACCAAATCGTCGCTCTGCCCGATCCCAAAGCCTGGTCGGAGCTCAACATGGTTCCGGCTTACTCGCCCTTTTTGCCCTACCAGTCAGAATTTGATCTGATCTGATTGACATGATCTTTGGTTTTTTCAGCAAAATCGAAATACAAGGAGCTCAAGTCGACCGGCACGATTGATTATCTCCTCGAGCGTGCAAGCAATTACAGGAATGAACTGAGGAAAATAGCCCCGGAGGGCGTTGACATTCTTTTCGATTGAGTCTGTGGCAACGAGTGCAACAGAGGATGTGCCCTCCTAAAGCCCATGGGAAAATAGGTTCTCTATGGCTCGAGCTACGTCGTGATCAGCGCAACGCAGAGTTTCTTCGCCGTTCCTTGGTGGACTATGGACAAAATATTGCCGATGAAACTTTTCGAGGAGAAGAAGCCACTGTCCGGGCTGAATCTCCGTCGTCTGATGCATCAGCACCGTACCCATGCCTTCGTAAGGCGAACGGTGGATAAAGAGTTTAAAAATCGTGATCGAGGTATTTGTTTAAATTTATTAAAACGGATGGTAAGATGTCGCTCCCTTTCCACAGGGCAAGTCTTTAGCAACTCGAAAACCCTAAATTAGAATTGTTGTAAGAAATTATTGAAAACTTTCAATTTTGGGAAAGTCAGCATTTTATTTCAAATTCGTTCAGGTCAAAATGACGCAGTATGTCAAGGAAGGAGGACACCACCGTAACTGCCCATTTTCGACCGTTTTCTTTGGATTTTTTTAAAGAGAGCAATAAAATGCATCATCTGAAGAACTTTTAGGCTTTATTAGGTATATATTGAAGTATGTAAAAAGAGTTTATTTGTCGAAAAAATAGAAAATCGCGGTGCACGAGTTGCTATAGCACTACTGGTTTTCAGTCAACCCTGTCCATGTTGTTTGCATCGTTGGAACGATGCAAATGGAACGATGCATCGTGGAAGTTTGCATCGTTGGATCGCAACGAAAGCTCTTGCTCACATTTTATTTTTTATATTTTTATTGTTATAGAAATTCTTTTTTTTAAAGATTTATATTGTAGATCGCTAAATAAACAAAAAACGGTCAGAAGATTTTTGTAAGCAAAGTTTGCCGAAATAAATGAAAGGAATACACAAATATTAATTTTCGTTGCGTTTCAACGCGGAACGCAGTAGAACTATCGTAAATGTAATCCTGGAACTAAGAGTGAAATATTTTCGTTAATTATGTTTGTTTTAGAAGTTAAGTACGGGGAGAAATTTCAAAATAACTATTAAAAAAAATAGTAACGACTTTGAAAAAAAGTTCGTGTTTTCGACCATAATTTTTATATACTACTCCAAAAAATTAAAGGAATAGAAAATTTCTTCATTTATTTGAGTGTTTTTTTGAAGCGCTGTATCTATGTGAAAAATGGTCGCATCGAGATAAAAAAAGCCTTTGAAACTTCAAGTTTCTAGTCTCGCGAACTCTTGGCAACATTTTTTTGCGAACTGCGGTTATCACGCAATGATAAGAAATAGCGGAGGAAAAAATTTCCAAATTTGTTTGTTTTTTTTTGTCAAGGGTTCACGGGATAGGTCATTTTTTTCCACGTAACTCAATGTATAGGTCAGTTAGTTTGTTGATTCAGCGTTAATTTGGTTTTTTTTGTCTCTACGTTAATTTTTTTGCTGATATATCAGACTTTAAATGAAAAAAGATCCTTTTGTCTTTGATCATCGATCTCTCAGCAACCAATGATCGTAACGGGAATTATAGGGCAGCTTTGAAAACTTGAATAAATTTCCTACCAACCCCTTTCGTTGATCTTTGAGAAAAACATTTTTTCACCCTTAACATTAATTTGAAAAACGGACAAAAAGTGACTTTTTATCGTTTGTTAGTAAATTTACTACTACTTTACAAATATTGATAGAAAGACTAATGTTGCCGCGTTTTTTTTTTCAGCGTAATGTAGCCCCAATAGCCCTAATAATTTTTAAATGGATCCATCGAACCGTTTTTCCGGACTGATTGATTAATGTTTTACAGAACAATGAAAGGCACAAGTGTATTGTTTCTAAACATCGTGTGATCATCATCAAAATGGAAAGACCAATTGTCTTCGACTTTTTTCACAACTTTGCACTAGTTTCTTGTTAAATTTACGAAAAAAAATTCAAAATATTTAATTTTTTAAAAAATATTTCTTTTAGCTTTGTAAAACATTTCAGGAAACAATACTGACTCATTTTTTACCCGATTCGGCCTTTGCACACTATAATTTTACTCATGTTTAATTGCATTAATTAAAAGTTGCTAACCCCAAGCTGTATTCAATAGTCGATCTGAGAACATTTATGCCATTAACTCTTGATATTTTCTATGAAGGTTATTAGGGTTCCAGGAAATAGTTTTTTTTTTCAAACTAGGCATGAACAAAAATTGAAAAAAGTTAGTTTACAAAAACTTGAAATTCATTTTTTTTTCCAAAACGCAGAAAAAAATTACCAAATAAAATATTAGTAAAAAAATGTTAATTGGTTATTTCTTAAAAAAGAGATCAGTTTTGAAAAAAAAAGTGTTTTATTTTTAACCCTATTAACCTTCGCGGAAAATATCGACAATTAATCTCATACAAATTCTCAGATCGACTAGTGAATACAGCTTGGGGGTATCAACTTTTAATTAATGCAATTAAAGATGAGTGAAATTATGGTCGAATCGTGTAAAAAATGAGGTAGTATCGTTTCCTGAAATGTTTTACAAATTTAAAAAGAAAAAAATTGAACATTTTTCGATTTTTTTTCTTTAAGTTAACAAACAACTAGTAGTCTAGGAGCCCACGACACTAAACCTGTCATGATAGATCTTCCAAAGTTTATACATATAATTCGTCATGTCATTCATAGGGGAACATAAAATGGCCCTGCTGTCATGTCTGGGACCGGTCAACGCTAAAAAAAATTAATAAAAAATAATTTTTCCACGTTTCTGACATGTTAAGTCTCCCGTATTCTGATTGTTCCTCGAGACAGGGGAGGGGTAGGACTATAGGAAAAGGCAGTGCTGTCAGCCTCTCTGATAAGCCGTATCAGTTGCTGCCGAGGGATAAGCGACACCTCGCACCCAGGTGTCTATCATCATCGACCTTCTTAAAAAACCAGAGCTTATCTGAAAGACCATCGATTTGTGTGTAAGAAAAACCACTACTGCCCTTTCCAAACATCGGAGAAAATGGCGGCAGCAGCGTTTGAAAGTCGCCCTCCGCGCAACCGAATTTGGCGCTTCAATTCGGTTTTATCAGCAATCACCCGGTTCTTTTCGATTTGTATTATTGAAATACGCTTGCCACTATCACGACCAATGAAGTGTAGGTGTCGTTGATTGTTTAAAGACATGAAATCGCATATTTTATGTGATATTTTTCGATTTTTCAGCCGTTTTCATTGTGTTTTTTAATACTTTTTTTTTATGTCTTTCGTTACATTTCAAAGAAAGTTAGTATTCTTCGGTGAAAAAATACTAGGTGTCATTGTTTCAACGAATAAGATTCTATAAAATAGTCCAAAGTCGGGGATTTTTCAGCCGTTTTTTGGTCATTTATCATTTCTCGTGGCCCGTACGAATCTCTTCCGCTTTATATTTTCAAATGAAGGCTACCTGAAACATGAAGGTTTTTTGGCTATATATTTTAAGCAGAAATCGAGTCTTCGACCCTACATTGTAAGACTACGGCTGTGCTATTCAAAACGGTCAGAATAAAATGGGGCTAGACGTAATACCTGCTCAGTCTCGTTTCAGAAGCCATCAGTAACGGTCGTGTCGCTGTCTGTTTTTTAAATCTCATATCTATCTAAAATGCGTTGTTTTATTTGGAAAAAATGTGGCGATGTTATGAAATTTACCCAGAGTATATTAGACCAATGTCTAAGTATTGTCGCGTATCGGAGAAAGAAACGTTTCGAATACGGCGACTCATCATTGACGCGTGAGAATAGTGTAAATTTTCGTTATCACCATGGGTGCTACAGAAAATGTTCTGTTTTGAAACAAAAATACCAAGAAGAACCGGAAGCGCTGCTTCCTTCGAATGAAAGTGTGAGTATACTCACATTTCTTGGACTCACACTTGCATTCGAAGGAAGCAGCGCTTCCGGTTCTTCTTGGTATTTTTGTTTCAAAACAGAACATTTTCTGTAGCACCCATGGTGATAACGAAAATTTACACTATTCTCACGAGTCAATGATGACTCGCCGTATTCGAAATGATTCTTTTTCCGGTACGCGACAATAGTTAGACATTGGTCTAATGTACTGTCGGTAAATTTCGTAACATCGCCAGATTCTTTCCAAATAAAACAACGCATTTTAGATAGTTGTAAGATTTAAAAAACGGACAGTGACACGACCGTTACTGATGGCTTCTGAAAGGAGACTGAGTAGGTATAACGTCTCTAGACCCTTAGGCCCCCGCCCCCTTTTATTCCGATCGTTTTGAATAGCACAGCTGAAGTCTTACAATGTAGGGTCGAAGACTCGATTTCTGCTAAAATATATAGCTGAAAAATCTTCATGTTTCAGGTAGTCTTTGTTTACAAATATAAAGCGGAAGAGATTCGTACGGGCCACGAGAAATGATAAATGACCAAAAAGCGGCTGAAAAATCCCCGACTTTGAAATATTTTTTAGAATCTTCTTCGTTGAAACACCGACACCTAATATTTTTTCACCGAAGAAAACTAATTTACTTTGAAATGTAGCGAAAGACATAAGAAAGTATAAAAAAACACAGTGAACACGGCAGCAAAATCGAAAAATATCACATGAAATATGCGATTCCATGTGTTTAAACAATGTAAGACACGCAAAGTTCATTGTTCGTGATAGTGGCAGGCGTATTTCAATAATACAAATCGAAAATAACCGGGCGATTGCTGATAAAACCGAATTGAAACGTCAAATTCGGTTGCGCAGAGGGCGACTTTCAAAGGCTGCTGCCGCCATTTTCTCCACTGTTTGGAAAAGGCAGCAGTGGCTTTTCTTACATAAAAATTGATGATCTTTCAGATAAGCTTTGGTTTTTTGAGGAGGTCGATGATGATAGACACTTGGGTGCGAGGTGTCGCTTGTGGGCTCCCCTACTATAGTGCAAAGTTGTGAAAAAAGTCGAAGAAAATTGGTTTTTCCATTCTGATGATGATTACACGATGTTTAGGAACAATACACTTCTTCCTTTGTTTTGTAAAACTTTGATAAATCGATCGGGAAAAATTGTTCGATGGATCAAATTGAAAATGTACAGGGCTATTGGGGGTACATTAAGCAGAAGAACAACCGGGAAACATTAGTCTTTCCACCAATATTTGCAAAGTAGTAGTACATTTACTGAAAAACCATAAAAAGTAATTTTTTGTCCTTTTTCAAATTTATATTAATGGTGCAAAAAATGTTTTTTTTTTTTTCTAAAAAATCAACGAAAGAGTCGTGTAGGAAATTTATTTAAGTTTTTCAAAGCTGCCCGTGCGATCATTGGATGCTGAGATATCGAAGATCGAAGACAGGATCTTTTTACATTTAAAGTCGGATATCTTAGCAAAACATTGACGTAGAGAGACAAAAGAACCAAATTGAAGCTGAACCAACAAGCTAACTGACCTATACATGGATTTAACAGAAAAAAAAACAAAAAAATTTGGAAATAAATTTTCTCTCGCTATTTTTTATTATTCCGCGATAACAGGAGCTCACAAATTTGTTTTGCCCACAGATCTCGAAACTAGAAACTTGAAGCTCCATAATGCTTTTTATCATCTCGATGCGACCATTTTTCACATTGATAGGGCGCTTTAAAAAACACTTTGAAAAATTGAAGAAATTGGATTGGTCGATTGGACGAAAACTGTTCGAGTTGTGCTGCGTCCCGATTTCGAAAACGTGATTTGGAGAATAATGTGTGTCAAGTCAACGTTTAGACGATAGAGCTGAAGAAGTTTTGTTTCCGTAATGTAATGCCACCTTTTGGTCGATAGTAAAACTATTTTTAGTCGGTGAATTTGTTCCCATAGATAATAGGCTTACAAGAATTGAGAATTGCGACTACCGCCATGGCATCGCCGAAGACGCTCTTCAGCGCCGGAGATTCCCCTAAAAAATAGTTCGAATACCACTTCAAAACTGTTTTTTTTTCGGCTTTAAACGAATATTCATAATATTTTTTGAGGTTATAAGGATTTTTTAAGTGTGTCCAAAAAAATGATTTTTCGAAAATTTTCCATCGATGACCTCCTTTAAACAATTCGCGATCGTAAAATTTCACCGCTCTTTTGTAGAGCGAGACTCCTGCGATCGTTATTGCTAGAAAATTCGATCCTTGGAGGAACCTGCCGAAGATAAATTCCGGCAGAGAGAAAAAATGCTTAACGTATTTATTTTAGCAATAATTATAAAATTTCACCACTTTTTCGCAAAGTGAGACTCGGTCGATCTCATTCGCTCGTGAATTTGGTCGGCCGCAGACAACCTGCCAAAAAAAGCATGGCAGAGAGAAAAATTCCGAACGCATTTGTTTAAACAATGCGCATTGTAAAATTTTACAACTCTTTTATAGAGTAAGTCTCGAGCGATCTCGCTCGCTCGAGATTTCGGCAGAGACCGAACTTGTCGACGATAAGCACCGTCGAGATTCAAAATAGTCCTTGAGCTTATTTGTTTAAATTAATTGAAAAAGGATGGGAGAATGTCAGCACCCTTCCACAATACGAGTCTCTAGCAAACACCCCGTTTGCTAGAAAGTTTAACCGTAATGGAATTTACACCGATGACCGTCGTCGACAAAAGAAATCGATTCAAGGCCATTTGTTTAAACAATTGGCGATCGAAAAATTTCTATTTTTATATAAATAAAACTAGTTTTATAACGAAAATAAAACTATTTTTAGTCGGTGAATTTGTCCCCATAGATAATAGGCTTACAAGAATTGAGAATTGCGACTACCGCCATGGCATCGCCGAAGACGCTCTTCAGCGCCGGAGACTCCCCTAAAAAAATAGTTCGAAAACCACTTCAATACTGTTTTTTCGGCTTTAAACGAATATTCATATTTTTTGAGGTTATAAGGATTTTTTAAGTGTGTCCAAAAAAATGATTTTTCGAAAATTTTCCATCGATGACCTCCTTTAAACAATTCGCGATCGTAAAATTTCACCGCTCTTCTGTAGAGCGAGACTCCTGCGATCGTTATTGCTAGAAAATTCGATCCTTGGAGGAACCTGCCGAAGATAAATTCCGGCAGAGAGAAAAAATGCTTAACGTATTTATTTTAGCAATAATTATAAAATTTCACCACTTTTTCGCAAAGTGAGACTTGGTCGATCTCATTCGCTCGTGAATTTGGTCGGCCGCAGACAACCTGCCAAAAAAAATCATGGCAGAGAGAAAAATTCCGAACGCATTTGTTTAAACAATGCGCATTGTAAAATTTTACAACTCTTTTATAGAGTAAGTCTCGAGCGATCTCGCTCGCTCGAGATTTCGGCAGAGACCGAACTTGTCGACGATAAGCAGCGTCGAGATTCAAAACAGTCCTTGAGCTTATTTGTTTAAATTAATTGAAAAAGGATGGGAGAATGTCAGCACCCTTCCACAATACGAGTCTCTAGCAAACACCCCGTTTGCTAGAAAGTTTAATCGTAATGGAATTTACACCGATGACCGTCGTCGACAAAAGAAATCGATTTAAGGCCATTTGTTTAAACAATTGGCGATCGAAAAATTTCTATTTTTATATAAATAAAACTATTTTTATAACGAAAATAAAACTATTTTTAGTCGGTGAATTTGTCCCCATAGATAATAGGCTTACAAGAATTGAGAATTGCGACTACCGCCATGGCATCGCCGAAGACGCTCTTCAGCGCCGGAGACTCCCCTAAAAAAATAGTTCGAAAACCACTTCAATACTGTTTTTTCGGCTTTAAACGAATATTCATATTTTTTGAGGTTATAAGGATTTTTTAAGTGTGTCCAAAAAAATGATTTTTCGAAAATTTTCCATCGATGACCTCCTTTAAACAATTCGCGATCGTAAAATTTCACCGCTCTTCTGTAGAGCGAGACTCCTGCGATCGTTATTGCTAGAAAATTCGATCCTTGGAGGAACCTGCCGAAGATAAATTCCGGCAGAGAGAAAAAAATGCTTAACGTATTTATTTTAGCAATAATTATAAAATTTCACCACTTTTTCGCAAAGTGAGACTCGGTCGATCTCATTCGCTCGTGAATTTGGTCGGCCGCAGACAATCAGCCCCAAAAAAATCATGGCAGAGAGATAAAATTCCGAACGCATTTGTTTAAACAAAGCGCATTGTAAAATTTTACAACTCTTTTGTAGAGTAAATCTCGAGCGATCTCGCTCTCTCTACATGCGGCGGGCGTAGCGAACATACACACACACGCGCGCGCGCTTAGGATTGTCGCCTTTTCTCCCCGCACCCGGCCGGCGTAGCGCAGATGCACACTCACACACACACACACACGCGCGCGCTTAGCGATTATCGCCTTCTCTTCGCACGCGGCCGGCGTATCGAACACACACACACACACGCGCGCGCGCGCCTAGCGATCGTCGCCTACGCGGCCGGCGTATCGGACACACACACACACGCGCATGCCTAGCGATCGTCGACAACGCGGCCGGCGTATCGAACACACACACGCGCGCGCCTAGCGAACGTCGACTACGTGGCCTGCGTTCGAACACACACGCGCGCGCCTAGCGAACGTCGCTACGCGGCCGGCGTATCGAGCACACACACACACACACGCGCGCGCCTAGAGATCGTCGACTACGCGGCCTCGACTCTTCGTCCCAGCGCGAAGTATCGGGGCCAAATTCGCGAGCGTTGCGCCATCCGTCGGTAGTCAGTCGTAGCTAAAAACTGCGAGATCTGCGCTACCGACGTAACGAGAGGCCGCGTCAAAATTTCCTGGCGTGTGGCACATGGCCTTAAAATCATGGAATGGGTCACTCTATTTCAAAGATTTTTTTGAAAAAAAAAACTTAAGTCAATCTTCTTAGGAAAAAAATATTTGGCACTTTAGAAGTAAAAAAAACGTTGACATTGATAATTGATAATTCTTTTAACATTTTTTAACAAAAGTATGCTTCAAAATGAAAAAAAAATTATATTGTAACATTTGTTCATACCTCAATTAGTTCAATAGTTATCAGCGTTTAAACGTTTCCAAAACTTCCGAAAACGACATTTTTGGAAAATTATAACTTCTAAAAGAAAGAGATGAAAATCTAAAAATTGGTGTGGATATTCCGTTCATGGGTTACAATTTTGATAACAAAAAAATCAGGACAACCAAAAATGGTCGGGGTCACGGGCTACGTGAAATGGCGTGGAATTTCCGATATATTGTAGACTGAAGGAACATGGAGTCCAGAGGGAAAAAGCGATGTATTGCCTCGTCGAAACGTCATTGAATTTCCGACGCCGACGTCTACTTTATTAATATCATCGCTTGGCGAACAAGAGCATTCAATATCTATTGTCTCCTTGCATGCATCCAACTATTTGGGTCTTTCTCTTCCTTTTGATCTATCTATCCATTCCCCTTTCTCCCTCAGTCGTTCGCTTTCTGATATTAACGGTCGGCGCTTAAGGTGGAATAATTCAAGCCCCGTTGACATCGTCTTGACGTCTACGTACTGCAATTTAGCGCGCAGCACGTGTTGGCGCACAAAGTAAAGTGCCTAGCCGAGCACACGATGGTGCAAAATTTCCGTATGCCGGTACCGAGTTTATCAACCCTTTTGGCCCTATTAAATGAAGTTGGATATTCCATCTTCATTCGGGAATGAAAATACTCCAAAAGACGTTCCAATTTTTTGTCTCGTTGCGTCCCCTTTTTAATTTTTTAACGAATAATTCTCGTCAGTACCATCGTTATTTTTATTCAATTTCCATTGGGCATTTCGAATCCCATGGCGGTGAAGTTTGCATCGTTGGAATCCACCAAAAGTTCTTTCCCCGTCATTACTTTATTTTCACGGAGATTCAATCGTTTTTGCAGGTCTGTTTGCAAAATTGTTTGGGTTATTTTCGTATCCGAAATCGGTGGAAAAACTGTCAGCGGTTAGAGAAAAATTAATTTTTGTTGCTTTCCAACGTTGCAAACTTCAACATCATCCCACCCTTTTTTATTCTAGCCCACAATTGTCATTTCGCTATAGCGGTCACCCATCCAAGTATCAGCCCAGGCCAACGCAGCTTGACATTGAACATTGGTGAAGACAGTTCCTCCATCGATATCAAATCAGTATTGATCGATAAAATTGACATTGCGTCCGAATCGAATCTCGAAAAGTTTTTCTACGTTCGTTTCAGACACGCATGGAGGAAGTATCGCAACAGAAGAAGCAGCTCGAGTGGATTGCCATGGTACAGGGGTGTCTGTTCGCGGGATGATACCGCCGAGTCTCTTCACCATCGACCCCACTCGAGGAGCGACAGTATTCAACCGACGAGAATTCTCTCCGTACAAGACGTGAGTCAATATCAAGACTCCTGTTTCCACAGTGAACTGCAATTTTGAACTTTTCGATACAGCGCACACTTCACCACTTGTCCACTCGTACGAAGAAGCTCGATTTTCCAATTGCTGGACATTGATTCGATTGCTTCTTCGTCCCTCGCGTGCTCACCCATATGGTCAATATGGGCAGTGGGATCGAATCATCCGATAAATAAAATCATTCGAATTTGATGCCGACTCGTTTCAGCCCTTCAAGCTTTTCTCAACGAGGTCATTCGGGATGATCAGTTGATTGCCCTTAAACCAGATCGAGTACTCGAATCAAATTATATCTAGCCGATATCTTCTTAATAAAAAATGAAAACAACTTTCAGTGGGAACCTAAAAATGAACCACAACAATGTACGCGATGTTTAATGTAGTCCTGCAAACTTTTTTTTCGACAAGTTCATTAAGGACAATCAGTTCATTGCCCTTGAACTAGATCGAATGTTCGAATTCCATCATTTCAGGCTAATTCCTTCTTAATATAAAATGAAGCAACTTCCAATAGGAACCCAAAAGTGAACCACAGCAAAAATACGCCTGGATCTGTTTTTTTTTCTTCATATTTACCGATTTTCAGCGAGGTCATTAAACACAATTAACTAATTGCCCTTGAGCTAGATGAAATTCTTGAAATTAATTATGTGAAGCCAATTTCTTCTCAATCGAACATAAAAACAACTTGCCATAGGAACCCAAAAATCAATCACAGCAAAAATACGCCTCGATGCGTATTTACTCCAGTTAATAAAAAATAAAAACAACTTTCCATGGGAACCCAAAAATGAACCACAGCAAAAATACGCCTGGATGCATACTTATTCCAGTCCTTAAACCTCTTTTTAACGAGGTCATTCAGAACAATCCGTTGATTACCCTTGAACTAGACCGTTCAAGGGCAGACTAATTAAATTAATTCGAGCCAATTCCTTCTTAATAACAAATGAAAACAACTTGCAGTGGGAACCTAAAAATAAACTACAACAATATACGCCATGATTACTATAGTCCTGCAATCTTTTGTTCGAAAAGTTCATGAAGGACAATCAGTTCATTGCCCTTGAACTAGATCGAATCTTCGAATTAAACTATTTCGAGCTAATTCCTTCTTAATATAAAATGAAGCAACTTTCAATTTGAACTCAAAAGTGAACCACAGCAAAAATACGCTTGGATGTATATTTATTTCATATTTAACCTTTTTTCATCAAAGACGTTGAACACAATGAACTAATTGCCCTTGAGCTAGATGAAACCCTTGAAATAAATTATTTGAAGCCAATGTCTTCTCAATCGAACATACATATAACTTGCCACAGGAACCCAAAAATCAATCACAGCCAAAATACGCCTCGACGCATATTTATTTCAGTCCTTGAACCTCTTTTTAACGAGGCCATTCAGGACAATCAGTTGATTGCCCTTGAACTAGACCAAGTCCTCGAATTAAATGAACTCGTGCAAATTCCTTCTTAATGAAAAAAAATTTTAACCACTTGCAGTGGCAATCCAAAAATGAACCACAAAAAAAAATTCGCCTAGATCCATTTTGACTTCAGCCCTTCAACGTTTTGTCGATCCAGGTCATTAATTACAATTAATTAATTGCCCTTGAGCCAGATGGAGTTCTTGAATGAAATTAATTTAAGCCAATTCCTTCTTAATCATAAACAAAAACCACTTGCATTAGGAATCCAACAATGAACACCAGCAAAAATGCATGTGCCTAGACACGTGCAATTACATTTTTTTCCACGCAATTGCGTTTCGGCTCAAGCGGCTTTTCTTCGTTTGACTTGCCAGCGCTGTAAGTATCAGACATACCTCCTAAGCCTGCACACCCTGATACGTTGCCATTATGGAGGAATATGCGGTTCAGGATAGTTTCGGGTTCGAAAATTGGTTTCCGTCGTCGAGGGGATGACGATGCAACACATATATTGTAGGGAGCTGTGGAAGAACATTGTGTCCATGAGAAGCCAGTATTCTCGACACCCTTTAGCTCCTTTCCAAGGACCTGTATATGTGTGGAATATATATATATATATTTGTGTGTGTGTGTGTGTGTGTGTGTGTGTGTGTGTATGTTTGTATACGAACTCACTTAACTCGACGCACATCTTCGACCAAGCTTCGAAGCTCTTTCACGACAGGCGGCAAACTTCCAACCCTCTCTCGTCTCTTCAAATTACTTTACTTCCGTAATACTAAAACTCTTTTATCGAAGTACACTGTGCATTCGAGCCTTTCTTGTCCATACTGCACCCTGGTACGCTTCAACCCGGGCGAAAAAAAAATCCGAAAAAATATTTTAAATAAAAAATATAAAAAAATAAAAATATATACAAATACAAAGTATTTTTCATATGCGAGTAGAATATTTTTGGTCATAAGATGGTTGAAGAATAGCCGTGAATATTTTGAGGATTCAGGTGTGTAGGTAATTTTTATGAGGATACAATATTTTTCAAAAAGTGTTTTTAGTTCGCACGAGTATTTGGAAATAGTTACCAGGGATGAATTTTAACTCGAAAGCATTTAGTAATTCTTAAAAATGTGTTTGATAGCGAAGTGGATTTTTTAGTGTAATGAGTATTTGGGAATAATTCTAAGGAATACAGAATATTTTCTCGCCCCGAAGACTATTAAGTAATTCTCAAGAATATTTTTAACACTCAAAAGTATTCGTAATTTCCATGATAGTCGAATATTTTTGGATCCCAAGTGTGTTTTGGTTCTCATGAGTATTTGAGAATGACTGCGTAGGATTTTAAATATTCTTGATTGCTAATTGAAGAATTCCAATTTATGTAGAACATTTTTTATTTCCGAGTATTTAGTAATTCGAATTTTTAACTTGATGGATTTTTCAATTCCTAAAAATTCATTTGATAGCGAATTTTTCTTTATCCTCGCGAATATTCGGGAATAATTCTTAAAAGTATAGGATATTTGTAGCCGAAAAGTATTGAGTAATTCTCAAGATTTTTTTATTACCCAAAAGTATTCGTAATTTCCATGAGCATAGAATATTTTTGGGTCGCAGGAGTGTATTTAATTCTTGTAAGTATTTGGGTAGAACTACGTAGGATGTTCAATACGCTTCATCGACAGTTGAAGAGTTTCCATTAATGTAGAACATTTTTTATTTCCGAATATTTAGTAATCAGCATTTTTAACTCAAAGGGATTTTGTAATTCCTAAAAATGTTGTTGATAGCCAATTTTCTAAATCTTTGTGAGTATTCGGGTATCATTTTTAAAAGTATAGGATAATTAGTAGCCGAAAAGTATTGAGTAATTCTCAAGATTATTTTAAATGCCCAAAACTTTTCGTAATTTCCATGAGTATAGAATAGTTTTGGGTTCCACGAGTGTTTTTAGTTCTCATGAGTATTTGGGAATAATTGCTAGGGATATTGAATACTTTCAATTCCTCATCTTGTAGTTCCCAAGAATCTAGAACATTTTAACTTTCGAGTATTGAGTAATTCGTATTTTCAACTTAAAAGGATTCAGTAATTCCTAAAAATATATTCAATAGCCAAATGCATTCTCACGAGTATTTGGGAACAATTTTTAAGGATATAGAATATTTTTACCCAGAAGAATATTGAGTAATTCACAAGAATATTTTGAATCCCCAAGAATATTTACAACTCGTGAGTAATTAGGAATGATTCCCAAAAGTATCCAATATTTGTAATCATAGTCTCATAGAAATAATTCCCAACAATGCAATTCTCAAGATCGTTCGTTTCGCAATATTTTTGAGCGAGTATTCAAGTATTCCAAAGGCTCTCAAAAATACTCGACGATCAATCGGAATAAAGAAATGCGCTATCGCTAATTATTGCTTCTCGATCGGCCAATGAGTTATTGCACTGCGAAAATTGGATTCACCGTGCACGAAACATTGATAAATATTCACGAGCGAGACAAGCTGCGGAACTTCGTGGCTAGCGTTGAAATGGAGGGAAAAAGATCGCTGATTACCATGAATCGCGAAAGAGAGCTGGCAGGCGGAGGAGGTGGCGAATTTAATATTTCATGGCAACACGTGGAAATACGCACTGACACGGCAAATAAACAAAAACGGGCTGATGCCGGCGTTTTTCAAACACTTCCGGAACAGGAAGGCGCAAAAAAAAGTAACTCCCCCATCAATTATATCCTGAATTAATTAATGCAAGACCACGAACGGGTAAAGTTTTTTTTAATGTCACAGTACCTTCGTTTTATTTTTAATGTCCGAGATATCGAGACGAAAATAGTGTGGTTTTTAACGAAGCTGCCTCGTCTCTCAGTCGATGAATCTGAGACAATCAATTATTACCAATCGTTGGCAATTATTTTCCCATAATTGTTTTTCATCCTGCTTTGATTAAAAAATTGCACTCAGGTACAATTCTAATAAAAGAAAATTGTTATTCACAAAAATACGTCTCCATAAATCATTCGGAATCGGTAAGAATTCGTACCACGTGGTGAAGCTAGACACTTTGACTTCGATTTTGAAATCTTTCGGATCGAATGCAAGCCACTGTGAGAGAAAAAAAATCACAATGAACCATTTTCGGCGTTGAGGGGAAAATTGACGTTTATTTCGGTAATTGAGAAAAATGCCTACTCCCCCCCCCCCCGCCTCTCCCAGCAAAATGATATCAAATGTGTCATTACCTCGACCCCAAAAATCAGTATAATGAAAAACTATATTTTTCTAATACTTAAAAACGCGTTACATCTATTAGGCTTCTGAAAAGTCAATGAAAAAAATTTTATTTTTAAAAATCAATAGAGCAATTGTTTCCTGGTCCCGGTGAAGTTGCATTTAAAAAAGACATTTTTCAGAAAAAAATTGCCGCTCCCTTTGTCTCTCTGTCTCTTAAAATTATATGGAATGTGTCATTACCCCTACCCCCAAAAAGTAGAATAATTAAAAACTAATTTTTCCCAATACCTCCATACGCGTTAAATTTATTACACGTCTAAAAAGTTAATAAAAACAATATTTTTTTGAAACCAATGCAGCAAATCGGTCCCCGTGGAGTTCCATTTCGAAAGGCATATTTTAGAAAAAAAAAATACCTTTCTCTCTCAAAATTATATCACACGTGTCAAAATGTCAAAAAATACCTCTCTCTCTCAAAATTATATCAAACCCCTACTTCAAAGAACAGAATAATTATAAACCGACTTTTTTTTCTAATACTTAAATACGCTTTTCCTTTATTACGCCTCTAAACAGTCAACAAAAAAATATCATTTTTAGAAACCAATGCAGCAATTACTTCTTGGTCCCGTTGATGTTCCATTTGGTAAAGCCATATTTTAGAAAAAAATGCCCCTCTATTTCAGTGTATCTTCGAATTATATGAAACGTGTCTCTTAAAATGATATGGAATATGTTATTACCCCTACCCCAAAGAGTAGAATAATTGAAAACCAACTTTTTTGCAATATTTTAATACGCGTTACATTCATTACGGCTCTAAAAAGTAAAATAAAAATTCATCTTTGACAACCAATATAGCAAAAATTACTTCGTACCGGTGAAGTTCCATTTCGAAAAGGCATATTTCGGAAAAAAAATACGTTTGACTTAAGGGGTCACTTTAGGGATCACTTAGGGGCATTTTAGACGCTACAGAAAGGCTATGTTCATGATTTTTTTTATAGGCTTATATTATAGATATTGATATAAAAGTTGTTACACTTAATAAATACACTGTCGAAATACGTTCTATTTTTTTTTTTTTTATTTAAGTCACTATTTATAGACAAAAATGGATGTTAAAAAAATGTCCTAAAAAAATTGTAGGTCTGCGCTGTTGATGAAATCTCGGAAATGGATCATCCGAAACAAAACAATCAAACGGTTTTAGATTTAGTATGTCTATGCTTATAGCCTATATAGCCTATATGCCTATAGCGCATATCATACGATTTTTTATACATGCAAAAATAACAAAATGGCGAACATTTTTGGAAAAAAACAAAAAAAAGCGTGATTTTTTCATCGTTTTTGGCAAAAATAAAATAGTAAATGTAAAAAAATTTAACAAAAATCCTTGATATGCGCTATAGCTATAGTTGTAAAAAATATGTGGTTAAAATTTCATAAGGATCGGTTCAGTAGTTTCGAAGATTTTATCAACAAGTCGAAAAACGTTGTTTTGAGAAAAACGCGTTTAAAGTTTGTTTGGGTTACGTGAATACGGTGAATTTTTTTTTATCGATTTCGAAAGTGTACTGATCAAGTGTAACAACTTTTACATCAATATCTATAATACGAATCTATCAAAAAAAATGCATGAAAATTGTCTTTTTTAGCGTGCAAAGAAGACCCTTTAATTCGAAATTAATAAATACGTGCTCTCATCCTCGTATGAAGGAATGTTTCTTGTTACCTTTTTTTGTTCGCGAAAAAGGTGTCCAGTTCGATACATTGTGTACGAGAGCATCCAGCAGTGGATTTCCTCCTCAGAGGATACGTAGCACGTATCGATAATCCACGAACTCTGACGTTTCATCCGGTTAGGTCGACCAGTGGCAACTTTTCACGACACTCTCCTTTTTTTACATTCATTCTACTCCTTCCTCTCCATCGTTTTTTTTGTTTTTGTTATTTTTTCGAATTCCCGGGCGATGGATGAACGAACGCGAAGACTCTGCTCGAAGTTTCGTTGGAAAAAAGTCGAGGGTGAGGCGATAGTCGATGCCGTCGACCATACCCGCCGTGGCGTCCTGAGAGGCTACACTGTTTCTCCATTATCGAGAATTACCGTGGGCTTTGCGGAGCGGGCGGGGGAGTAGATCTCGTATATCGTTGGTGGGAAGGGGCGACCAGGAGTGAGGAGGAGAGGTGACCGGGGGGTGAAAAAAATGGAAAGAGCCAGCCGGCAACTTAAGCAACATGAGCCAGCTTCTCCGGTCGTAAACATTGCTTAAGCTTTTCTTTAAAAAACTGATAAACCCGCCCCCAACCCACCCCCTCCTTATCGCGATCTATCGAGAGTTCGTTGCGAATTTTTCGAAAACGCGAGTTTATTGAAGCGCTCAAAGGAGAATGATCACGTTTCTACGGTGTCGGCGCCATGGTCCGCTAATCCTGCGGTTCTCGCGGGGCTGATTTTTGGGATATTCGGAACGACACCTAGGGGATGTTTCGTAACATTGCAAGTTTACGTAACGGGCTTGTTGTTGCGGTTGAGCAAACGATCAAGGTCCCACGGTTTCGTGTTTATCGAAGTTCACTTAACGGGGTCCTCTAGTTTCTCGGCTGTTTTTTAAAGGCTTTTTCAATAACTTTTTACGGGCAAAGCATCGAAATAATCAATCTCATTGTTTTTGCATAATCTTTATTAACATTTAAATAAGCTTTACAAATTTTTTGAAGTCAAAATATATAATAGAATAAAGGTTATAGTGGCCGACAGGAAGACATCAAGTAAAAGAGGTGCTTGACGGTGACCAAGATTGCGGCTGTTCTGCTTATCTGAAATCAAAAAACCAACAGCATTTTAATCTTCATATTTAAGACTAGCGATTGAACTAGAGTGAATTCTAAATTACAAAAATTGACTTTTTTATACACTTTTGAAAATTACATTCTATTTTTTACTCATTTTTTCTTAAGTTTTTCGCTCGTATAAAAAAAACTATCGAAGCAATCATGATAATCCTAGTTCAATCGCTGGCTTATAATATATTAAAGATGGTGTATAAATTTGAACAAGATCCGTGCAGTAGTTTCTGAAATATCGTGGTCATCGTTTCGAAAAATGGTGTTTCGAGAAAAACGCGTTTGAAAGTTCGCGCATGTGATTTATACTTGTGAACCACTTCGAATATTCGAAAAATCCTTTGGCACACATTTTCTACACATGTTGTAGATGTGATTTATGAAAAAAATCGATTTTTTCGACCAGAGAAACTAGAGGACCCCGTTAAGGGGAGATATACACCTAGGAGTCGGAAAAAAGGTCATTTTTGTGAATTTTTTCAAGGAAAACTATTTGAAATTTTGGATTAGGATTTTAATTATCTAAAACTATATATATTCAAAAATATGTTTAATTTTCTTTATTTAAAAATATCACAAATATACAAGGATATTGTATGATCTTTGGAGCGTCGTAAAAAAATCTGCGTATACCCCCCTGGCGTTTCTTCAAAAATCATCTGAAAAAAAAAACGAAAAAGATTGTTAAATTAGATACTATAATCTAGTACTTGTCATAGCCGATTTTGAAAATATCGACTTATGACAAAATGGCGGACGTTTAAACATAAATAGTGATTTTCGAGCCAAAAATTAGTTATTATTTTGCCTATAAAACAAAAACTAAGTAACGGAAAAAAATCTTTGACAAGTACTAGTTGATGGTGTATAGAATAACCACAAAAAACCTCAAGGCAATCGGTTCATTGGTTTTCGAAAAATTTTGGGTACCGATTTGAAAAACGTGGTTTTGAGAAAAACGCGTTTGAAAATTTGGGAATGAATAAATCATGAGATTTGTCAACTTACAAGGAATCATCGATACCAGGCCCATAGTGTAGGTCTTCTACGGTCGACGGAATGTTCATAGCTTCTAAATCCTCGACCTCGACCATCTAGGTGTATATCTTTCCTTGAGGATGTTGTGTCCAAAATTGAAAACGGTAATAATTTTTTTCAAATTTATTAGGTCATTGTGTAAAACATTTGAAAGGATGTGTAAAAATTTCACGACAATTAGGGAGCAGGCTACTGAGAAATTATAATTCGCAAATTACACGCAGCCTTATGGAAAGTGAAGTTACTTTGGAATTATTATGAATGAAGTAACTTTGCAAATATTTATAAACGATCGTTTTTTTATTTCAAATATATTAAAAACAAAGGTGGCTTTATTGTACCAGTAACGACGTCGTCCGTGAACGAAAATGAGTATTTGAAGTAAATGAAAGTAGCGGGAAATTCAAATACTCATTTTCGTTCACGGACGACGTCGTTTCTTGTACCATAAAGCCACCTTTGCTTTTTAATATATTTGAAATAAAAAACGATCATTCATAAATATTTGCAAAGTTACTTCATTCATAATAATAGCAAAGTTACTTCAGTTTCCACAAGGCTGCGTGTAATTTATGAATTCTAATTTCTCAGTAGCCAGCTTCCTAATCGTCGTGAAATTTTTACACAACCTTTCAAATGTTTTACATAATGACCTATCAAATTTTTAAAATTTTATTACCATTTTCAATTTTGAACACAACATCCTTAACCCCTTCGTTGGCAGAGAGAATTTGACAAAAAGTGCCCAAAAAGGCTGGACATTTTTTTATCCTGAAAACTTGTACTCTGGGGTTTTTCAGGGTACTGATTTCGAATCAGAACTCAAAATTCAGGAATTCGCAATGACGAACAAATATGGCGAATGAAAATACAAGTAATACAGATTCATTTAGATGAAACTCGGTATTCATGGTCTGTGTAGGTCACTGATCATGAGTCTCAACATTTTGAATTTTCAAATTTCAAGTTCAGATTCGCAATAAGCGACCTCAAAATCCCGGAGTACTAATTTTCATCTAAATCTACTGAAGTTGTTTATTTCTGCCCGCCATATTGGCGCCGCCATTGTGAATTTCCAAATTTTGACTTAAAATTCGGATTCAGCGAGCCCAAAAACCCCCGAATGAGGCTCCGATTTCAAATCAGAGCAAGTTAAATAGGGGAATAGGATGTCTCTATGGCCTCAATGCCAACGAAGGGGTTAAAGCGATAGCCTGAATTAGAAGGTCCAAAAAGCGTTTTTTCGGGAATTTTTTAGAAGGGAAAAAACACCTGAGTCCAGTTAACATTGAGGTATCTTTTCATGTATATTTAAAATGTATACAAAAAATACTCAACTTGAAACAATAAATGACTGCGGATTTATCATCCTATTCCATGTGCGTCTTGTCACTGCAGTCACCAATCGGCGGGAAAGATGCAGCTCGTAATTCTTGACTGAAACAAAAAAAACAATAAAATGTTCAATTGTCATATATTTTTCTTCTGGGTAAATTAAGAAAAAGCAGAAAAAAAACGTGAAATGACCACTTTTCTCAGGTTTGAAAAACAATATGTTAAAAAAACACTTTGACGTGTTATAAAAATTATTTAAAAAATACTTTTTCAACGACTTTTTTAGTTCACTTAGAAGAGATTTTCATACTGAAGAAAATAAACTTTGGTTTAATTCAATAGATCGTTTAGTTTTTTTGCTATCACGCCCGCCAAATTGGAAACATCGTGAAAATGAAAACTGAGACTTTTGGCCTTGTATCTTCGAAAATATTAACAATTGGCCTCTGTAACTTTGTAAATGTATTCCTGGATAGCTTATTTATCGATTCAAGCAATTTAAAAAAAACGATTTTTCCGACCTTCTAATTCAGGCTCCGGCCTTAAGGTCGAAAGGACAGGGACAGTATGAGGTGCAAAGAGAGAGAGAGAGAGAGAGAGAGACAGAGAGAGAGAGAGAGAGAGAGAGAGGACGAATCTTGGACCCCAAAGATTCATCGAACTGTTATTTGTTCTGCAAATCGTAAAAACTCTAAATCCAAGTTAAATCTAACTTTACAAGCTCCACCTTAAGGAAGGTTTCTACTTTTCTGGACCAAAAAATGTTCGATTTTCCACCAATTTTTTATGCGAAAAATATTGAATATAGAATATTGAAATTTTCTATAATCACTAAGCTTTATTGATCATGATAATATTTGTAAAGTTTGACAAAACATGATACGGGAACTGGTAAGAACCACCTATGCGGTGCGCCGGCGACGATATTCTTCGCTTGCGAAAGTCCTGAACAGTTGATCTGAGGCAAAAAATCAAACATATCTTTACTTTGTACAATATTGTGTATAAGTCGAACAAGAATCTAGAAGAAAAGTTGAAAAATAAAAAACATACTGAACGATCGATGGGGATGTTTAGTTTTTTGCCAACAGTTTTCGCAGTTTTTTGTTCGTAAAATGAAAACGTTTAAATATTTTTGGATAATTCTGGTTTAAGGCGTTACCCCCACTTGTAGCGCAAAAAAGGCCTTTTTCATGAATTTTTTTAAAGAAAACTACAAAACTTTTTTAATCGATCAATATACCATCTTAAAGAACACATCTTGAAGAACTTTCAGTAATTTTGTTATTGAAAAATATTACATTGTTTAGTGGCAAATGGCCGTCAATGAAATAATGTTTTTATATACACGGTTTGCGGTGACCAACATTGCGGCGAAGTGGATCATCTGAAAAAAAAAATGCGGATGGATTTAGTCAAATATAAGTATAAACTAGTCTTTAATCGAAGGACTTTAAAAAATATTCATTTTTCACAAAATGGCGGACGGTCAAAGTTAATGGTTCGATTTTAACGAAAAAAAACGGCCGTTTTTTGGCTATAAAACGGCCATTTTTTTCGAAAAAAAATCGAACGATTAAAGACTATATTTTTATGTATTAAATAAGCCTGCAAAATTTCAAGAAGATCGGTTCATTAGTGTTCGAGTAATCTTGGTCACCGACTTCAGAAATGCCATTTTGAGAAAAACGCGTTTAAAGTTTCAATTTCACAACGGATTCTTTTCTTTCAATGCTCATATCTCAGTCAATTTTGTTCGGATCGACTTGAAATTTTCAGGACAGATTCTCAGATACTTATACTTCAAAAAAATGCAATAAAAAAAATCGATTTTTTCAAAATCGCAAGTGGGGGTAACCCCTTAACTAGTGGAGGCGTTTGTTGTACACGTGCTTGCCAAATTGCATAACGATTGCTCATCCAGGACGAGTATGAGTACTTCCGCAAGCGAACAATATCATCACCGGCGCACCGACATACGTGGCTCCTCCCACTCCCAGTACCATGTTTTGTCAAACTTTGAAAAATATCATCATGTTCAATATAAACCGCTCAGTAAACATAGCAAATTTCAACATTCTATATTTAATGTTTTTCGCATAAAAAAATCGCGAAACATCGAACAAACAAACAAACCCAACAAAGGAGAAACCTCCCTTAAGGTTTTCTCATCGACGAAACGTTTTATTCGATGAACGATTCACGCGAATATCCGTTGGTGGTTTTTTTTCATTTATTATTGTTCACACACCTATTTGGAGAGAAATGAACCATTTTTATTCTTCATATGTGAACGTGGCTCATTCCGTCAACTCATAAAAAGTGTAGAAGCATCTGCAGAGTGCTCTACCAGTGGAGAGGGTGGAGATGGCCCTTTATCTCTCGTCCTGGAATCTAAAGTGGCTCTACCTTTTCTTCCGAAAATCGGCAGTTTCCCCGTGCCCTCCTGCGAACGCGATGCACCGCTGGAGCTGGAAGCAGTGAAGCGAAAAATGGCACAATCCTAAAAGCCCGAAAGACCACACGAAGAGACTGAACCTGAAACCTGGAAATAATAACAAATTCATCATCCAATGAGGGTTGGAATGGTCTTTTTTCTCCCTCCCTGGAATCTGAAGTGTCTCTGGCACTTGTTTCAAACTTTTTTAGCACGCGCCCTCAAACAAATACAGCAGCCCATCAAGCTCGTCGGTCCAAGTAAAAGCTCGGATTTACCATCCCAGGGTGTAGCAGAGCTTTGGTAACTCGTTTGGCAGTTGTATGTGTATGTGTGCGGGCAGCGAGGAAACCGCCTTTGAGACCGTTTATCGCTCGTAACCAAGTCCGACAAACCCCATGGACCGAGTGGATATTCGCCCCATCGTTGCCCCGTGCAGTCGCCCCCGAAAAGCTCGATGCCCTATATTCACTGTGCATCGTGTATACGAGTAAATACGGCAGGGTCTGCGGTCGGACGGATAGATTATGCGTAAAGTTCGTTCTGTATACTCCCTGGCACACGCCGGGCTTCCCCCGATGTGAAACGCCCTAATCTACAGAGAATTGCGGTTGCTGGCTTAGCTACGGGTAACAAGCGGTATATCCGTGTATTTATGCGTCACCCGATTCCCTCGACGCCTCGTTCCCGATCTTCCCAACCCTTGTAAATTCGTCGCTTTTCCGCGGCCACGGGAACGGCGGAGAAATTTGTGCCCGGAAGCCCGAGAAATTGCGAGTGTCGCATGTGCTTCGTATCTAATTGGCGGTTGAATATCGGTGCTCGATGTTTTTTCACTCGATGATGGGACAAACATTCGTCACAGAATTTCGGTGATTTTCGTGAATTTTTTGGAAGAAAAGTACTCCACTAAATGTTTCGGAAAATTAAGAATATATTTGGCTATATTTGACCTATATTACATAATTTTTTCATAGAAAAATATTGAGATCCACGCGACTTGTGCGCTGCCTTCGGAGGCGCCAAAAAAATGTTCCTTCACTGCTGACATGATTCTGGCCGACTGAGTAGCTGAAACCGAAAAAGGAAAAAAATGTCGTTAAACTGGAAGGTATTTCCTGTACAATAACGTAGGCTTTTCGAAAAAGATCAAAATCTAACCAAATGGCGTCGTTGTGAAAAAAGCGTCTGTTTTATTTCCTTTAAAATGGTCGTTTTTTTCAATGCCGTATCGTCAATTTTCATCCAATCAAAAATATCCTACGTCATTGTAGAGTAAATATATTCGAGAGTACTCAGTTCAAATTTCAAGTCAATCGGGTAATTGCTCTTTGAGTTACAATGTCAGCAAATTTGAAAATCTCATTTCGACAAAAACGCGTTTAAAGATTTAACTATTGATTTGTGCAAGATAAAATTATATTTACCATAAGAACTGCTAACTACAGGATATTCTTGAAAGTATGAACTGTCGAAAAGGCAAAAAAAAAATTGTTTTAAAGTATCACACTGGTATGGCCACTTAATGCTGGAGGATACTGATTTCTTCGCGAGTGGAAATTCGTTCGGAAGAGGCTTAAAATCGACGATTTAGTTGGAGGGGTACTGTGTAGTTTTGGACGAGAAAAACAATCAGTACCCAGTAATCGGTATTCTTCGATTAGTAAAAGATCAGTATCCATTAAAATTCAAAAATTAGTATACTTGAATCAGTATCCTGCAACATCTGACAATCAGTGTCCTTCAAACAGTACCCTTCGAAATCAAAACAAAAAGCAGTATCTTTCAACCCGTACCCAGTAATCAGTAATCAGTACCCAGCAATCAGCATTCTTCGATTAGTAGAACATCAATATCCCTAGAAATCAAAACAAAAATCAGTATACTTGAATCAGTATCCTGTAACATCTGAAAACCAGTGTCCTTCAAACAGTACCCTTTGAAATCAAAACAAAAATCAGTATGCTTCAATCAAAATTCTGCAACAACTGAAAATCAGTATTCTTTAACTGGTACGTTTTGATAACAAAACAACAATCAGCATATTTAAATCATTGTCCTGCAACATCTCAAACTCAGTATCCTTTAAACAGTACCCTTTGAAATAAAAACGAAAATTTGTATCCTTCAATCAATATTCTGCAACATCTAAAAATCAGTATCCTTCGAACGGTAACCTTTGAAATCAAAACGAAAATCAGTATCCTGCGATTAATATCCTGCAACATCGACAATTCCGTGTAAACAGTAACCTTCGACACCTGCAAATATCAGCATCCTTCAACAGAAATTCGAACCCTCTGACCATTTATCATGTAGCGTTTTCACACCAGTATCCTTCACCAGAAACAGTCAGTATCCCTTAGCGTACAAAGTATCAGAACCCTTTAGTTTCGTTTCTGTCCTTTAATTTAGAAAAAACGGTGGTGTTTGAACAGTATCCTTCGACATATAAAAAAATCACACACACATTCCTTTGATCAGAATCCTTCTTTACTAAACAAAAAATCAGTCTCATTGTCAGTCGATATCCTCCAGCATCGGAGCAAATCAGGATCCTCCACCCAGTACTCGTTAACATTTGAAAAGTCAGTACGACTTAAGCAGTGTCCTTCAACGTTGGCAAAAATCAGTATTCCTCTACTATAAAATGAGTATACTTTAACAATAAAAATCAGTATCCTTCAACTATAACCGAAACAGCTCCCTTTATCTTAAAAAATCAGTATACTTTATCTATAAAAATCAGTACCCTTCATCTATGAAAAGAAAAATCAGTACCCTGCAACTATAAAATATCGGTATCCTGTAACTGCTTTAAAAAAAACCAGTCTCCTTTGAATATAAAAAATCAGTATCCTTCGACGCTGAAAAATCAGTAACCTTTAACATAAGTCAATCAAAATCTCGACCTTCCTAAATATGAATAAATTTTCTGGGAAAGCGATAATCAACTCTTTTCATTACTTTGCCTCCAGTGCAGAATTGACTATCTTTTACTTTCTGCACAGCGCGTTGTCTACGTGTGCGATGTATCATCTCGAGATTCAAAACCCGTGACAACCCAATTCTGTCTACTTACATGGGTGACGAATTGAGAAAATTCGGTATCCCCGAGAGTTCGCAGTAATTAGCATGCCGTGCACTGCGCAGAGGCAAATCTCGAGGCTGTGAATTAAAGTTTTTCGACGGAATATCTCGCCACACTATAACGGAAGCATAGGTACGACAGAGAGAGAGAGAGAGAAAGAAAAAGAGGGTGCGAGCTTTACTTTTAATTACCACCACTGGTCCTACGTTAATTAACGTTTCAACGGATTTTCATGCATGGCTCCGTTCATCTTCCCTTTCTTCGTGTCCGTTCACCTTCTTGTCTCACTTTGTCGCACTCGCTTTCTCCCCGCCCTTCTCTCTGTCTTTCTCTCTCTTGGTACTTATCGTCACAGCGGAGTGGACGATGGCAACTTTAGTGCCCGTCGTTAGCTAGGTTGATGGAGAGAAAGCTCGGGCTTCATGTCGAAGATCACGAAAAAAAAACTATTCCCGGTGAAGACTCGGAGGATTTTGGAAGTAGTGCGAAACGCTGAGTATAGGTAGATCAGGGTGTACTGGGGGAAAAAAACAACTCGCAGCTCTTTAAACGATATTATTAGGTATGACAAGAATCCAATCCAAATTGCAACTCTCTGTCTCAGTGGTGAAGACCCATCATTTTTTTTCCATTTATTTTTCGATGAACATTATTCCGTTCCGTTCATTTTTCGATGAACATTATTTCGATGAACATTGGAACCGATGCCCGTTATTCAGACGTCAATAACTCAACAACTGATTAATATTTTTCCAATCCGACTGATCCTTCTGAATCTGACCCTGACAGCTCTAAAAGCTTTTTAAAAAATCTCGATATAATTGTTTTCTCCGAAATTACAGCTATTGTGAAAATGCCTTTTGTCAAATAGTTTATTTCCGAAATACATTTTAAGTTCGAAAATCAAATAATAATGGTGAGGTTTTAATTTATAAAAAAAAAATAATAACATCAACATTTTCATTTCTAAATAGAAACGATATCGAGGTTTCAATTTCCAAACGAAAAAATTACATAGAGGTTCTAATTTCTAAATAAAAATAAGTATATTAAGGTTTTTATTTCTAAATAGAAATCATGACATGGAGGTTTTAATTTCTAAATAAAAATAATAACATCGCGGTTTTTATTTCCAACCAAAAATAATGATATCGAGATTTTGAAAAAAACTTTTTAAAGTCGGAAACCCCAGGCCTTGAGAATCTTCATCCACATTTGACGAATATTAATTACTCGTCGAGTTATTAAAGTTGAAAAATGAAAAAAAAAACTCCTATTTAATTCATATGGATAAAATAATTATCGAGAGCTACCAGTTCGACTTGAGTTAGAAGGCCCAAATTTGGTACGGATTTTTATCGCGCCTTATTAAGTATGATAAAATTCTATCACTTAAGGCGAGAGCCTGAATTCCAGGATCAAAAAAAGTGTTTTTTTTTTCGGGATCTTTTTTAGAAGAGAAAAAAAAACAAGTGAGCCCAGTAAACATTCATGTATATTTGAAATCTATAAAAAAAATTCAGTATGAAACAATAAATGACTGCAGATTTATCAGCATATTCCATGTGTCTTCTTGCCACTGCAGTCCCCAATCGGCGGGAAACATGCAGCTCGCAATTCTTAACTGACCCAAATAAACCAATAAAATTTTCGATTGCCATATATTTTTCTTCTGGGTGAATTAAGAAAAAGCTGAAAAATAGTGAAATTATAACTTTTCTTAGGTTTAAAAAAAATGGGTTAAAAAAAACACTTAATCGTGCTATAGAAAATAATTCAAAAAGACTTTTTCAACGACTCTATTAACGAGGTCGTTTAGTGTGAAGGCCGTTTTGTAATGCTTTTTCGGGTATTTCTTTTGACAGACCATTCAAATAAAATAATGTTTAAATTGTATATCATTTTTATTAACATCGAAACAAACTTTGTGAATTTTTTTATGTCATTATATAGAATATGGTCCGAGATACACCGCCTAACAGGAACACATATATAAAAAGAGGTGCTCCACTGCTGCCATGATACCGGCCGTTCTGCTTATCTGCAATAAAAAAACCAAGCGTAATTTTAATCGTGAGACTTGAGGCTCTACATGGAACTAAAATAAAGTTAGAATTCCAAAAAAATATTTTTTTTTTTACTTTTTAGAAAAAAAATTAAATTTTTCGTTTTTTTTGGGGACTATATAGCTGATAAAAAGAAAACTAACGAAGCAATCTTAATAATTTTAGTTCAACTTGTAGTTATATATGTACTAAAGATGCTGTATAAATTTGAGCAGAATCAATCAAATAGTTTTTGAGATATCATCGCAGCAGTTTGAAAACATTGTGTTGTGAGAAAAACGCGTTTGAAAGTTGTTGCATATAATTCATAATAAAAAAATGGTCCCACCATCAATCTGCGATGCCTCGACCATAGACTACACCTTCCTCTTCTTCAAAAAAGTCATGCAACGCCGTTTTCTCTTCTTTACGATCTGACACACTAGGCGACCCCCTTAATTCACTTTGGAGAGATTTTCATACTGAAGAAAATAGACCTTGTTTTGATTCAATAAATCGTTCATTTTTTTTGCTACACGCCCGCCAATTTGGAAAAATTGTGAAAATGAAAACTAGAGAAAAAGCGCTTCAAAGTTTTCAATAGGCGGAAATATCAATATCAAATATCAATCGCTTCTCTGCTTTTCGTCTTGTATCTTCGAAAATGTTTACAATTGGCCTCTGTAACTTTGTAAATATATTCTTGGATAGTTTATCTATAGATTAAGGCGTACCCCCACTTGTAGCGCAAAAAAGGCCTTTTTCATGAATTTTTTTAAAGAAAACTACAAAACTTTTTTAATCGATCAATATACCATCTTAAAGAACACATCTTGAAGAACTTTCAGTAATTTTTTTATTGAAAAATATTACATTGTTTAGTGGCAAATGGCCGTCAATGAAATAATGTTTTTATATACACGGTTTGCGGTGACCAACATTGCGGCGAAGTGGATCATCTGAAAAAAAAATGCGGATGGATTTAGTCAAATATAAATATAAACTAGTCTTTAATCGAAGGATTTTAAAAAATATTCATTTTTCACAAAATGGCGGACAGTCAAAGTTAATGGTTCGATTTTAACGAAAAAAAACGGCCGTTTTTTGGCTACAAAACGGCCATTTTTTTCGAAAAAACAAATCGAACGATTAAAGACTACATTTTTATGTATTAAATAAGCCTGCAACATTTCAAGAAGATCGGTTCATTAGTGTTCGAGTAATCTTGGTCACCGACTTCAGAAATGCCATTTTGAGAAAAACGCGTTTAAAGTTTCAATTTTAGTTTACACGAAGAAAATATTTTTTTTTGTAAACTTACATAGAGTCATCTATTCCGGGCCCATACCGAAATATATGGGCCCGAATACTTATACTTCAAAAAAAAGCAATAAAAAAAATCAATTTTTTCAAAATCGCAAGTGGGGGTAACCCCTTAAAGCAATTTGAAAAAAAAACGATTTTTCGGACCTTCTAATTCGGCCTCCCGCCTTAAGACGAATTCAATTCCTGCATTGGACATTATTATTATCACAATGTTTAATGCAGGAATTGAATTTTTATTTCGGCCCACCCCAATATTCATTCAACCCTAGAGTTACCAGAAGGGACTAAAGTAGGGACAAAACGAGTGGAATGAATGAAGCCTCTTCGACAGGACTATCGGAGAAATGCAATCATTTACCATTGCGATATCTGGTGAAAAATGTCGCAAGAACGAAAACTGCGATCACCAAAAGGACCCGTTTGTCACCGACAGTAACGGCCGTGACGGCCCAGTCGTCAGGCCGTGTGCCCATCGATAAATGTTGCCACACGCGACGAGCAAAGTTTGTCAAGTTTTTCGAACTTTCGTCTATATCTGGCTATAAGAAAAGCAAAAAGAAAGAAATAAATGCGTGCATGGTCGAGGGAGGGAGAGATCCCGAGGGTGGCAGGATATTCCATGGAATATTTCCTGTAACGTGACTAAAGTTTTCTGCCGGAAAAACCCGTTTCAATTGCAAGATGGATGCGCGTAGGAGGAACGACCGAAAGTGCATTGAGAAGGAAACAGGAAGAGAGAGAGAGAGAGAGAGAGAGAGAGAGAGAGAGAGAGAGAGATCAGAGTGGAAGGACCAAAAAGGAATAAACGGGGTGGTTCAACCATCAGGATATTCGTCGTTGTATGCAACCCGAAAAGGATAAAACATCCTTCCTCGAGTGCAACCATCAATCTTCCACCAGCTTTTTCCAAAAGTATCCTATCTCCTACCATACTTCGAAGACGCTCGCACGCTGAAGAAAAAGTCGATTTTTAGATCTGGCTTTTCAGGATTCCGTAGCCACTTAACCCTTATTCGGCACGCTGGGGTGGTTTGCACCCCACGACATTCGCAATTTTCATTTTAATTATTTTCGCAATTTTAATATTTTTAACACACTCAAATACAATTTTCGATTACTATATAACATTCACTACTTTGAAAAAGAAGCTTTCAAGAGGTCCCAACAAAAAATTTAAGTAAAAATATTAAATAGTTTATTTATAATAACGGTTTTTGTCACTGGCGTGCAAACAACCCCAGTGTGCCGAGTACGTCTCTCCACTCAAGTATGCCGAATAACGGTTAAAGCGGAAATACCTTTAAGCGAGGAAAAAAAGGCTGATTTTCATGATTTTTTTTAGAAAGATTTCTTCATCATTTTTTAAACTTGGGGAATATTTTAATACTATTTTTGGCTGTACCATGGTATTTTTTAAATTCATTGATCTTTAAAAATGGCGGTGGTATGCCACGGTCTTCTAAACGGGTTGCGGCTGATGTCGTCAGACGGCGTGACACGTAGCGTCTGCGAGCTTAATCTGGAAAAAAAATCAACGAAAATGTTTCTTTCATTAAGACGCATGCGCAGAATACGAACAAAAAAATGAGAAATGTTTAAAATCGATTAAATTGAACCCTTTGAAACGGAAAGATTGAATTTTCCGAAAAAATGGCTACATTTTGCAATAAAAATAGACTTTCTTTTTCACTCACAAAACATTTAGGTTCATACTCTAGACAATAAGGTTAGAAAGATTTATACCAAATTACATCAGAATCGGTCGATTAGTTGTTGCGCTATACGTCACGCTAGTTTTGAAAATACAGTTTAGATGACCGTGTCATACCTCTGCTATTTTTGAAGATTCATTTTTAAAATACCATGTAGCATACGAAAGTATTAATAGAGCATACCCTAGGTCTCAAAAATGGTGAAAAAATCTTTACTTTAAAAAAAATCATGAAAATCAGCAAATTGTTTCCTCGCCTACAGGTATCCTTTCGCTTAAAACATTCTTATTTATTACTTATATCCTAACATGAGGTCGCAAGGCGAGAATAGGATTCCGCAGCGACTGAGGACAGAAAACGAAATCACCCTGATAAGGGGCCGTCCATAAATTACATCATTTTAAAATAGGGGGGGAGGGGTCAGGTCGTTGGATGATTGTAAACATAGTTGGATTGTTTATGTTATCTTCATTGACAAATAAAAGTGTTGGTTAATTCACAACTAATTAAAATCTTTGTTCAATTATAAATTACTTCAAAATTAATTGTTTAATTGCAGTATTATTTTAAATATGCCGCGCAAACTTACGTCATTGGATACGTGGAACGATGTGGTGTTGCCACATGACTTCTTATTATAAGGGACAAATATTTTTTACGGAAAATTATTCAGTCTACATTTCAATGCAGACCCTGCAGTGTGAAAAGTTGCAACTTTGAAACCCATCATCTCCCAATCTAAGTAGTCGACTGTTCTGAAATTTCACTGAAACACTGGTTAAAATTTGAACGAAATCTATAGAAATCAAGAGCGCGCGCTCGTTCTACCTTAATGCACAATCTTCCTCACAATGTAATCCGGCGTCTTTTGATTTCTAAAAAAATTCTTCTGCGTATTCGATTTCCCTCTTCGACTCTCTCTCTCTCTCTCTCTCTCTCTCTCTCTCTCTCTCTCTCTCTTTCTCTCCTTACAGCCCTCTCTGTTGGACGTACTTTGTTCATTAAATTCCAGAGACAGAGATCACCCGGAGAAGAGCAAAGTCACTTCAGCAGAAGAATGAATCAGTCCGGAGGGCACTCCGAAATCCCGGCGAGTTTCTATCTCACGCGCGTTTCCCGCCCGCAAGACTTTTCTACGGCATAAGAAAAAGAGAGAGAGAGAGAGAGAGAGAGCCCGCAGAAGATTTCTTCTCAACGAGAAAAGCTCCCCGAGGGACACGCACCACACGAAAGAAAGATTCACCGTTCGATCGAAAACGAATCAGCGACGTCATCAACTCCTTCAATTTTTTTTTCCAACCCAAGAGCAGTTATCCGGCGGGTTGTATCGGGGCTTAGCATTTGTACCGGAAGTGAAATGTCTTGCGTACACGCACGGTGAAGGTTCCGTTTGACCTTCACTACACTTACAATGTCGGCTGATTTTTCGGCTCAGAAGGAAGCAGGACTTGGCCTGTCGGCGAAAAGTTGCCCCTAGTGATGTCAGGGGTCATTTCGTTCAAAGATGAAGTGCCATTAAAAACGTTGCAATAATTCGGATATGAGATGACGCGACCACGCCTCTCTCTCTCTCTCTCTCTCTCTCTCTCTCTCTCTCTCTCCTCATCTCTTCTCGAGCACCGAATCCGCATGTAGAAACTAAATTTGCACTGTTGAGTACGCTCCCTAGCCCGAACTAATTTCTAACTCGCAAAAGCTTCGTAGTGATACGCTTTTCATCTACTTTCATCGAAAAGTTCTAGGCAGCAGCGGTGAGCTCGTTCTCCCTTGATGATCTCTTTTTTTTCTTTGACGAACGTAACGCGATATATACCAGCGTGGACTAGGAATTGGATACAAAGCTCGGTGAATACACGTGCATTCTGCTTGGTGGCTTATCCCTCATTTCTGTCTCTCCGTGTCTCTTTTTCTCGCTCTCTCATTAGGAAAGTCTTAGTGGCCTCTCTGAAAACACACCACTGGATTTATCTACATTTGCAAGAAGTCGTAATACCCTGAGGTGAATAAACTTGTATCGTTAATTACGTCTATGAAGACGGTCCTCAAGGGGGAGATTTTATGTACCAACATTGGGGTGGCACAAATATGAGCATTATTTTTTCCCTTATTTTCACTATCCAATTATCCTCTTTGAAGAAAAAAAAAAAATTGTTGCGAAAGCGGCGAGCGGTCAAAGAATATTTAGAGGTCGTTCAAGCCTCCCAAACATTCAAATTTTCGTTAAAATATCGATTTTTTTGCACACTTCTCACACATGAATTTTTCCGCTCTATGATTTTTAAATTAACCTCGCGAAAGCTCTGCCCGACCAATGAATATTTAGTGGTCTCTCAAGAGCTTCGGAATTAACAATTTTCGGCAATTTTTTTTACTCTTCTCACTCATAAATTTCTTAACTAATTTTAATTAATTTTAAAATGTATGGGTGCGAGGTTAATTCAGAAATTGTAAAGCATAAAATTCATGGGTGAGAAATGAACGAAAAAAAAAATTAATGAAAATGTGAATTTGTGGGAGGCTTGAGCGGCCACTAAATATTTTTTGACTGCTCGCAGCTTCGGCGACAATTTTTTCCTTCAAAGAAGATAATTTGATGGTGGGAAATAGAAAAAAATTGAGCTCAAAGTGCCACCCTAACTTACATATTATTGCATCTTTTGATTTTCCAGATTTTTTTATATTCAAAAATGGTGGCTGTATGACACTTGCTTCAGAGACGGTTGCCACCTGAATTGTTCCACGGCGTACAACCTAACGTCTGGTGCATTGAGGGGCGGGGGGGGGGGGGGGGGGATACTCTAGGCGAGGAAAAAATTGCTAATTTTCGTGGTTTTTTTTAAGGCAAAATTTCTTCACCATTATTTCTACTTACGATACGTTTTATTACTACTTTTGGCTTTGCATGGCATTTTTAAATTATTATTAATCTTTATAAATGGCAGAGGTACGGCACGGACTTCTAAACGTGTTGCGGCCGTTATTGTCAGCCGGCGTGAATCGTAGCATCGGCAGGATTAATCTGAAAAAAAAACCGACGGAAACTTTTCTTTTATTAACACTCATACGCAGAATATGAACCAAGAAAAAGTGACAAATGTTGAAAATCCATGGAATGATACGCTATGAAACAAAGAGATTGAATTATTAGAAAATAAATGACTACATTACGCAATAAAAAAATACTTTTCTTTTAAATTTTCAAAAACATTTAAGGTCACGTTTTACACAATAAGGTTGGAAACACCAAATTTCATCCGCATGCTGCGTTCTGAAAATGCTTCTAAACTGTATTCTGAAAATGCAGTTTAGAAGACCGTGCCCTACCTTTCCCGTGCGGAAATTGAGTTAGGACTGTGATCGGGCCCCAATAATATTCCCCTAACTTTATTCGAGCCTTAATCTGGAAGCCACATGAGGGCCGTTAGCGGCCGGTCACACTTTGTCAACTAGGGCCCTTAAAGGCGCAATGTCCGGGGCCTTATAAGTTGCCTCAATGGCGCCTCATCAAAACCATTTTAGCGCCCTAAAAATGCCTCAACGGCGCCTCATCATAACCATTTCAGCGCCATAAAATATCCGTATCAGTGGATATACGTGTATGTTAAATGCGTCAGGGTATATCTGTATTTGTTTTTATGTAATTGTTCATGTGCATCGGTGTGGGCGTGAGTACATGCGTATGTATGTGTGCGCGCGTAGAAATGGGATTGCGTATTTGCATGTGATCCTTTATGACAAACTGCCATGGCATAAATTAATACAACAAATAATCCATTCTAAGGAATGGATGTGTAGTAGAAAAAAAAATATATGGGTCTACTGAATCACTAAAATCTATTTCCATTGAGGGAAAGATCTGGAAAACAAAGACCAATTTATTTACTTATCCTACACAGTCAGATAAAGTTTATGAATGGGAAATATCAGCGAAGTCTTCAGAAGAAATAATTTTCCCTATGATGAGTATTGAGCGGAAATTAGTTGCTATAAAAATGTCGAAAAAACCGGTTGGGACTGTGCACACTTATGCGCTAGCATTACTCCATGTATGAGTGAAACCATGAGTAATTGTTTGTATCTATGTAAAAGGTTTCTTTAATTTGATAAATAAATACTGTCTGATGTTTGTCTGCATATTTGTGTTCGTCGTTGATTTTTTATTTGCTAATGCCCTTACGCTTTTTCCCACTTTACGTTCGATAATATTATTCGATCGATGTATATAATCAATTTGAATAATTGAAATACCATCAACCATGTAGCCTAAGCTATTTATACTGGTTGATCGCTATAATAGTCAGATCTGGGCCTATTGTGGAGATCTCTACTTGTTTATCCCGATACTGGCCAAGTCTGGGCCTATTGTGGAAATCCCTACAGGTTTATCCCTATAATGGCCAAGTCGGGTCCTTTTGTGGAAATCCCTACAGGTTTATCCCCATAATGGCCAAGTCGGGGCCTATTGTGGACATCCCTACAAGTTTATCCCGATAATGGCCAAGTCTGGGCCCATTGTGGAAATCCCTACTAGGGAAAGCACTAGGAAAGCCCTGAAAGGCCCTTATTTTTATTAGGGATGCCCTATCAGTTTTCCGCACGGGTTGCCATGTTTAAACATTATTGAAAAAAATACCATGCCGCAGCTTAAGTAATAATGAAACATACCCTAAGTCTCAAAAACGATGAAGAAACCTTTTCTTCATAAAAAAATCATGAAAAGCAGCAAATTTGTTCCTCCCCTAAAGGTATCTGGCCCCTGAATCTGAAACGTCAGAGCTGATGACCTTTAGATTTCTAAGACCCACATGCTCTATGTTCACCTTCGAAATCTAAAGAAAAGTGTAAATTCGAAGAGATGAAATACGTTTGAAAAAGTTTTTTATTTTTCATGAAATTTTTACTGCAGTTTTTGTTGATGAAAACGTAGTTAAAAAAAAATCATTTTCGAGGAACTTGAGGTTCACATAGTCGGTTACTATGTTATTAAAAAATGTGCAGTTTCAAAATGATCTTCAAAATCGTTTTTGAGTTATCGTGTACGAGGTTCACGAAAAAGTGGTTTTCAGGAAAACGCGTTTGATGTTTCAAGAAGCACAAATTTTGTAACTAAATGACCTACCGATTACATGAAGTAGCTTAGCTTCCTCGTGGAGTTCATTTTTCGTCACAAGCTCTTCTTTGCGTTAAAAAGCAATCTCCCCCCTTAAAAAAATTAAATAAGCTCACATTATGTCAGAGCGCATGTTGGAAACATTGGGGCTTACACAATGTTGACATTGGGGCAATGTATACATATACATATATTTATGTGCGTGTGCGTGGCTGTATGTATATCGACCTCTGGCCAATGAGAAGCGAATACTCGTGTCAAGATTACCCCATTCATTCTAACGCAAAAACGAACTACAAACTGCAAAAATTGCGTTTTCAACCTAGAAGTACCCTTTAAACTTGTGTTTATTTTTCAATAATCATTTTGTCCCGAAATATTATTGGCTCAAGGAGAAGAAGTCATCGAATCGCACCATCGTAAAAAGCGATACGTTCTTTTTATTTCAAAGTGACGTTACATTCGCGAGTATTGCGCGTTTTGGTTTTATCAGTAGACATATAGTGATAGAAGAAGGTACTAAACGCACATATAAATTTATGAGCCGCTCTGTCGCATTTGCGACAGAAATATATATATATATATATATAATATGCATATACAGATTTGTATTTATATGTGCGTGGGTGTGAGAGGTAACCAGGGGATACGGTGCACAAAGTCGTGTTTTTGCATTAAATGCCCCGGCGTCTTTCTCTTCTCTGCCATTTTCTGTCCTGCCTCGGCGCCCCGGTTTCTCTCTCTCTCTCGCTCTCTCTCTCTCTCTCTCTCTCTCTCTCTCTCTCTCTCTCTCTCTCTCTCTCTCTCTCTCTCTCTCTCTCTCTCTCTCTCTCTCTCTCTCTCTCTCTCTCTCTCTCTCTCTCTCTCTCTCTCTCTCTCTCTCTCTCTCTCTCTTTCTCTTTCTTCCTCGTTCGCTTTCACGTGCCTCGGTGTGAATGAAAAAAGATGAGAGACAAAAAAGAGAGGAAACCGTTTGCATTGCGCACGAAGTTACCGCATCTCGCCTTGCCTGAACTTCCCGTACAGCATTCCGCACTACCGCTCGACGACCTCTGTCACACTTGGGAGGTCCCGAGAGAAAGAAAGAGGCCGCGAGAAAAAAAGAGCGAGAGAGAGTGGGAGAAGGCGGTAGAGAGACGACGAAGAAGGTCCCCAGCATCCACAGCACAATGATGGTGCTCTCTGCACCACCTCGTGCTCTTTACTTCTCTTTATCGTATAGTAGCTGAATATGTATGTATACGGGGTGTCCTGTTATGAATGGATAATCCTGCAACTGTCGATAGGGCAGATCATCCCCAACTATATGCTGGAATTTCAGTTCAGCAAAAGTTCCACGGTTTTCGAGATTTGGAGCTTGATGTTAGTTTTTAAAATGAATCATCTGCTTTCGGTTTTTACACTGAGAAAAAAGAATTGTTGAATGTGCATAATGCATTTTGTTGTCTCGAAATTTTGTTGTTTCAACAGTTGCTCAGACATGCTAAATAAGCAGATAGTTAAAATGTATCTTTGGTTACTGCCCAACCATACTGTTTTGTTGTGCCAATAACAAATCAAGTTGAACGTATTTGAAGATACAATTTTGTTAAACTAACTGAATTTTGGATGGATGAACGAATTTTTTTTTTCATATGAAGCGACAATAACTAAGTAACTTTTTTAAGTAATTGGCGCGATATGCGTGGTTACTTTGAACGGGTTTTGGAAGTTTTTTGTACGTAACTTTTTTTAACATCCTAACTTCTAACTTTGTTTGCTCCAATAGAACAATGTGTCCATTGGTTATTAAACGTGTAAGAAAGTCAAGTCCCACCGAATCCCACAATTTTATATATAATTTTTTTTTAAGTGTCAAAGTAACCTCGAGCGTTAACGGGTTACCCCCACTTGTAGCGCAAAAAAAGGCCTTTTTCATGAATTTTTTTAAAGAAAACTACAAAACTTTTTTAATCGATCAATATACCATCTTAAAGAACACATCTTGAAGAACTTTCAGTAATTTTTTTATTGAAAAATATTACATTGTTTAGTGGCAAATGGCCGTCAATGAAATAATGTTTTTATATACACGGTTTGCGGTGACCAACATTGCGGCGAAGCGGATGATCTGAAAAAAAAATGCGGATGGATTTAGTCAAATATAAGTATAAACTAGTCTTTAATCGAAGGATTTTAAAAAATATTCATTCTTTACAAAATGGCGGACAGTCAAAGTTAATGGTTCGATTTTAACGAAAAAAACAGCCGCTACAAAACGGCCATTTTTTTCGAAAAAAAAATCGAACGATTAAAGACTACATTTTTATGTATTAAATAAGCCTGCAAAATTTCAAGAAGATCGGTTCATTAGTGTTCGAGTAATCTTGGTCACCGACTTCAGAAATGCCATTTTGAGAAAAACGCGTTTAAAGTTTCAATTTCAGTTTACACGAAGAAAATATTTTTTTTTTGTAAACTTACATAGAGTCATCCATTCCGGGCCCATACAGAAGTATGGGCCCGGATACTTTTATTTCAAAAAAATGCAATAAAAAAATCGATTTTTTTAAAATCGCAAGTGGGGGTAACCCCTTAAGTTCTCTTTGATATGGCATTGAAATGCAACTTATGTCAAAGATTAAGGGCTACTTCGGCATCATGGTGATTGAAACATTTAATATTTTATGCATTATGCATGGACTTATGTGAAAAACAACGATTTTTCGCAATCAAATTGTCATGTTTATTAAAGAAACGATTTACATAAAAATATCAAGTTCCTAGGGTACAATTATAGGCAGTTAATCAGTCTTATAGTTATCGTTGAGATCAAAATCAACTTGAGCAACGTTACAATCAATTATAGCAACATTATAATAAACTTGAACAACGAATTTAAACACATTTAAATGCGCACACATTTAAACCGTATTTTGACGCTCTGTTAAAGTAGCCTCAAAAACTGACAAAGTTACCCATAATGTCAATTTGAGCCTGTTTTACGGTAGATTTTATTTTACACCGGAGGCTATCAAAGTCAGATGTTTGCATTGGTTTGTATGAAAATTCTGCACGAGATCTTTTTTCATAAAGTTTCCTCAACATTTAAGGTTATAAAGAAGACTTTTCTAGATAAAGCAAATAACTAAGAGCATTTTTTTAAAAACCGTATCCAAAAAGTTATCGTTTTTAGAAATGGCATGCGAAAAACCAAAAGAAGATGATTTTTATCTCGAAAACTGTGGGACTTTTGCTAAATTGGAATGCCAACATATAATAGGACATGATCTGACATATCGACAGTTGCAGGATTTTTTATTGATAACCGGACACCCCATATATATATATATTAGGGTGATTCGTTTCAGGACAACTTTTTTTTTTACCCATCGTGCCCGAAAACCTTTAGTCGGTACCCAAAAACGAAGTTTCGTGAAAGGGGGGTGTTGTCAAAAAATATTTAGAGGTCGCGAATCAAAATTGAAGGTTTCCCATTTGATTAACATTGAAAAAAATGTTTTTCTCATTATTAGTATTACCATTCCGCGAATTTTGATATCGCGATATTTTCCAAGTGGGTTCTCATAGGAAACATGATACTCCACAATAAAGTTCATTGAGCCATGGCCGTAAATTCAACCGTTTCAGCGGCATCATTATTTCAAGTGAATACTGTGCAAAATATCTATTCAAACGCCTGTAACGCCTAAGCTATTAGATATATCGAAAATTATTCTGATGAGAACTTTGTAGAGAAAGTAATTTTCTACAAAAAAGTCTTATAAGCCGAGCCCGAAAATTCAACTTTTTCTCAGCTATAGGTGGATGAAGTAAAATAAATAGATTTTTTTTTAAACAAAAACAAATCTATTTATTTTACTTCATCCATCTATAGCTGAGAAAGAGTTGAATTTACGGGCTCGGCTTATAAGACTTTTTGGTAGCAAATTACTTTCTCTACATAGTTCTCATTTGAATTTTTTTCGATATATCTAATAGCTTAGGCGTTACAGCCGTTTGAATAGATATTTTCATACAATATTCACTTGAAATAATGATACCGCTGAAACGGTTGAATTTGCGGACATGGCGGAATGAACTTTATTGTAAAGTATCATATTTCCTATGAGAACCCACTTGGAAAATATCGCGATATCAAAATTCGCGGAATGGTAACACTAATAATGAGAAAAACATTTTTTTCAATGTTAATCAAATGGGAAACCTTCAATTTTGATTCGGAACCTCTAAATATTTTTTGACAACACCCCCCTTTCACGAAACTTCGTTTTTGGGTACCAGCTAAAGGTTTTCGGGCACGATGGGTCAGAAAAAAAAAGTTACCTTGAAACGAATCACCCTAATATATATATATATATGTGTGTGTATATATATATATATATATATATATATATATATATATATATATATATATATATATATATATATATATGTGTGTGTGTGTGTGTGTGTGTGTGTGTGTGTGTGTGTGTGTGTGTACGTACACCATTACTGGCCTTTTATTATATTTCAGAAATAATAGATTTAGATTCAAATCCGTCCGTGTGAAAACATACTTCTGAATTCCACTGGACAGATATGTATTTTACATACATAGATATTCGTTTTTTTCCTGAGTAACAACGTTTGCGCCTACGGATTTTGACTTATCACCCTTGACAATTGAACCCTTTCCTATCAGTCTCTACCCACATTTTCTGCTTCGCCGAAATGATACTCTAATGTTTCTATTGAAATCTATAATGTTTCTACTTAATATTTGCCTTGATAAGCCTTCTTTGATAAAAATATAAAATGTAAATAATTTCAACGTAAAAATTATCGATAAATGCGAAATTTTAACGATTTTAAAAAGTGTCCAGAATTAATTCCACTAATGTACGATTACTGACCCTTATCAGCCAAAAAAATAAAATGACATTAACACACGCGGTGCATTAAGAAATAAAAGGTACATGTAGGTTTTAGTACAGTCAAAATTTCACTTACCAAACCTTTTTTTTCAAATAGCAAACGTGACATATAACACAATGCAAATAATCGAGAAAAATGCTCCGAGTTCAAGCAAAACAATGTTTGTACATTGTCTTTATTTTATCGTGATATAATGTGGACTTGCATATCATGTACGGCGATATAATTGAACCTTTTTTTCGTAAATGGCACAGTGCACAAAATCTTACACTGTCACGGTGATATTTAACACGACGTTTCTATTCTCTGTCGTGAGAATCTTTCATAAAAATGTTTGCAAGTGAATCTCTCTCGCAGTGTTTGTTTTATCCACAAGAGATAGCTTTTCCTCTCCCGTTCAGCTGTTCATGATTTTACGGATGTTTTTTTTTCTACTTTTCTCGCTCGTCCTTTTCCTCGTTTTCTTTTTAAATTTTCTTTGAGATCTTTCCGCTCACGGTTTTGCACACTTTTATCTCGGCTATGAGAAAATGAGGAGAGACAGAGAGAGAGGACAAGACAGACGAAAAATAAGCTCGAAAAATGTTCTGATGTCATTGCAGCTTCAATTGCACTATGTGCCTGAGTACCTTATTTGACGTACTCCTAATGAGAGAGCCGTTGTTAAAAGTTACTAGAGCAAAGGCACTTTTCAAGTTTTCTCACGAGAAAATGAGACCGAAAATATTTACAGCATTTACAGAGGAGAAAAATACGGATTCGCCGTATTCCAAACTAAATCGACCACTTTTAGAGCCGACCCCTTTTGATTTGGCGGAAATTCAAATATGTTGTTTCCTTCAAAAAATGCTTGAGTGATTTAAAAAAAATTCATAATCGGAAATGAGCAGTGCATTTTTTAAAAAATCGACGTTTCTTTTCAAATGCTCATAACTGTTTGAAAAATTGACTAAACAAGATCGTTTTTTCATTTTTTTTTGTATTAACATATACTTTATGAAAATGTTCAGTCATCTTCGATATGATTTTGTAGGTTTTTGTAAAATACATGAATTATTCAAAGTTTTGACTTTCCATTTTTTTTGTTAAAAACATATGATAAATTTAGCGTTTTTTGTCGCAAGACCCATCGTGGTAAAATTTTCCTTTCTATTATTTTTTTTAACTAAAATATCCTGACTTTCCTAAATGCAAATAATGTCAATTGATAAATTCTACGGTTAAAAAATGCGGTATACTATTACATTTAGATAAATGTTTTCCTCGGAAATTTTACAACTAGTATTTGAATTTGCCGCTAAAATGATAAAACATTATTGGAATTTATTTTAAATATGTTGATATTTTATACAAACTATTGGATTACATAGGATCAATAATTTAAAATTATGTTATCGTATGAAAAAAGCTAAATTTTATATCTAAGGAAAATAAAAGATCTAAGAAGTCTAAGAAAAAAACGGCACTTCCGTTATCATCCAAACCCGCGATTATTTTTTACATTTTTATTTTTACGTGTACTGTGACGTACCTCAATACAGCAACTATACTGGAAACAGTCAAATGAATCGCTCATCATCTGATTGATATAATTTTCACAACTAATCTGCAAATACAAATTGTTTATTACAGAAAAAATTCAATCACGATCACAAAATAAAATTTTTTGCATCGAGATAAAAAAAATTAACACTCCGACAATCACGAAAAAGGCGTTTGAGCACTAACTAAAAAATTGTTTAAAACCCTCAAAAACCCTTTGGCAAAACTTTATTTTTCTTAACATACTGCAATTTTCCGTTGAGAAAAAAAATCGATGTTTTTAACCCTCCTAATATATGTGTGTGTATATATATACACACACACACACACAAACATAAATAAACTCACACACGAGCAATACACTTACCTCTGCATAATCATGCAAGCTTTCACGTGGCGCGTAAGGGGGAATAATGCAAATGGTAATCCCATTTGGTTGACTCTTACACCCGTGTCGCGATAAATGCTGCACGTGAAACGATGCCCTTACACATTGCACTTTTACGATTATGCAAGGCGTTTTCCATAAGCGAGAAATCTATCAGAATAATAACGAGCCTCAGCCCACCTCGCGCACGGAACGATCATCGTTCATTTTCGCCGATAACCGCTTGACACGATAGGAATAAGAGCTGGTATATTTTTTTTTTCGTTCACGATTGTCGACACCACTTTATTTTTTGTGAAAAAATTGAATAATCAAAGTTCAGTCTCTAGATACTTGTGTGCTTCGTATTTTTCATAATCAATGCATTTTCGTCGAAATACTGTGAGGTCGAACATTGGCTAGAGTATTTTTTCATTTTTTTTATTAGACGGAAATCATGTCTCGAAATGTAGATTGGAAAAACAAGTGACGCCAGTTACTCGTTGGTTTGAGTCGGAAAGTAGGCAAATAGATACGATAATGGATTAATATGCAGTTTTCTATGTTAACATGTACTGTTTATTTATATGCACTTTTTATATGTACTATTTTTTGCATATGTATTGTTTACGTGTCTATGATCGATGCGATAAATAGGACATTTTTAAATGTATGTATAAGAAAAAAAATATACGTTTTTAAAAAATGCGCATTAAAAATGAATATTAATCGCTATATTTTACTTTTTGCTATATAAATATATTGATTTATATGTTTAAATGTTATTACATCATTTGATTCATTTAAAAAAATTAATCATAAATTTGATGGATCTCTGATAGACGTCATATTTTTTGCACGTGCCTTTTTCTATGATAAATTAAAGGAAAAAAAACACATTCGCCAAACGTTACTATTTTGTATTATATACCTCAATCATTCATTGTTAGCAATCAATCATATAATTTATATATATATATATATATGATTTGTATAAAAAAAATTAATGATTCTGTCGAGCTTTCCCTCACGTAACAAAAAAATTCCTCATATTCTAAAAAAATGACTGTTGCTCGCTGTTCCGAACTTCCTGTTTGCGACCCGACCAGCATCTCTTTCCCTCTCTTTCATATTTTCTCCCTCCTGCACTTTGCTCGGCTTTTGCTCTCTTCTCTCGTTCTGCGTCGAAAAATTTCGATACACGTACCACTCCGGTAATTACTATTCGACAACGTTGATCGATATCGAGTGCACACACTTCCATGAATAACCCTCGCCGAATGATTGATCAGTATTTCGCGGAAATGAGATGGAAAATAAAAGGCACGCGCCAGACGAGATTGCTACGACGTACCGTAAAAAATCGAAATGCACGGGGGCCAATCTTCAAAATTCTCTCAAAGGAGAATTCAATTTTTCCGGAATATTTTACTCGGAATTACGGTGATTTTGCGCGGGACTTCTTAAAATTGTCGAACAATTTGGGGGTATATTTATTATCAATGTTCATTACTTATTCAATCGAAAAAATAATAAACCTATTAATAAGCAAATTCGTCATTATTATTCATTATCATTATCGCCGTCATTATTATCATTATTAGTGATGATTGATTCAATAAAAAAAGAATGATAAATTTAATAATAACTGAATTCACAGTTGTCATTGATTATCATTATCATCGTCATTATTATCATTATTATTATTACCAACGATTATTGATTATTCATTCAATCGAAAAAAAAATAAAAATTCAATAATAAGTAAATTCACAATTATTATTTATTGTAATCATTCGTATTATTATTGTTATTTATTATTTATGCGATCGACTAAATCCTGCATTTGCCAATTGCATAAATAAACCATTCGTACACGATTGTTTTACGTAAAGAAATTATCTTCACAGTTACGAACACAGAAAAACAATTCTTACCACATTAATAAATGAATACATTTTCCGAGTGATTATAATTTGGTCATTCGTACATTTTTTCCTCTATCCATTCTCCGGCTCTCTGCACGTATGCACATGCACACACTCATATATGTAAAGGTGCTTCAAAAAGATGTGTACATGCCGGGCGGAGAACGAAAGCTGTTTTTCCAACGAACGTGAAGTGCTCGCCCATTTTTCTCTTCACACTCAGTCAGTCGGAAAAAGGTGCGAGCTGTTCTCGAGCACATTCTTAAGAGTGCAGACAAATCTCCGCGTAAATATTTGTAAGACTCTTTTCACAATTTTTTCTTCTAGCCAATTTCCTCGTCTGCTGTATTACGGGATATAACCACTTGCGTTATATTTGCTCATTCTCATATTGCGCCTTGTGTAACACGCGCGACGTAACGAACATCGTCGCTGTTTCAATACCACCTCGGGATGGGCACTCAACGACTTTAAGATGCTGGTTGTTATGAATATATATATATGCAGTGTACTTTAAACCGTTTTTTGTGGTGAAATGAAAAAGTTAAAAGAAAACATAAAAAATGAATAAAATAAAATAAATTGAATGAATCTAATAAATAGAGAATATCAAATAAATCAAACGAATCAAATCAAATACAAATAATAACAAATGAAATTAAATAGAGCTGCTGCAACCTAAAGCATCTACCATATGAAACAAATTGCGAATATTCTTCACAATAATTCTTTCAAAATAAAAACAATTTATCCTCTGTGTACCCAAAGCGAATACGTGAAACATGCCTACCTCGGAGACGATTTGAACATTTCCGTATATATTAATTCATAAAGGTTGAAATCCCTAGTAGTACAGTTGTGCTGTATATTGGAATACGAAAAAATGAGAAGAAGGCTAGTTTTTTGACAGGTAGTTTGAAGGTAACGCGGGTGAAAAATCCAAGTTTGCCTAAAAATCGGGGTGTAGGGTTTTTTCAAGGGCATGAAGCCCCCTTCGCCCCCATGGGGGTGGATTAATGCTAAAGTACAACCCCTACGAGGTCGGCGCCGGGAGACAAAATACTCCGAAAAATCCGGGCTTTATTTTTGTCCGCCGCGCCGAAGTCGTGGAAGTTCATTCCGGGGGTAAAAAAGTGGAGTGAAATTTTGAAAAATCAATTTTAGTTCGATATCTTTTTAGGAAAAATTCATACAATTTTTGTTCAAATGGGAACGCCGTAGCCCTTTAAAAGTCGCATCGATGGAGTATTTGATCATTACTCTCTAATAATGTCTTCGGCCCCCAAAGAATGGTTGAAATACCAACAAAAAAATTGTTTATTGAATAACTCAAAAACAATCGATTTTCCGGGGATCGTTTGAATGTACGAAATATAGAGAATAATTTTCTCTATATTTTCGTTTCTATGGGCCACCCTTGAATTTTGCTTTTTCCAACCCCAATCCAGGGGTTGAAATTTCAAAATGAAATTCTGGGAAAACTATTGACTGAAAATAAAGAGATACGAGTTTAGCGCTGTGGACAAAAATGTAGCTGATGGTTCAAGCTAAAAATCGTTCCACGGCGGCGAATTCCTGCGGTCGATAGTTTTCTCAGAATTTCTTTTTTTATTTTCAACCCCCGAGAGGGGTTGGAAAAAGCAACATTCAAAGGTGGTCCATAGAAACGAAAATATAGGAAAAATTATTCTCTATATTTCGTACATTCAAACGATCCCCGGAAAATCGATTGTTCTTGAGTTATTCAATAAACAATTTTTTTGTTGGTAATTCAACCATTCTTTGGGGGCCGAAGACATTATTAGAAAGTAATGATCAAATACTCCATCGATGCGACTTTTCAAGGGCTACGGCGTTCCCATTTGAATAAAAATTGTGCGAATTTATCCTAAGAAGTTATTTAGCTAAAACTGATTTTTCAAAATTTCACCCCACTTTTTCACCCCCAAAATTAACTACCACGACAGCGGCGCTGTGGACAAAACAAAAGCCCGGATTTTTCTGAACATTTCGTCTCACGGCGCCGACCTCGTAGGGGTTGTAGTTTGGCATCAATCCACCCCCATCCCTCTTCATCTCCTAAAAAAGAACCCCGCATCCCTATTTTTAGGTAAACTTGGATTTAACACCCACGGCATCTACACAATAACCTGTCGAAAAATTGGCCTTTTTCTATTTTTTACCGATTACGGGGTTTTTCAGCGACAGCACGACTTTACTATAGCAATCAATATAGAAAAAAAAACATTTCTCAATTCGCGGATTAAAACACGTCCCGTTAAAATATATAAATCCTTGGATAATCGCACTGCACATTTGTGCATGATTGGGGTGCACGGAGTTTCAAACTCATTCAACTCGTAATCATTTTAAAAGTTGAAACTTTTCCATACGAAAAAAAATTTACTCTCTCGCAGTAAGAGAACTTTCCACTTGTCTGTGCGTACCCACTTAAGGGTTGAGCTTTGAGCTGACGGAGCTCAGCGTCCACCTGGGCAGATTTAGTTTAAATTTAGTTTTATTTTACGTAATACCATATAGCTCCTTTTGTGATGTTCATGTTGCTTAGCCCAAAGCGCGTGTACTATATGCAATGATTAACCTCAAACCTCAAACCTTTTGGCGGGATACTTATGGCAAATTATAATTCCATACACACCAACACACTTAAACATATACCTGGTGAGGGAACAACTATTAGGAGTAGCAATACTTTCCAACCTATCAGACTGAGGAGAAAACTGTTCCTACAAAAGTTGCATAGTTGAAAGGGGGTCATTGAGCGGTGGCTACGAGGTCCATCCAGGTGGAGGAGCTTCGGACTTTCCAAACTCATCTCTATTTTTTGTAATCAGACCACTGTTTTTTTTAGAATTTAATGGCTATAGCGCATATCATATGATTTCTGACATATACAAAAATAACAAAATCTTGGACATTTTTCGAAAAAAAAGTAAAAAACGTCTTTTTTTTCACCGTTGGTGGCAAAAAATAGTAAATATCAAAATTGTAAAAAAATCTTGATATGCGCTATGGTTATAGTTGTAAAGAATATGTAGTTAAAATTTCATAAGGAGCGGTTCAGTAGTTTCGAAGATTTTATCAACAAGCCACCGAAAAACGTTATTTCGAGAAAAACGCCTTTGAAATTTGTTTGGATTACATAAATACGTTGAATATTTTTTAAATGTATTTCTAAAGTGTACTTATTAAGTGTAACAACTTTTCTATCAATATCTATAATATAAACCTATCAAAAAAATTCATGAAAATAGCATTTTTAGCGACTAAAGTGAGAAGACCCCTTACAGTTAGGACATTCAATGCATCCTAATTTAATCTCTCGATGATATGAATTTGAATATTCTAGAAGCATTTCGATTTTGGTGTCGAAATTCCTTAGCAATAATTAATAGTCATGGACGGCGTTATTATTATTTCATATATATTATTATATATATTATTTCATGGTTGAAATTCCGAACTTTCAATGCTCTGACGGTTTAAAATTCCGAATTTTAATGTTCCGAAACCCAAGATGGGGCCGGGTTGAAATTCCGAATTTAGAATGGTCAGGACGCTCAAAACTGCGAAAGAATAGTACCCCGAAAGACCAAAACTCCGACAATATTAACACCGTCAAAATAATTCGGCTATGGAAGTTTTAAGTTTCAAAATTTTCAATAAGTCGACGAATTATTTAAACAATTTTTTTTGTATTAATGTTATACGTTCTACATCATTTACAGTCAACTGTGTAGACTTTTGCTGGCATGATTTTGACATGAGGGCCGCGTTGAAACTCCGAACTTTGAATGCGCCGACGGTTTGAAATTCCTAATTTTAATGTTCCGGAATTGCAAGGTTCATCAAGATTATAACAGCGAAAGTCTACACAGTTTACTGTAAATGATGTGGAACGTATAACATCGTCTAGACAAATTTGAAAATTGACGTAAAATCACTTCTTAATTTAAAAAAATCTTGAAATCATTCGTCGATTTATTGCAAATTTTGAAACTTTTAAAACTTTCGTAGCCGAATTATTTTGACGGTGTTCAAATTTTCGGAGTTTTGGTCTTTCGTGTAAAATTCTTTCGGAGTTTTGAGCGTTCTCATCATTCAAAGTTCGGAATTTGAACTCCGCCCCATTGTCTCTGCAGAGTGTGTGACTCTCTCTCTCTCTCTCTCTCTCTCTCCCTCTCTCTCTTCTCCGCTCAAGTGACGAAGAGATTTAGCATTTTCTCTTGGAGTATCTCGTTCTCGCGGCTCTCACAGTCACGACACTGGCAGGTGTTCTCCCGGTCTCGTCTTTGGCCAAAACACACACACACACGTCACTTTTCGTCCTTATTTTCACGACGCGGTTTTTTGCACCTGCCGCTGCGGAGAGTCACCGAGAACGGGCTTTTTGCGTTTGACATTTTTTTCACGTTTGTACGGGACGAATCGGGTTCGCGTGAGGAGCGGGAAACGTATGAATCAAGGCTGGCGCATTTTTTGCATTTGTTTCGAGTACTCGCCTTTATATTGTGTTCCTCGTCCTCGACGAAAGACGAGTTTTTTCTTGCGGAAAGAAAAAAGAGGGTACAAAAGGCTAAGGGGGTGTAAAGACTCTGACAAATTGTTTATACAAAAACAATTTTTGATTGTAATAACTATACAGAATTGAGGGGGAGGAGACCTTTAGGCGAGGAAAGAATTTGCTGATGTTCATGATGTTTTTAAGGAAATATTTCTTCACTATTTTTTAGAATTAGGGCATATTTGATTACCACTTTTGGCAGCTGAATGATATTTTTTTTATCATTTCTTAGTCCTTAAAAATGACGTAGGTATAGGACGGTCCACTAAACGGATTGCGGCGGATGTCGTCAGACGGCGTAAGACGTAGCGTCGGCGGGATCAATCTGAAACGAAATTAACATAAATGTTTCTTTTATTAAGGCGTTACCCCCACTTGTAGCGCAAAAAAAGGCCTTTTTCATGAATTTTTTTAAAGAAAACTACAAAACTTTTTTAATCGATCAATATACCATCTTAAAGAACACATTTTGAAGAACTTTCAGTAATTTTTTTATTGAAAAATATTACATTGTTTAGTGGCAAATGACCGTCAATGAAATAATGTTTTTATATACACGGTTTGCGGTGACCAACATTGCGGCGAAGTGGATCATCTGAAAAAAAATGCGGATCGATTTAGTCAAATATAAGTATAAACTAGTCTTTAATCGAAGGATTTTAAAAAATATTCATTTTTCACAAAATGGCGGACAGTCAAAGTTAACGGATCGATTTTAACGAAAAAAACGGCCGTTTTTTGGCTATAAAACGGCCATTTTTTTCGAAAAAAAAATCGAACGATTAAAGACTACATTCTTATGTATTAAATAAGCCTGCAAAATTTCAAGAAGATCGGTTCATTAGTGATCGAGTAATCTTGGTCACCGACTTCAGAAATGCCATTTTGAGAAAAACGCGTTTAAAGTTTCAATTTCAGTTTACACGAAGAAAATATTTTTTTTGTAAACTTGCATAGAGTCATCTATTCCGGGCATCAAAAAAAACTGCACTTCAAATTGCACTTCAAAAAAATGCAATAAAAAAAAATCGATTTTTTCAAAATCGCAAGTGGGGGTAACCCCTTAACACTCTTACGCAGAATATGAACCAAGAAGAAGTGAGAAATGTTGAAAATCGATTAAATGGTACGCTTTGAAACGTTGAAAGATTAAATTTTCCGAAAAAATGGCTACATTCTGCTATAAAATATTTCTTTTTTTTAAATTTTCTACAACACTTACGATCAAGTTTTAGACAATACCGTTAGAATCATATCCACCAAATTTCATAAAAAACGGTCGACTAGTTTTTTAGCTACACGTCACGCCAGTTTTGAGAATGCAGTTTAGAAGACCGTGCCATACCTCCGCTATTTTTAAAGATTAATAATTCATACAAAAAATACCATGCGACACCTAAAAGTAGGAATAAACCATACCCTAAATCATGAAAATCAGCAAATATTTTTCTCGCCTAAGGGTACCTCCCCCCTTAAGTGTCATCCCTTTCCTCCTTCACTCCTCCATTTTACACCTCCCTTTATTCACCCACGCGACCACGCGAATAATTATTTTCTTTTTCCCCTACTTTTTAAACATATTCCATGGAAAAATCGCGGCGAAAAGTGTGCAAAAGGAATTCGAGAAAAGTCACTCGTGTCCGGAAATAAACGGACTTGTATTCAGTCCACGAGCGGGGCGAAGAAAAATCGTTTCGCACATGTCAGAAACGTTCGCTGCGTCTCGTTGAGTGACATTCCGGATCGTCGCCCGTTCAACCGCATGTCGCGTACATTGTTGTAACTGAGATTGAGCAATGTGAAGAAAAAAAAACAAAATTACGAATGTGACGATCTGGTCGTGGCAGAATATCGATAAGCAGACAAGAAACGCTGGAGCTTGATAATCTCTTGTAGGTTTAAAAAAAATGGAATTTGAGTGACGGAACGTACTCGCTATTGCGCTCTCTATTCTAATTCTCGGGGCACGTCGTCATCTTTTTTATTTTTTCTCTCTCATTGTTCTTTCTTCGCTCTTGCTCTTTCAACGAAGGTGTAGCGAGTTCTCTCTCTCTCTCTCTCTCTCTCTCTCTCTCTCTCTCTCTCTTCGTCTTCTTCGATTGTATTATGGTATTATTTTCCACTATTCACTATTATTGTATAATTTGCACTATGTATTGTATTTTTCATATTGGTTGCGCTATTGCGTTTGTATTATTTTGCATTATTCGCACGATTGGATTTGCATTATTGTATAATTTTGTATTATTTGTTTATATTTCGTATTTTTGTATTATTTGTATATCTTGTTTTATTTATTGGTTAAAGAGAGCAAAATGAATTTTGTACTAGCTCTTCAGCAATTTTGCAATTTTGCAATTTTGCCTCTAAGTTGTTAACTAGAGTACAAATAATGAATAAATAAATAAATAAATCTTTCTCTCTCTCTCTCTCTCTCTCTCTCTCTCTCCCCTCTCTCTTCATCGATCTATATTCTCTGCTCCACCAGCAGAGTGTTGGCCCCCGGCACGTTTGCTTTTTCTTACTCGAAGCCAGGTCTCGCACGAATTCCATACAAAATTCTGTGCAGGAACTTCATCCTGAATATGGATCAGATCTTTTTGTTCGCCTCGGAGCTTCGTTCTCCATCGTTTCATATTTCACCACCCGAATAGTCCACGTGATATCGTCCTAAAGTCAGATTCTTCCTATGCGATGGGAAATCTTCGTCTGCCTCGATGGACTGCCCCTTTTAAAGACTTCTCGACAAACAGGGAGAGCTAGGTCGACTCCAGCGTGGAACGGGCTACTGATGTGAATATTATCATCGAGTGTAACAGGCGGTGGACGCTTAAGGTCTAGCAGTAGAATTTCTCGGCCACGCACTGGCGTGCGCGTCGACGAGCGAGAGGCAGTTTTACGTATCGACACGCGTTCTCCTCAGTTTCCCTGTGCCCTCGTGCAAATTAAACCGCGGAAAATCGACAATTGTGGGGTAAAAGTGAGAGGTATGGAAGGATCGTAAAAGCTCGCAAAGGCATGCGAAAAAAAAACATTATTATTGAAACAAACAAACTTGAATCACTCAGTTGGTGACTCGAATCAGAGTTACGTTTTGTTTTGGCAAAAGCTGCATTGACCGACTTGTCAAAAGTATTCATATAAACCCTTCATAACTCAAGACACAGCCCCTAAACCCAAACAAACCCAAACCACCCACTGCCAATTGTAAGGACGAATTTTCCGAAGATTCTCCTCAAAGATGAAAACACCAAAAACGCCCTAACCGGAAGCGCGATGTAAATCCAGCAAGGGCCCCATCGTCAAGCCAAGTGTGAAATTCCAACCAAGAAAGAGAAAAAAACTCAAATAAATAAAGGGTTATCCGCGTCGTGCGCGGCCCGCGGGGCTCGCGAGCAAGGGCGGCGAGAAAGAGCAGGAAGAAGTTCGGTATCCGATGCCATGAGGAGGAACACACGATAGAGGATGGTCATAACAGTACAGAGATGAAGGCCGTTAAAGCGATGATGAGGGGAGGTTTGGCGATGCGAGTGCGCTTCGCGAGACCCGGCGAAGGGAGAGAACAGGAGATATATTTATAAAAAAGGAAACAACAACCAAAAAGAAAGAAAAAACGAACGTCGAAACGAGATGAGAAGAAAAAGCAGCCTGCTGGCCCGCGGAGATAAATTATACGCCGAGGAAATGGCAGGAGGCGAAGGGAAGGGAATAAAAATAAGAGGCACCAAAGGGGAGGTAACGCAGGCTGCTGCCTCGCAAAGATGAGCCATGTTTTTCTAGGCGAACCTGAATTAAAACGGAATGAGATTTATGTCTAGATTTAACGACGATCGTCCAATCAGCTCGAAAGGATAGCTATGCTACTCTCGAATTGCTATACCGGTTTATTCCATCTAGCCCTCACCATAGCTGTATAGTCTTGTGCCCATACACACGTATGCATATTGCCGGACAAATATAAAGGGTGTCTCGAAATGACATGACATTTTTATTTATTAATAAAACGTATTATTTATTTGGAAAGTACGATTTTTTTTTATATAACGTAAAAACATGGAGGTTATGTGTGGAACACAATGTCCGATAAATGGCATAAACGCCATGGACTTGGAAGACATATTTTTTCAACAAGATGGCCCAACCTGCTTCGCTACGATCGAAACAATGCAGTCATTGCAGACGAAGTTTTAGTTGTGTTATATCGCGCCTCGGCGATGTGAACTGGAGACCAAGATCATTCGACCTGACGCCATTGGACTTCTTTCTTTGGGGTTTTCTTAAAGGAAAAGTGTATGCCAATGATCCACAGACCATTCGGAAGCTCAAAAAAGCAATTGGACGCACCATTAATGAAATTAGTCCGCAATTATGCCAAAATGTTGTTGAAAGTTTCGTCAAAAGAGTGAACGTTTGCAAACAGAGACGATGAGGCGGCCATTTATCGGATATTGTATTCCACACGTAACCTCCATTCTTGTACGTTATATAAAAGTAAATATATTCGTAATTTTGAAATAAATTATACGTTTTATTAATAAATTTAAATGTCAGGTCATTTTGAGACACTCTATGTGTGTGTGTGTGTGTGTGTGTGTGTGTGTGTGTGTGAGGTACGATGGTTTTGAAGACATTCAATTTTGAGGACAGTCCTTATAGTAGCCATTTGTCATGGTGTTGAAGTTTGCATCATTAGAACGCAACGAAAATTCTCCTTCATCTGTGTTCATCTATCTTCTTCATCAATTATCTAATGATTTTTTAGGCAAATTTTTGGCAAGTGAAAAATTTGCCTAAAAATCGTCAGATAATTGTTAATAACAAATGAACCATGCAATATAAAAAAAATTATACGTACTTCCATAGACAATGTATTTTTCAAGATATATTCAACATTTCAAGTGAATCGGTTGAAATTTGTCTGAGTTATGTTTCCGGCCAACTTAAAAAATGCAGTTTTGAGATAAACGAGGCACAGCCGTCATTTTGAAATTAATCGCTTCAAAAAAATTATTGTATACATTCACTGATGTATACATTCACTATTGTATACATCACTGATGTATACATTCACTATTGTATACATTCACATCAATTATCTAACGATTTTTTAGGCAAATTTTTGGCAACTGAAAAATTTGCCTAAAAAATCGTCAGATAATTGTTAATAACAAATGAACCATGCAATATAAAAAAAATTATACGTACTTCCATAGACAATGTATTTTTCAAGATATATTCAACATTTCAAGTGAATCGGTTGAAATTTGTCTGAGTTATGTTTCCGGCTAACTTAAAAAATGCAGTTTTGAGATAAACGAGGCATAGCCGCCATTTTGAAATTAATCGCTTTAAAAAAATTATTGTATACATTCACTGATATGTATGCTAAACACCCTTTTTGTACTCTCCATTTATTTTGTAGTTTTTCATGAAAGACAAATCCCCAAAAAGCCAATTTTTTCGTCCTCTAGAGTGGCCTAACCCCTTAACAAAGTCGTGAACGTGGGGGGTCAACGGTGTACTTGATTTTGGCCACTTGGTTGATCCAAAAAAAACGCGTTTTTTTCTTAAAATCGATAATATTCACCAAGACTTAACTAAGATTTTTGTTGCAAGCGTGTTTCAATCATCAAATAATTTTTATTTTTTTTAATTTTTCGAGGAAAAATAACACCGTTTTTGTTAATTACTAATGAAAAAGTGTTAAGAAAAACGTCGGTCAAGACTAAACTTCTTTTACAGTGAATAAGTGTACTCAATAAGTGTACAAACCCGAATAAGTATACCAGTCATCCCGTTCATTAGATGTCGAGAAGTGGTATGCACCGTATTGAAAAACATAGTTTCGAGAAAAACGCGTTTAAAGTTTCACTAGCAGTTCTATCGTAATCATAAGTTTACCTTCAATCTGCGATTCCTGCACTGTATGTTGGACGTTCCTCTTCAATTTCAGTATCCTCAAGCAACGAACGAGAATTTTTTAATGTTTACAGTAGCCCCAAACAGATTTTTTCAAGTTGAGGTTATGGATCCTTAGTAAGGATCTTCAAAAATGTTTCAGTGATTTTTCTAGCGCTGATGTGCCAAAAAAAATCGGCAATACGAAGAAAATAATGTCCTAGCATCCCAACGATGCAAACTCGAATATCATCCGATTTTCCGCATACTCAACATTACAAAAACTCTAATATCTTCCAAATCACATTCAAGTAAATGCAAGAATGTTCACAAAAAGATGACATTGGAGTTCGCATCGTTGGAATGCAATGAACATTCTTCCTTGCATCGCTAGAATTTCTGTTTGCGAATTTACCTCCGAAAATCCCTGAGCCATTCTTTTAAAAGCTGATCTAAAGTCTCAACACCTAAATCTGCAAAAAAAGGTTTTGCACAGCAATAACGAAGAGGGGGGAAAAAAACACGAACTTTCGTTGCGTTCCAACGACACAAACCTCAACAGCATGGAAAGGTCCAAGGACGATCTCCAAAATCAACGATTAAAAAAAAGTTGAGGACCTCAATACTGACAGCTAGGCTGATAGCCAACATCACATGGATGGGTTCAAAATGGTATGTCGTGTGTGTGTATGGAAGGAGATAGAAATATGCAGGGAACACAATACGAACATTCCGAGTTCCTTCCGTTTCGCCAAGTCTTCCCTGTCTCTGGAGTTGCCTGACTTTGTTCATGACGGTCTTGGGGCCGGGCCCACGTTGAGCAACTTGTGACTGTGACTGTGTGGCTTTCGCGGGTCTGTCTTCCTCGCAAGAAGTGAATTACGCGAATGCCCCGGCTACCTAGACATCAAGCGATCTCCTGTTGGAAGCTGTGGTCTTCGAGCCATCTCCCCCATCTCTCCAATGCCTCGACTCTTTGTTTCGAGCCTTTAGTATACGAGGTCCTATTGCAGTCTGTACGAGCTGAACGAATCCGCCGTGACTGGAGTATCCTAGAGCGAAATGGATGTGAGCTGTCGCTCTCTTTCTCTTCTCTTTCGGGCTCGACCACTCTCCATCCAACTCTTCCCGGATGTTTCTACTTGAGTCTCATTCTGGACCAGCAAGCCCTTCGGTATCCTGGCATACCAGAACCGAGTGGATTCACGTTTATCGGACTTTTGTCGCGCGCGCTGAAACGAGTATAGCAGCGATGCTGTTCAACATCCCGGAGGATTTTGAAGCAGGTCTCGTGGAGAATCCCTCTGGCCGCTCCTCATCCCTAGCAACCCTGCCAGCTGCTATCTCCAGCACACTTTTCCAACCTATGCAAACGAAACCGTGGTCGGTGGGCACATCCGTACGAGCGGGGGAATTCCACATCCCGGGCACACTTCTCGGTAAAATGTCCTCGAGAATCTGCTGAATTTATCGGAGATCCACCCTTCGTGTACGCCACACGGAAGCCCTTGATCATTCTGACGAAATACAAACACGTTGATGGACTCCAGTTTGCTCTAATTTTACGACCGGACGCACCGGTTTTGGTCAACGAGCGACGACGAATCGTGCGGATGCATCGGAATCCTAAAACTTGACGGACATTTGGGAAAATAGGAACGCAGAATAGGCGTGCCAAGTTTTTAGGCAAGGCTTTGGCAGACTCGTAGTATTTGGAAGCTGATGACTGCAAAATGTCATCAAGCCCTAGGAGCCTATATAGAGCCTGCAGTTATGTTCCTGATCAGTGAACATCCGTTCACTAACAACATTCTTGATGTTGAAGCTTGCATTGTTGTGATGTGGAAATTCAGGACTTTTAGTTACTCGAGGTTTTCTTTGGCCGATTTAGATTATAAAAATCTCTCGAACTTTTTTACGTATCCTTTTCAGAGATTTAGGAGCTGAATTCAAAAAGGCTTTGGATAATAATACAAATGAAGATATGAAAAATGAGGAAAAAAATGTTACATCACAACGATGGAAACTACAACACCATCAACAGTTATCCGTTGTGGAAATTCCTTTTCGGTTCTGAAGAACATTGATAAGTCTTCGTAATTTTCTATGTACACGTATCAGGTTACCACTCGATATGGAAGTGCCTGGAAGACAGCCTGGAAAACAGCCTGAAGACGTGAGCAATTTTACAATTTGTTATGCCATTTAAAAAAATCGTGATACTGATTGTAAGTCGAAATGATCAAGACTCATAATGTGAGACGAATCAAAGGCACATCAATTTTCTTATTATTAAATTTTGTATTCGTAAGTATATGAATCCAGTTTATTTTCGACCCCTAATGAGTTTCTACAAAGTCAAGATCCAATTAAATCGCTTCCTCATACCCAAAAACCTGCGACTTGTAAGAATCATTAGGCCCTCTTCGAAGAAGATGGGTACTTACAAACGTGCAAATATGCAACTAGTGCTATAATAATTTATAATTATGGAAAAAGAGACAATGCGTAAAAAATCGTTATTGTAAATTGAATGAATGAATGATCGCTGCGATTTTAATCACAATTGATCCATCGTGTTATTTGCTGTTATCCTATTTATATTTGACTTCCTTTTACCTTTAGGCCCCATATTGATACAAAGAAAAATTACTTCAAAAATCAAATCAAAACCATACAATTCTATAGAAATCTTAAAAATGTATGTACGCCTATAAAAATGCAATAAAAATTCCTACAAAAATCAAGTCGAATGAAACCGAAAAATCCTCAACCCCTGTATTCTATTTACAATTAATTCGACCCATTGTATAATTTTAGAGACCCTTAATTCGGTAAAAATAAGATCGAAGTCATTTTCCCGATAAATCAAGCGGGATGATTTTGTACATCAAGTTGGTGTGCGAAAATATCTACTAAAAAAAAGACGAATTTCAACGTTTTCATATCACCTGTCAATGCGATAGTAAAATCACTTATGAAATTCGATAAAACCTTGACATTCTTCTCTCATTGTGCATGAAAAACCAAACTTTTCATTATCGAACGAGGCTCTCAGCCAGAAATTATCCGACTTAAATGGACGTACAGGATGCATCAGCTTTCACATATTTCATCGAGTGAGACGACAATATTCGTAGGTCCTGCCGCCGGATGGGCAGTTCACTGTAGAACGTCGTCACGTTTTCCCGTAGGACCATGGGGATCCGAAATTCAACATTCCTCGGGATGATGAGACTCGTATACCCGGCACACAATGGAGGCAACAGACGTTACCATCGCTCGACCGTGCTTGGTCCTCGCGAGACATCCTGACGAATTAATAACGCGACCTTCCTCTGTTCAGCCGTATGTTGCAGCGATGTTGCATTCCGTATATTTCCCTGCCTCCCTCTCTCTCTCTCTCTCTCTCTCTCTCTCTCTCTCTCTCTCTCTCCCTCTCTCTCTCTCCTCTCCGTGTAGCCTTTACTAAGCGACATTTGGAAATACTCCCAGGTGACGGATTTGCCAATCTTCGAAGTTTCTGCATTCTCTCGCTTCTCATCTCCCCCGGGACCACAGACGCCTCTAGCTACATTTCTATATCGGTTATCATCAGGATTGATAGCAGACGAAAGAGCGTAACTTTCTCGATTTAACGTCCTGATCGATACTCCGTCCTTTCGTTTTCACCATTCTTTATATTTATCCTCGTGGAGTCGCGGGCAAACTATAGACGTCACCGCGAAAAGGTCAACGATGTGTGCCACTGACTCGAACGTCCGGACTGGAATACCGGATAAGACCATTGCAAGGAGTCCGCCCTCCCTTCGACATCGTGAAATTTTCCCCACAGGTCTCTCTCTCTCTCTCTCTCTCTCTCTCTCTCTCTCTCTCTCTCTCTCACTCTCTCTCTTTTCGAGGATACTTTGCGAGAACGTGTTACGACCTGGGATGGCGAGGGCCACTCGGATCTCTAATTCTTCTCGCCTCTTTTCCCCCCAGGGAAGCTGCAGCTTTGCGGAAAGAGTGGAATTTTATTGCGGCGCGATACGGCCAGCGGGCAGCATTCGTTTACGTCGTCGTTGTCGCACAACCTCCTCGTTATACATGTATTTGAGGAAATTATATTTAGAGCGCGGGATGCCTACGTAGTGTTGCCTATCAGGACATCTGGCGTTTTCGAGGGTACACCGAGAGAAAAGTCTATGTTATTTACAACAAACGCTCATGGTAAAAGAGGGGATAGTAAAGTTCGTTATAGTTTATTGACACCGCAATCATAATACGGTTAACAAGACTATGAGTGGAAAGTATACCTAAACATGTGATTTGGGTGGCGGGTTTGAGTATCTATTATCCCCGAAATGATTATTCACTACTGTAAAAGGCTCGACAATATAGATATGGTTAATTCCGTGATATAACAAAATCGCCGTACAAATACGAATGTTGTATACTGTACGTTAGGTTTTGTTCAGTCAAACTTTTATTATTCTTTTCGAGTTTGTACATTCGGTATGGTTAAGGCGTTACCCCCACTTGTAGCGCAAAAAAAGGCCTTTTTCATGAATTTTTTAAAAGAAAACTACAAAACTTTTTTAATCGATCAATATACCATCTTAAAGAACACATCTTGAAGAACTTTCAGTATTTTTTTTATTCAAAAAAGTGGATCGTCTAAAAAATGCGGATGGATTTAGTCAAATATAAGTATAAACTAGTCTTTAATCGAAGGATTTTAAAAAATATTCATTTTTCACAAAATGGCGGACAGTCAAAGTTAATGGTTCGATTTTAAAGAAAAAAAACGGCCGTTTTCGGCTATAAAACGGCAATTTTTTTTTCGAAAAAAAAATCGAACGATTAAAGACTACATTTTTATGTATTAAATAAGCCTGCAAAATTTCAAGAAGATCGGTTCATTAGTGTTCGAGTACTCTTGGTCACCGACTTCAGAAATGCCATTTTGAGAAAAACGCGTTTAAAGTTTCAATTTCACAACGGATTCTTCTCTTTCAACGCTCATATCTCAGTCAATTTTATTCGGATCGACTTGAAATTTTCAGGACATATTCTCAGATACTTATACTTCAAAAAAATGCAACAAAAAAATCGATTTTTTCAAAATCGCAAGTGGGGGTAACCCCTTAACATCAACGTTTTTCGAGTACAATTAGAAGACCTTATGAAAAGTGACTATTCGAAACAAAATTATAGTACAGTTTACTTATAGCGAAGACGTAAATCATTTGCAGTTCGAGCAACCGCAGCTCAATAGTTTTAAGAACTACGCATGTCTCACAAACGTTTACATAGTATGTTTGTTGCATTGCAAAAATAGGATATCAGTTCAACACTTCTTTTTGTAGTTCACCTTCTGTTCTTGTGGGACATAGATTAGTATGCATTTAGCAGGTTGTGTCATATACCAGGTGTGTAAGTATGAAACCGGAATTTTTGTACAGAAAAAACACGTTTATTGTAATGATATGATACAAATAACTGGAGATGGCTTCTCGGGTCACCTTTAACTGATCCGCCAGTTGTTGTTGTGTTTGAGCGTCGTCTTCGTCCAACAAGGCTTGCAGGTCAGCGTCTTCAAACTTTTTCGGTGGTCTTCCACGTTCTTCGTTCCTCACGTCAAAATCGCCACTTTTGAACCGTTTGAACCACTCGAAACACTGTGTTTTACCGAGAGCATGCTCACCAAACGCCTCCACAAGCATTCGATGCGATTCGGCTGCGGTTTTCTTCAGATGAAAACAGAAAAGTAGTGCTGTCCGCAAATCGTAATTTGTTGGCACAAAACTCGACATGTTTATCTCTAATAAACTAATGCTATTGAATGAAACTCGTGTTATTGTGAGTTGGAAATCTTTGTCGGATATCAATACAATAACAAGACACCGCTGACGTGATGTGTCGGTAACTGCATCGACATCTAGCGCCACCTATGGGCAAATTCCGGTTTCATACTTACACACCTGGTAATATGGTATAAATCACTATTATATGGTTCAAAATTATTGGGGAAGCGCCCAAAAATCCATTTAAACAGTGACTTATATTATGAAAAAAAAATCTGCGCAAAATTACACCTAAATAGCAGGTAACAGCTATTCGGAAGTACAGCCGGAATTACTTTTATCTCGAATGCCAAATCTGTCCTCAAGATGCCAAATAGTACTCGGTAGCGTAGTGGCAGCGTGCGTAGGACAGGCGGAAGGTAGGCAATTAGGCGGTAGGTTCGATCCCGAATAGGAAAAATATTTTCTTCGAAGTCAATCATTACAGGAGGTCAGGGTATGGCGAATTATAATAAAAAATCATCGAGATAGAACTCTCAGTTGCGTATCTTATTTTATTTTGGATTTATGAAATATTCTGTGCATTTATCAAACGGGCATTGATGCCTTGTACCAACACTTGAACAACACACCAAATACGCATATAGCAGGTCGTATCTTATAATATGGTACAAATCACTATAAACATCGTCGCATATCACAGACAATATTTTTAATCAATGCATATATATTTCAGTTCACTATTAGAATCTTGGAGAAGTAAATTTTTGATAGTATCAGGGAATAGCCATTTTATGAGAACCTACCATATTATATAGCTTTGAGGAATAAACGTATGTTTGTAAGATTGGTGGTTGTGGTTAACATATGTACATAATTCATACAACTGCTGAAATATCAATAAGCAGTACTATACTTTCGGCAGTAACTATGGCTGTAAAATATTATTGTCCGCGCAGGGAAATATAAAACATGTTACAGAATTAAAAACGACGACGTTTCGCCGGCCATGGCATTTCGGATAAAAGTTTTCAATTCGTAGACGTTTCGTCTGTCGCAGAATTTTTTATAAATTTCAAATTTGAAAAGTTTACGTAAATGGCTTAAAACTGAAAACTTTTATCAAGAATATTAAAAACCGTGCCGTACATATATACATATACATATATATATATATATATATATATATATATATATATATATATACATACACATACATACGACGACGTTTCGCCGGCTATGGCATTTCGGATAAAAGTTTTCAATTCGTAGACGTGTCATCTGTCGCAGAATTTTTTATAAATTTCAAATTTGAAAAGTTTACGTAAACGTCTTAAAACTGAAAACTTTTATCAAAAATATTAAAAACCGTGCCGTACACACACACACACACACATATATATATATATATAAAATAGTAGGTTTGCACGCAACATTCGTACAGAACTAGTTTTAAATTTCGCTTATGTTGCGATGGATACCTGTATCGTCTTTATGGTATCAAAATAATCGCTTGGATTTCACTACCCATAGATCTTATGAGGACGTCTTAGATTAGATTCATCCTACGTATTCATCTGTCGAAGGGTACTGAATCAGCCATAGAGACGTACATTTACTTGTAGAGCTTCCTTCGTACGCTTTTCATTGCAGGCCGATAGCGGTGCACCAATCGTTTATGAAAGAAGAATCATAGGAATAGCTTCGAAGATGACTCCACCAAATTTGCATCACCGGATACAAAACCTATATCCACGCTACAAGATTAAAGACGACGACGTTTCGCCGAACATGGAATTACGGATGAATGTTTTGAATTTGTAAAAGTTTCGTCTAGCGTAGATTTTTTGATAAAAGTTTCGAATTCGAAGACGTTTACGTAAACGTCTTTAAATTAAAAGCTTTTATCAGAAATATCGAGAACCGTGCCATATTTATACAAAAAAAATGGCTATCTATTAGGAGTACAACTTTGCAGTGACCGTTTTACTTAGAGAGCCACTGCGGCCGAAGTAGTGGCCCTAGCTCAATAAAAAAAGTGGCATTTTAAACTAGAGGCTCTGCCAATGTAAACAATTTAAAAAAGCTAACGGATACGTGTATGCATTATAAAGTTATAGGCACTCAAACATGGCAACCTACGAACCGAATTCTCAGCATTTGCGGGAGGTTATGATTTACTTCTTCAACATCAAGAAATCTGCGGTTGAGGCCCACCGTTTGCTTGTAGATGCTTACGGGGAGGATTCTATTAGTGAGAAAACGTGTCGGCGGTGGTTTCAACGCTTCAAAAGTGGAGATTTTGAGGTCGAGAACAAGCATGGTGGCGGAAGGCAGAAAGTTTTTGAAGACGGGCTGACAGCTGGGCGTTGTGTACTATGAGCTGCTCAAACCATCCGAAACCATCACAGGGGAACTCTACCGACGTCAGTTGATGCGCTTGAGTAAGGCACTCAAAGAGAAACGACCACAATTCAACGAAAGACATGACAAGGTGATACTGCAGCATGACAATGCCCGACCCCATGTTGCAAATGTCGTGAAAAAGTACTTGGAAACGCTGAAATGGGAGGTTTTATCCCACCCGCCGTACTCTCCAGACATTGCCCCTTCCGACTATCACTTGTTCCGGTCAATGGCACACGATTTGGCTGACCAGCACTTCGGTACTTACGAAGAAGTCAAAAATTGGGTCGATTCCTGGATTGCCTCCAAGGACCAAGACTTTTATCGACGCGGGATTCGAATGCTACCTGAAAGATGGGCCGAGGTCGTAGCTAGCGACGGGCAGTACTTTGATTAAAAAATATGTAGCCACTTTTTTATAATAAAGCCTTAAACTTTTGAAAAAAACGGTCACTGCAAAGTTGTACTCCTTATATATCGTCATTATGGTATCAATATAATCGCTTTGATTTCACTACCCATGGATCTTATGAGGACGTCTTAGATTAGATTCTCTCTACGTATTCGTCTGTCGAGGAACCCTAAATCAGCCGTAGAAGCTTATTTGATTTGAATTTGAAGATGTTCATGCAAACATCTTAAAATTCGAAACTTTTATGACAAATTCTACGCCAGACGAAACGTCTAGACGTTCAAAACTTTCATCCGGATTGTCATGGCCGGCGAAACGTCGGCGTCTTTAACTTTGTAAGATGGACACATGTTTTGTAGCCGGTGATGAAAATTTGGTGGATTATCTTTGAAGCTATTTCTACGATTTTTCTTTTATAAACGAGTGATGCACCGCTATCGGCCTGCAATGAGAAGCGCACGAAGTAAGCTATACAAGAATATGTACATATCCATGGCTGATTTAGTGCCCCGCGACAGACGAATACTTAGGAAGGATCTAATTTGAGCCGTCCCCATAAGATCTATGGCTAGTGAAATCCAAGCGATTATATTGATACCATAAAGATGATATAGGCATCACGTTCAACCGTGCCATATTGTTTTTATTGATAATCGAAAACGTCATTCGCAACAAACTGTATTCAGTAATGTTTGAAATGCTGTTGTTTGAAAAGGTACAGGAATCCGCATTTCCTTTGATGATTCTATACAGCCTTGATTATTGTTGACCATGAGATACTTGATCTTGATCATCAAGAGATGAAGCGCTGAGATCATCTCATCTGCTTGTGGACAAACACTTGTTTGTCTCCGTTCTGCCGAAGCATTTGTCCGGTCGGGCGTTTGATGAAAACATCACACGTAAAACAGCGAAAGATTATTGACGTTGTCAGCACGGGAACAGGCTACCCACGGTGGGTACTCAGCTTATCCGTTTTTGGTAACCCTTCAGTCTTCCATAAATGGCGTAATCATGACTGACTGCGTTGCTGGAAGTTCGAACGATAGGTTACATTCGCACCCGCATCTAGCGCAGAAGAGCTTTCCTAAACGTAGGCGCTCGGTTTTGATATGACATCAATGTGGCGTAGATGGGATACGGTGGCTCCGCATCTGGCAATGCTATTTAAGGTAGTTCCTCTGCGAAAATATCAACCAAAAGTTTACATACCATGTTCATGTTTAAAAGATTGATAATTGGTTTCAATAGTAATAAATAAAATTAAAAACTACGCAATGTTGACTCGGTACTAGTAGATAATACGATGGGTATCATTTATTGCCGTAAAATATATTTTATATTGTGTTTTTGATCTACCATTGCCAGTAAACTTTTGCCGGGACTGTCCAGGCTTTGCCCCAATTGTTTTTTTTCCAGGCTTTGCCAGGCTTTGCACCAAAATTGTGAGGGCTTTTCATGGTTATATCTTGGAAACTAGATGGTGAATCATTCTCATTTTTTTCACATTATTCGTGATATCTTACTCTAGCTTATCCTCGTTTTTTATCAATTTCTTAATTTTAGTTTTGACGGTAAAATTAATGATGCTCTGTTTGCCAATCATAACGCATTTGTTGCGTGTAAACCAAGCCAACTTTAAGTGTAAATATCTCAGGTTTGGGGTGGTCAAACTTATTCAAATTGCACAGATGTTTGGATAATGTATTGAATAACATATATGTCAAATTTCAACCATTTCTTAATTCAACTCTTCTGTGGAGGTACTACCTTAATGTTGCTTGATGTTCCATTCGACGTGCGCTGATAACTGCAACATATTGGGAAAACACTGGTGAAATTTTCAGGCGGTTGGGTTAAGATTTATGCGACGACCTTGATTTAGAGAGGGGCCACGGGAATACAACCGGATCCACACAGTTTATTCAAGATTTGATAATCCAGCGTTCCGATATTTTAGGAATTCCGATGACTTTTAGGAGGAATTTTAGAAATTCCTTCTCCAATGTATTTATACAATCAATTATTCACCTTTACCTTCATTTACATAGAAAGATTCACATATGTACAATGTTTATGTTTACCTTTAATAAGTATTAATGATCCATCGCTAGACGTCCGTATATAGATTATCTATATAAATTATTAATACATAATAAATCCCATAAATATCAATGATTGAATTCTTGTATAAAATATGAAAAAATTTAAAAATTAGTTACGCAATTAAAGCCAATAAAACGATAATTAATAATTGTACGCATAATGATAATCATACGTTTAAATGAAAAATGATATTTTAATATAAATATATTCACATTGATCTAATTATATATTTCATATAAATATAATAAATTAATGATTTATTTTTTATAATAATAACTACGTTAATATTGTATTATAATTAAATATGAATTAAATATGTAATTACTTAATTAATATGAATACATTCAATTTTAGGCGACGTTTTATTTTATTTATAAATTAAACAACATTCAACTCATTTTATAGATCAAACCAAATTTAATTTATTGATTGAATTTAATTGATTGATTAAATTGAATTTAATCAAAGTTAAGTTTCAACAATACGAATCATAAGGCCAGAGAAATCGGTATTTCTTTTCCACCACTGGCACGTTTCAGACGGGCACCTATTGTTTCTGCGACAATACCTATTAGAATAATTTGTTGCTGTTTATCAACTGATTATTGACTGGTCGGTGTTTGTGAGCGGGAATATTTTTAATGCTTTCGAAGCAAATTGAATGTTGACAATTTTAGCGGCCACGCGGAATAGAAAAATGGTGGATTTGTTACTAATTATACGGAGTGTGTTCCACGTATTTTGGAAAACTTTCGGTTCTCGAGGAGATGGTTCTCATTCGTTTGTGCCTATACACCAATCGCGATAGTTGCTAACTTATATTTTCGAGACAAAATGAATATAATCTTTCAAAAAATCGGTAAGTGACGTTTTTATTACGAAAGATTCGAACAGGAAAGAAGAATATTTCCGTAATCGCTTTACACGTACACGATTCTTATAGCATCCAGTAACGACAAACGTATGTTTCAATTGGAATAATTGCCATTAATACGGGAGCCTGAATTAGAAGGTCCAAAAAAGGCGTTTTCCCGGGATTTTTTTCGAAGGGAAAAAACAAGTGAACCCAGTAAATATCAAGGTATCTTTTCATGTATATTTGAAATGTATAAAAAAAATGTTCTACATGAAACGATAAACGACTGCAGATTTATCAGCCTATTCCATGTGCGTCTTGTTACTGCAGTCCCCAATCAGCGGAAAAAATGCAGATCGTAATTCTTGACTGAACCAAATAAACCAATGAAATTTTCAATTGTCATATATTTTTCTTCTGGTTGAATTAAGGAAAAGCTGAAAAAATCGTGAAATTACAAATTTTCTCAGGTTAAAAAAAATCTGTTTAACAAAAAACATTTCAACGTACTATAAAAATTATTTAGAAAGACTTTGTCAAATACTTTCTAATTCATTTAGAAGAGATTTTCATACTGACGAAAATAAACTTTGGTTCTATTCAATAGGTCGTTTAGTTTTCTTTTGCTATCACGCCCGCCAACTTGGAAAAATCGTGAAAATGAAAACTGGAGAAAACGCGCTTCAAAGTTTTCAATAGGAGGAAATATCGATATCAAATACCAATCGCTTCTCTGCTTTTGGACTTGTATCTTCGAAAATATTTACAATTGGCCTCTGTAACTTTGTAAGTATGTTCTTGGATAGTTTATCTATCGACTTAAGCATTAAACAAAGCTTTTTCGGACCTTCGATTCAGGCTCCCGCCTTAAGATGTTGATGAAAAAATACATGCATTCGGGGAAAAACGAAGCAAAAATTGAAAAATCAGTGGGCCAAATATTTAAGCAAAGTAATGGTATTGTAAACGAGAGTTGTGCTGAAACGAAATTATTGACGATTTTCTTGGCGGTTCTAATGTTCGTACGTAATTAAAAAAGTGCCTACGTACGTAGCCGCTAATGTCAAATTTAACTTTTACGGTTAAATTACCTTATAAGTACGATTTGTGTGAAACAGTCATTCAATAATTGCCAGACTGTTATTTTATCGTTAATTAATCTGTTGATGTAGTTCAGGTCTTGTTGCCGCTTGTATTGGCTTTGCGAATAGTCGTCTCCGCAGAAAGTCACAATGTTTGTCCAGGAATATTCTCACTCTAAGCTCACGAGACTGATTTTGAATGTACTCACCGCTGATAGTGAGGCAAAAGAATAACGGGATGATCTTCATGCCATTCGTACTTCAGAAAGTGCAGTTGGCCTGCGAACGTGTACCCAAAAGTTCAAGAAATTCTGTTGTCAAAAGAAATAAATTCTATTGCCAAATTTACATACTAGAGCGAATAAAAATGTGAATTAAAAAAGTACGAAATTTACGTAAACTGTTTAATAATTTCTCGGATCGATAAATTTATGACAATCGGCTTGAAAACTTCATTTAAAAGGTTGGGCTACTGTGACGACCCGAAAGTCAGGGTTATTTAAAAAAATGCATTTTAAAGGAATGAGTAAGATGATTGAAAAATCGTTTGGACGTTCATTTATATGTACATAAACACAGTTGTGTAGCAAACTTCATAAGAAAATACGAAAAATTAAAGAATTTATAAACAATCTCGTGAAGGACCTTTACACGTGAGGGGCTCAACGGTGTAATCGATTTTTCCCACCCGGTTGATCCGAAACACAAAAAAACGAATCTTCTCTTTGTAAAAATAGATAATATAGGCTAATACCCAGCTTTTTTTGTAATCGTGTTTCAATCATCAAAAAAATGTTGATTTTTTTTGTTTTTTTTTTCGAGAAAGAAAATGACATTATTATTAAAAACTGATGAAAAAAAATATGAAGAAGAAAAGCGACGGTAAATACTAAAATACTATTACACTGAATAAGCGTACAAACTTTTGAGTCAATTCGTTCATTAAATGTCGAGAAATCGTGTACACCATTTTGAAAAGCATGTGATTTCGAGAGAAAAACGTTTAAGGTAGTACCTCCACAGAAGAGTTGAATTAAGAAATGGTTGAAATTTGACATATATGTTATTTAATACATTATCCAAACATCTGTGCAATTTGAATAAGTTTGACCACCGCAAACCTGAGATATTTACACTTAAAGTTGGCTTGGTTTACACGTAACAAATGCGTTATGATGGGCAAACAGAGCATCATTAATTTTACCGTCAAAACTAAAATTAAGAAATTGATAAAAAATGAGGATAAGCTAGAGTAAGATATCGCGAATAATGTGAAAAAAATGAGAATGATTCACCATCTAGTTTCCAAGATATAACCATGAAAAGCCCTCACAATTTTGGTGCAAAGCCTGGCAAAGCCTGGAAAAAAAAACAATTGGGGGAAAGCCTCGACAGTCCCGGCAAAAAGTTTACTGACAATGGTAGATCAAAAACACAATATAAAATATATTTTACGGCAATAAATGATATCCATTGTATTATCTACTAGTACCGAGTCAATATTGTGTAGTTTTTAATTTTATTTATTACTAATTAAACCAAATTTAAATCTTTTAAACACGAGCATGGTATGTAAATTTTTGTTTGAGATTTTCGCAGAGGAACTACCTTAAAGTTTCACTAGCAGTTCTATCGTTGTAACCATCAGTTTACCTTTAATTGACTTTTCCTGCACCATATGTTGAACCTTCATCTTCAATTTGAGTGGCTTCAAGCGAAGAACGAGTGTGCTCCATTTTCACAGTAGCCTGACCTTTTGACAAAAGATCTAAGTTACCAAGCTGAAGCGATTTGGTTTTGACATTGGTCGTAGACACTGAGGAAAAAATGTATGGGGTTTACAACATGTACCCGTGGTAAAGATAGATACAAAGATAATTAGCTTATTGGCCAGGCAATAAAAATATAGCTGTCACTGTATTTAGGGGTCTTCTTACTTTAGACGCTAAAAAAGCTATTTTCGTGAATTTTTTGATAGGTTTATATTATATATATTGATATAAAAGTTATTACACTTAATAAATATACTTTCGAAATACATTAAAAAAAAAATAAATGTATTTATGTAACCCAAACACACTTTGAAGGCGTTTTTCTCGAAACAACGTTTTTCGACGGCTTGTTGATAAAATCTTCGAAGGTACTCAACCGACCCTTATAAAGGTTTAACGACATATTCTTTACAACTATACCTATAGCGCATATTAAGGATTTAAAAAAAAATTAGATATTTACTAATTTTTTGCCACAAACGGTGAAAAAGAGCGTTTTTTTTTTGTTTTTTCGAAAAACGTCCGCCATTTTCTTATTTTTGCGTAAATAAAAAATTATGTGATATGCGCTATAGCCATTAACACACTGGATCTAAAACCGTTTAATTTTTTTGTTTCGGATGATCCATCTCCGAGATTTCATCAACAGCGCAGACCTACAATTTTTTTATGACATTTTTCTAACCACCATTTTCGTCTATAAATAGTGACTTAAATATATACATTTTTTTAATGTACTACGAAAGTGTAATTATTAAGTGTAACAACTGTTACATCAATATCTACAATATAAACCTATCCAAAAAATTCACGAAAATGGCCTTTTTTAGCGTCCAAAGTGAGAAGACCCCTTAAGATTGCCTAGCCAGTAGACTGTAATTAGTATAAGTACACTAGTGGAATTAACTCGGGACACTTATCGGATTTTTAAAAATGTTGCATTTATTGCTCATTTTTACGGTTTATTCACTTTTATTTTGATATTCTCATCGAAGTAGGCGCATTGGAACAAATATTAAGTAGAAACATTATAGATTAAAATAAGAACATTGTAGTATCATTTCGGCGTAGCAGAATATACATTTTCTGCGTAGATATAAAAAAAGCTAAATTGTCTCAAAGGTGTCCATAATTACTTTTACTAGTGTATACTTATATACAACTAACAGTCTTTTAAGGGGTCCACTCTTCATGCAGGTTAAAACGATATACTGGGTAATTTCATGTTACAAATTTCAATTCGAGAAAAATCTTACCTCACTATTTCTTCGATGGTTGTATCCGCGTAACTAACTCCGGCAAGACCGTGCTTCGGACAAACTGGCTCTGCTTGCAGGCTGCTAACGCTGGTGGTACGAGACGCGAAAAGAAGATTATGTGTGAATGTAAAACTCTACTCAGATTTATAAAGGCAAATGCATAACGGGTGTCCCATTTTAATCTGACACATGATTTATTTCGAAAAATACTGCTCCGATCAAGTATTGAGTATAGTAAAACTTTTAGGGTTCAAAGGGAGACTAAGGGAGTTAAGAAAAGGAAAGGGAACTAAGGGAGTTAAGAAAAAATAATTTTTGGTTCAAAATTCAAAATGGCGATGTTAAGATAGCCAACATGTTTTTTTTCTAATGCGATCATGCATTTTTTTCACCAAAACTTTTATCAGGTCAAAACTCCCAACTTTTGTAGGACAAGATTTTTGATAACGTCCATAATTTTTTGGTTAGAATGCCATTTTTCACTATTTTGACGCTATCCAGAATGTACCACGAGTAGGTAAAGTCTCCATATCCCTAGTGTAAGTGTGCGTGTCTGTGTATGGATACGAGTCCTGTGACGAGCCATAGAGACCTAATCCTTGTTTGGGTTTGTTTGGGTTATCGAACAAACCCAAATAAAACCAAACAAACGCAAACAAACTCACACGCACACTTACACTAGGGATGTCAAAGACTTTACCTCCTCGTGATACATTCTGGATACCGCTAAAACAGTGAAAAATCGTATTCTAACCTAAAAATTAGGAACCTCATAAAAAAAAATTCCTACAAAAGTTGCTAGTTTTGGCCTGACAAAATTGTTGGTGAAAAAAAACAGTCGTGTTTCCATTCTTTAAAAAACACGTCGGCCATCTTAACGTCACGATTTTTAATTTTTTACCAAAAAATATGTTTTTAACGTTCCCCTTTAAACGCTAAACGTTTCATTGTACTGTACACTCGATCGGAGCAGTGTTTTTCGAGATAAATCAGGTGTGAGATTAAAATGGAACACCCGGTATACGTCCTGATGCAGTGCATATGAATTTCCACCATTGTGCGAATAATTATTCACTTTTTCCTCGCTAGTCCGGGTTCTAACAATGGACAGCGTGTTGGTAAAGTGTCACGTAGTCCGGGCGTTTCTTGGAAAGACGTTATCGTTCGAGCTACTAATCGCTCCGACCTGTATGCATATTTACCCAAATACACTGTCGCCTCATAGCCGGAATATAAGCGAATCCTTCGAAATATATATATATATTTTTTTTTCAAATTTCGAAAATGAACGTAATTTTATTTATAATCTAAACGAAAATAGACATCGTGGTGTTTTTTTTTACTTATTGCTCGTACACAGATGGGACCATGGAATGCTGATTGAAAAGATCATGACCAAAAATCACTGCAGGAGATATTCGCCCATTGATCGAGCAATCGGTTTTTAAGGGGTCTTCTCACTTTAGACGCTAAAAAAGGCCATTTTCATGAAATTTTTTGATAGGTTTACATTATAGATATTGATACAAAAGCTGTTACACTAAATGAATAAACTTTCGAAATACATTTAAAAAAAAATTATTTATTTAAGCTGCTATATATAGACGAAAATCGTGATTAGAAAAATGTCCTAAAAAATGTAGGTCTGCGCTGTTGATGAAATCTCGGAGATGGATCATGCGAAACAAAAAAATCAAACGGTTTTAGATCCGGTATGTTAATGACTATAGCGTATATCATACGATTTTTTTATCTATGCAGAAATAACAAGAGGTGGACATTTTTCGAAAAAAAACGTGTTTTTTTCACTGTTTTGGCAAGAAAAAATTGTAAATATAACATTTGTTAAATCGCCTTGATATGTGCAATAGCTATGTTTTAAAGAATATGTAGTTAAAATTGCATAAGGATCGGTTCAGTAGCTTCGAAGATTTTATCAACAAGCCGTCGAAAAACGTTGGTTCGAGTAAAACACGTTTAAAGTTTGTTTGGGTTACATAAATACACATTTTTTTTGTTTTTAATGTATTTCGAAAGTATCGTTATAAAGGCCTTAGGCCACAGTAACGGGTGCAAAATAAAGTGCGAATTTAACAATTTTTTTCGGATGAAAAAGTTATTCACTCATAAAATTGATTACACATCTATATTGTATGAATATCAAGCTGTTAGAAAAAAAAAATATATATATATATATATATATATATATATATATATATATTCGATGTACAAAATGGCCGACTACTCGAAACTTCTCAAAACAGCTTTTTTCCAATTGGCGTGACGAACAACTTCAACAATTTTTACTCGATTTACTTCAAATTTAAAAGTTATGTTGCTAATTGCATTTCGCACAGAAGTACGTACGGAATTTCTGATTAATCGAAAACTTTCATTTTATGATCAGTTATAACGAAATTTTCACTGCAAATTCATTTCTTAAGTTCAAATGCTTACAACTTTAAAATAAAACAATATTTTTTTAATTGCGTGCGTACTTCTCTAGGTGTTCAAACGTAGATTGACGAGAATTGTTGTTTTTTGTTCTAGGTAAAAAAGATAACAAAAGAAAATATTACTAGACGGCCGTTATGTACATCGAAAAAAAATATATATATATTTTCTATAAGCTTGATATTCATATAGATGTGTAATTAATTTTATGAGTGAATCACTTTTTCATGCGAACAAAAATTGTTAAATTCGCACTCGATTTCATAACCGTTACTGTGGCCTAAGGCCTATACAACTGCTCGGCTAGATGAGCTTACGACAATCCGACGGGAAACTTAATTCAACAAAAGATAAAATTTACTAAATTAAACCAACTGAGCTTTGAAATGAGTAATTTTGGTAATTCTTTGAATAAGTGACTTGTTCGAAAAATTGGCCTACATTTGTTGTGCTATCTTCTTATTCATTGGGTCATGAATGATGATGTTCAGTCGGGGTACATATATTTTTACGGAAAATTGTTCTGTCAATATTTCAATGCAGACCATACAGTGTTACAAGTTGCAACTTAAAAACCCATTATCTCCCAATTTAATTAGTCGACTGTTCTGAAATTTCACTCAATCATGCATAATGATATGAACAATGGCTGGTTAAAATGTGAACAAAATCTATACAAATAAAGAGCGCGCGATCGATCTACCTTAATATAGGTCTTCACAGCAACTCTTTCGACCCCGGTCGAAAAGATAATGTGGGTAGCTATCATTTTTTAAATTCCAATTCGAAAAGAATGTACCGAATTTTCATATCGCTGGATCTGTGTAGTTAACCCTGGTACAATCGTGCTTCGGACTACCGGCGCGAAGAAACGAATCGCTTGGTGTGGAACTTTGCTACGACGTAGAAAATGCAAATGTATATATAACTCGCAATGCATATTCGTTGCATATGAATATCCATCTTTCAGCGAATAGTTATTCCTTTCTTCATTGCTTGGCTGTGTTCCAACAATAATAAGTGTTTTAACCAAGATTGGTAAAATGTTACGTAGTCCGGGGGTTTATTTAAAAGAATTATCGCGACAGCCACAGATAATCGCGCATATAGCTATGCACACACAACCCAAATACCAACACTTCGATCACCTCGTAACCGAAACATACGCGAATTCTCCAAAGCGTCGTTTTCTTCAATAAAAAAAATATTTTTAATTTAATTTATACTGTAAATGAAAATAAAGATCATTGTTTTTTTTTTCAATTTAGTAGGAAGGTGGAGCAATAGCTCATTTATTACAAAGTTCCTCAGAATAAAATATCATTGCAAATGCAATTGCAGATTTTGCGAAATTGATCAAGACATTATTTTTAGCTTCCAATAAAACGATCGACCGATAATAACTTCGATAGTATTAGTTTTTTCCAATCGTCTGGTCAATAAATGTACTAAAAAGGTATCACCGTTATCATTTTAAAGTTATCAAACGTCATCGTCATCAGAGAGGTAGGAGTCTTTAAAAAAATTAACTCGATTTCGATGCACTTAACTTTATCTGTAAATACGATACGAATGACATTATTGGAGTCAACCCTCGAATTCTGCTCTCCCTGATGACAAAATCGAACGCGCAAAATAAAATTTCGACGTTCCTCTGTTTCGACGTGGCATTATAGGATATCTGCTCAATAATTAACGTTGACCACCACGAATTTTGTGTACACCTGAGGTGGAGGTCAAAATGTCGAATGGCCCAGAGTAGAACGGCAAATATTTCGAAAGGACGGAATTATGAACTCTCAAAATAACGAAGGTTTATTATTCGAAATTTTATCCGCCGACCGATGACGAAATCGAATTACTATTACACCATAGGATTACTTATCAAGGGCGGGGATCGGAAATTCGAACGATCAATATTCAGAAGGACCAAAATTTCGAATTTAGTAATGATGAACGTTCCAATATCGATAGATCAATCATATGATAGTCTGTAAAATAGTTAAGGTAGTACTAGCGGATTGACTGGTCAACAGAAAATCTATAAATTATCGAATCTGAAAAAAGCAAAATATAATATACTTGGGTATAATAATAAACATGATACAGAAAATAAATATTTGAGAAGTGCATGTGATAACTGTTTGTATTATAGTTTGGTAAGTGAAGTCAAATCGCAATCAGATTTGACTTGAGTTGTCACAGGCCGCCATTTCATAATTCTGGCAATATCCGTGGCAACGCTGTATTCAGGTGCTTTCGATATATGTCAAGCATGAGTTTCTTTACCGTATGTGTAATCGTGTATTGGAGTGTATGTGCAATGTGCACATTGTAACAAGAGAGATGGCAGACGCGGCTAGCGAACGCAAAAATGAGTCGATTGAATCGATGATATCTGCTCGAAATGTCCAGCAACCTCTATTTTTTATGGAACATACGTGACCGCGACAGTTTTTTTGTTATTCGTCGTTTTTCGGACAGCTCTGATCTAACCGGGAACTATTATTATTTCCGTTCCAAAGTTCGATCCGCACGGATTCTTTATATAGTGCGGGATAAATGCATTGATTTCGTGAATTAATTACTATTGTATTTAGCCGGTAACGCCTGCAGAGTTTTCGCGGACGTCATTTTTTATGTCTCTAATACAGCATACAAAAAAATGCAATTTTTTTTTCTAATGAGGAGGTTAGTGCTCGTACGACCTTATTCGAAATTGTGGATACAAAAATCTTGAAGTTGATTTATAGCGAAAACAAATATCAGATTTAACAAAATAATGAGAGATATAATATGGATTCGCCTGTATATAGACAACAAACAATTCGAGACGAGAAATCGTCGAATTGTGAATATGACCGACAGTTTACAATTTCGAATTCATTAAAGGGAAGGACCACAAAGTCGATCAGTTAAAATAGCGATGGGCCAAAATGGCGAACGGTCCGGATAGCGAAAACGTGGGATCGAGCAATACTACTTGCGCTTCAGAATAAAAATGGCAGATGGCGTTAGTGGTCAGTCGGGTCAGGCAGCCATGCCATGTTCGCCATTTAGGTACTCGCCAGTTCGGACTATCGATCATTTGTGTTTCTAATATCTACACATTCGAAGTTTGTATTCTCGATATATGGATTTTTGCTGTAGACGGTATTACGAATAGTTGATACTCACTTTTTGTCCATTTCAGAGATATGTATATTGTAGATTGTTCGAATCTGTATATGTATGACTCAAACTGCAGACTATCTGAATATCTGTTCTCGTATAAAAGAGCTCTCGAATAAATAATCCTTCGGAGTAATAGTTATTGGAATTCGTAGTCGGTCAAAAGGATAAAATTTCGAATAATTTAACCTTCGTTAATTTGAGAGGTCATAATTCTGTCGTTTCGAAATCTTTGTCGTTCTGTATTTGGTCATTCGACATTTTGACCCCCGCCCATTTCGGATATATGAATGTTGTAGATTGTTCGAATCTGTATTTGTATGACTCAAACTGCAGACTATCTGAATATATGTTCTCGTATAAAAAAGCTATCGAACAAATAATCCTTTGGTGTAATAGTTATTCGAATTCGTCATCGGTCAAAATATAAAATTTCGAATAATTTCACCTTCGTTATTTTGAGAGGTTATAATTCTGTCGTTTCGAAATCTTTGTCGTTCCATATTTGGTCATTCGAAATTTTGACGCCCACCCGTTTTTCCAGTCACCATTTTTGAGGGGTGTGCACTTGAGATTGCGTACTTGCACGAAAAAATTCTCAGCCAAAGACGTCGCAGCAGGTTTTTTGCACGACTGATGGATGTATATCTTCCGAAGGTGGCAATAACGGACCAAAAAAAGTTTGTAAAGACCCAGCCATCTGAGGTAAGGATTAGGCAATGGGGTGGTTTTTTCGCAGAAAAATGTTCACAATCACACGTTTCTTTATTTGCTTGCTCCCGTTTCCAGGTCACACATTATTTTTATCAGTTCGTTAGTTACGTCTCGCATGCGGATTTTTCATCTTTATATGCCCGTCTACAGGGCCAAAAGTATTTGTACATGCAGGATTCCAAACTTATATTCATGTTACGTAGTCAAACACGAGGCCGTTTCGGCGCCCATTTAATGACAGTCGGACGTTCTGACTGTGGAGTCGTTTTGTTTCCGATGAATTTTTCTATGAATGTTTTAAATTTTACGACGTTTATGAAGTAGCAGGCACCAGGATTTGTGTCGCGTTTCTCCGAAGCTATCCCTATGATTGCGTTGTTACATTCGAGTGGCCCACCGAGATCGACCTGCAATCGAAGGCACATAAAGCAAGATATACAAGTATATGTATAGACATATGGCTGATATAGTAGCCTTAGGCAGACACACAAGGGAAAATCTAATCTAAGACGTCCCCATTAGACTTTTGGGAAGTCAAATGCAAGCCATTGTATTGATACCATGAAGATGATATAGACATCCCTCGCGATATAAGCAAAATATAAAACTCGTACTGTAGAAATATTCGCGAACAACCAGCCGATTTTTTCGTCTTCCAATATGTCGTGTGGAACAAATTATATTTCGTTATTTAGCTGCTTTTCGATACGTTCGAAATTATGCTGTACTTTTAGCAGATACAATAATCCGCTCTTTCCTCAATTACTCTGTACAGCATTTATTATTATTGTTTGTACGATACTTGATCTTGATCATCCACTGACACATCAATCGGTTAACGGAGACTTTGTCCTTGAAGTGCCATATTTCAGGTGTTTACATTTTATTTTTTTTAAAGGAAACGAGTAAAGCTTTTGGAGTGCGGTTTTTTTCTTGCTTCTATTCATGATATACAGAACGTTAAAAAAATTTTTTTTTGAAAAAAAAATAAACAAAATGGCGGTCGTTGCAGCTCCGCGAAAACAGGTCCTCAAATCGTGGGAGGTAAACGGCTGACATCACTGCCCCCTCTTTGTTGATCTGAAACACAAATTCAAAGCATATTATCAATCTGTGACCCTTTGGTCATGGAATGACGGATGGGTTTTCCGTTTATTACAAATTTCGAAAAATGGCGACAATTTAAAAAAATCGAATTTTCGCGTTTTTTCGCATAAAAAAATAAATAATAAATGCAAAAATGTATCTATCGAAAAAACGATCCGTCATTCCGTGAAGACATATTTTCTGAGTATGCTCTCCAAATTTCAGATCGATATGTTAATTACAGCGGTCAGGAGTATTTCAGCCATTTTTAAAAACGTGTTTTCGAGAAAAACGCGTTTAATGTTTTGTAATGTGTTTACACAAATGTGTTTATAATTACCGCTAATCGGCTATGCCTGGTCCATAGAGGCATCCCTCCTCTTCTTCTAGCTGCTCATGTTGAGCTCAAATTGATTTTTTGAAAATTTCAAGGACAAAGTCTCCCTTAATCTCATCAACTTGTGGAAAAACACTCCCCGGTAACGTCTTTCATTCTCGGCGGTGGGAATTCTTGATGGCTACGTGTGTCATAGTGCAGAATGGCAATGACTCTGATCCGTGCTTCCGAAGTGTTTGTGGGGCCGGGATGAAATTGCGAACTTTGAATAATCAGAACGCTCCAAATTCCGAAAATATACTACCCCGAAAGATCAAAACTCCGCAAGATATTTACACGTAAGACCAAACCTCCGAAAATCTGAACACCCTTAAAATAATCCGGCTATGGAACTTTTAAAAGTTTCAAAATTTTCAATAAATCGACAAATTATTTGAAATTTTTTTTACTAAGCAGTGATTTTATCTCAATTTTGAAATTTGTCTAGACAATATTATACGTTCTACGTCACTTACAGTCAACTGTGTAGACTTTCGCTGGTATAAGCTTGACGAACCATGGAATTTCGGAACATTAAAATATAGAATTTTCAACCGCCGGCGCATTCAAAGTTCGGAATTTAAACCCGGCCCTCATGTGAAGATCATGCCAGCGAAAGTCTACACAGTTGACTGTGAATGATGTAGAACGTATAAAATTGTCTAGACATATTTCAAAATTGACGCAAAATCACTTCTTAAAGAAAAAAAAATTCTTGAAATAATTCGTCGATTTTGGATCGACGAATTATTCGGAATTATCCGAAATAAATCGGAGTCTTAAGCCTTCTGGCCATTTAGTGTTCGAAATTTCAACCCGGCCCCATCTTGAACTCGAAACATTAAGTTCGGTAATGTAAACCGTCGGAGCATTCAAAGCTCGGAATTTTAATCCGGCACTGTGTTTGTGCATTCGAGCGTTTCATGGAAAAACCTCACGAAAAATCAAGAAAATTGATTCACATAGTCAATACGGGAACATGTTACGCAGCGTAAGTACTCACCTTGCTTATGAATTGGGGTCGCTTGAACCTTCCATAGAAGCGCGAATCAGAATCACGTGTATGTTTGGAAGGTTGGATCTTCGCATTCATTTGTTGCAGGCCAGGTTTGCCATGTTCAGACCATCGGACTTGAAGCGCCGTGAATGTTGCGTGCTTGCAATGCGGCGACGCTGCATTTGGCAATGCTATTCCTTTTTGCTTTTCGTTAGATTCGATGTGCCCTGATAACTGCAACGTATTGGGAAGAGACGAATATACTGTTCAGACGGTTAAATGAAGGATTATGTGACGACCTCAACTTAGAGAGTATCCACGGAATTACAAACAGACCGTTTATTCACGATTTACTGATGCAGTGATTCGATATATAAGGAATTCCGATGACGTACGGATTTAGATCATTAAATCAAAGCGATTGAATGCGTGGAATATTTTTCGTTCTCGTACCGTGATAAGAGCTATGTTGTACAAGGATTTTTCCTCCGAGTAGCCTTCGTGTGGAGTGATGGTTTCTATCCTATGTCCATCATCCATTCGGTTGTATTTATCTGTACCGGTCACGACTTTTAGCTCATCAAGCGGTTCGGATATCTCCATCACACAGTCTGCCGAGGTGACAACGTGCCGCGTGCTTAGCAATGCGCCACCGCATATATGAGTACCATTCAGTCTTAACGATACGAAATAAGGTGCGTCTTCAATTGAGATTTCCTTGCCACCACTGGCTCGTTTCAAACGGGCATCTCTTGTTTCTACGACAATACGTATAAAGATATATTGTTGCTACTTATCAACTGTTTGGTCTGTGTTTTTGAGCGGCAATATTATGAATGCTTTCGAAGCAAACAACAATTCGAAGCTGATTCGTGGTTGATATATGGGGTCATGTTGAATTAAAAAATGTTGCAGTTCTCACTAATTATGCCGAATATATGTCTATACCCCAAGGGCTATAACCGCTAATTTGTATTTCCAAGATACAGTGAATATCCACCTTCGAAAAATCGGTAAGTGAGGTATTTATTACAGGAGCATCAAACTAGGAAGAACAATACTTTGACAATTGCTTCGCACGAACACGACTCTCCTAACATCCAGTAGCGAATAAGGATGTTTTAATTGCGATGATTCCCACTGAGATGTCGATTAAAAAATACATGCATTTGGAGGAATAACGAAGCAAATATTGCACACCCCGCAGGGCAAGCATTTGAAAAATGCAATGGGATTGTTATCAAGTCGTCGTAAAACACCTTTTGTGACGATTTTCTAGCGGTCCTAAGATTTGCATTTACAAAAATGATGCCGGACATGGTTGCTAACGTCAAATGATGAATATCACGTGTGGGATGGTATTTCCTGTTTTATGGCTACATTACGTTCTAAGTATCAATTGTGAGAAATAATCGTTCAATGATTGCGAGCTGCTAGTATTTTATATTAAATAATTTTCACAATGAAGTTCAGGTATTTAAGATCCTTGAATTGAGCCAAGGCTGCAAAATTTGTTATGAAAAAGTATTGCATTATTAACTACTTTTTTAATGGGTAATGAACAAATATTTCATTACCCATTACATTACATTCAGTAGTGTGAAGGAAATCCATTACTCATTGCATTGAATTCTGTATTGTAAAAAAAATTCTATTACTCATTACATTGGAATGTGGTATGGAAAAAAATTCGTTACCCATTGCATTGGAATCCAATAGGAAATGGATATTTTCTACGTTACGAAGTTCAATGTAACAGGTAATGGAATTTTCTACATTACAAAGTGTAATGTAATGAGTAATGGACATTTTTTACATTAAAAATTTAATATATTGCGTAATGGAATTTTTTTACATTACAAAATATACGGTAGTGAGCAATGGAATTTGTTCAAATTACTAATGTAATGTAAAAAATCTCCATTATTCATGACAAGGTAATATGGATTGTCATTCTTTTTCCATTGGATCAGATCGACCCAGTACAAAAACCGCTGCCCCTAATGGGAAACGAATAATAATCCTCATTACATTGTCATGAGTGTGAATGTGAAAAAATTCAATTACTCATTTCCTTATATTTTGTAATGTAAAAAAATCCATTGCTCATTACATTACATTGTGGAATGTAAAGAAAATCCATCACTTATTACGTTATATTTTGTAATGTAAAACAGTCCCATTGCTTATTACATTGGACGTTGTAAATGTAAACAAGATTCTATTAACCATTACGCTGTAATGGGTAATGAAAATATTTTACATTTCAAAATGTAATGTAATGAGGAAAGGACATTTTTGACATTACAAAATGAAATGTGATGAGTTATGGAAGTTTGTTACATTGCTAAACGTAATGTAATGGGTAATGCCATATTTTCATTACAAAATGTACTGTAATGAGTAATGAAAACGCTAATGCATTACAAAAAGTCATGCATTATTTGCAATCCTAATATTGGCTTTACGAATGGTCGTTTATGCAGAAAGTCATAATATTTGTCCGAGAACATTCTCACTGTAACCTCACGAGACCCTTTTTAAATGTACTTACCGCCGAGGGTGAGGCACGCGAATAATAAGACAACCTTCATGATGGCAAGACTTCGGGCAATGCAGTGGGCAAACGTGCACCTAAAAGTATTTTCGTCAAGAAATTCCATTGTCAAATATATGTAGGTACCAGAGCGAACAAAAATCGCAATAAAAAAAAGTTCAAAATGTACTTCGAGTTTTTAATAGCGGTTGGGTGTGATGAGTCTATGACAATCCGTTTGGATACTTTATTGAATAAAAGATCATATTCACTCAACTGAATCGATTGAACGTCGAAATTGGTGGTATACAATGAAAGAAAACTTTATGGTGTTTGCAACAAACACCCGTGGTGAAATTAGTGATAACGATAAATCGCTCGTGGGCAAGACAATAAAAGTATAGCGACACAGCTACATTAACATAGGATTGTCCAGCCATCTAACTGTGATTGGTATGTGTAGAGTATACTTACATGTAACTTATTGACTTTTAATTGGAACTCTTTCAATTCAGGTTAAACTACAGTCTGGGTAATTATATTTATTATATTTCCATTTCACAAGAATGTTACCTTTTTGATACTTTCGTAGTTTTATCTGCGTAACTAACTCCCGTAAGATCGTACTTCGGATGAACTTGCTCTGGTTGGAAGCTACCAACGTTGACGGTGCGGGACGAGAAGGAATATAATTTATGAATTTGAAACTCTGCTCACATTTATATAGGCAAGTGCATACGCATCATGATGCAGTACATATGAATTTCCATCTGTGTGCGAATAATTATTTACATCTCCGTCGCTTATCCGTGCTCTAACAATGAGCAGTGAAGTGGTGGGAAGTCACGTACTCTGGCCGTATATTCGAAAGGCGTTGTCGACGTAACTATTGATAATCGCTCCCACCTCTATATGCACATTTTACCCAAATACATTGTCGCCGGATAATCGAAATGGAAGCGAATTCTTCGAAATATGATTTTTTGTTCTGAAAATGTACTTACTTTGATTTATAATGTTAATGAAAATACACATAATTGTTCAATGAGGTACTTTTAGCACACAGATAAACAAAGGGATACAGATTCCGAAGATCATGAAATAAAATCACTACGAAAGATATTTCCCAATTGATCGAGCAATCGTGTTTTCGTAAATTATTCCACTTACCAATAATAACTTCAGTTTGGTGCATTGCAATGGTTTGTTCAGTATACACAGTGAACCAGCAATACGTTCACCATCTATTTTGACTATACAATTGTATATACGATGATAAGTAAAACCAATGCGCGCGAAAGCGTATTGACGGGTTTGCATCATGGGGCCCATTGCAATATTTTTTTCCTCGTGGGAGACGAGATCGGGATTTTACCGACAATTCATACATAGTCTTGCCAAATGGGGCCTTTATTTTATTAAAAACGATTGATACCAATAGAGTTATCATCGTTGAAACAAAGTGTCACCGTTGCTGCGTGACCAATCGGTGCAGTCTACCAAGGTATACTCACAAGGATTCTCGTCAAGAAATTCAACAGTCAAGTTTTCGTACCGGAGCGAATAAAAATCACAATGAAATATACGAAATGTACGTCATGTACTTAATCACTGCTTTGATCGATTGATTTATGACATTCCACTCAAAATAGGCGAAATTAAACTTGACGGGTTACACCTAGTTCGCGGCCGGAAAGAGGTTTTTTCGCGAATTTTTTTTTGCAAGATGGGTGTATGTTTTGAACGTCTTTTTCATAGAAAAGGGTATCATTTCAAGTATCTTTGATATTATTTTTATTGGGATATATTTATAAATGACGGAAATACAGTAAATTGCACAGACCGTTGTGCACAAGAGGTCGTTCGCGGTGACCACTCCTGCTCGGGAAGAAAATCATCTGAATTCAAAAAACCAAAAGAATTTAGTTTTTGTATCGTGTTATCTAGTCGTTGATCGAAGGATTCAAGAAAATAATGATTTTTGCAAAAACGGCCGCCGAACGAAAGTGAACGTCGAAATTTCCGTGAAAAACACTCTCTTTTCCTTGATGTAAAAAAAAGTATGCATTGAAAAATAAAAATCCTTCGATTAAGGACTGCCTTTGGATATACAAAAAATGTCTGTGAAATTTGAAGCAGACCGGTTCAGCTGTTTTTGCGATATTTTGGCCACCGATTCTGAAAAAGGCATTCCGAGAAAAATGCGGTTAAAGTTTGACGTCAGGTATATACGTAGACCGCCGGATCTACCTGTAAACGCCCATAACTCCCCCAGTTTTCAGCGGACCGACTTGAAAATTTCAGAGAATATTTTCGAAAGGTTATATTATACGAATCCGGCAAAAACGAAAAAACGATTTTTTCAAAAATTCCATCTAGATGTAACCTTTTAAGAGAACTATATGAGTATCAGTATATGTATACTTATATACAAATACACAATTTATATACAATACAGGACGTATAAACAATCTCAATATAAGTATGGATATAAGAACAATATATGAATTCTAGTCTATTCAGGGGTTACGCTACTGAAAGGACCCGAAAAACGGCGTCATTAAAAGAAAATGTTTGAACAAGTAAGTACGATGATTAAAAAATCGTTTGGACATTTATTCGTACGAACTTTAACGAAATTGTTATCAGTATAAGTATAGTTATATGCAAATATACAATATGTATATGATACAGGACGTATAAATGTCTATATAAGTATGGATATAAGAACAATATACGGATTCTAGTCTTTTCAGGGGTTAGACTACTGGGAGGACCGGAAAATCAGCATTATGAAAAAAATATTCGAACAATTAAGTCTGATGATTAAAAAATCGTTTGCACACTTATTCATCCGAACTTTAGCACAGTTGTGTACCGAATTTCATAAAAATTTTTAATCATTTAAAAAGTTGTAAGTCATCTCGTGAAGGACCTTCGGACACGAGGAGCTTAACAGTCTACTTGACTTCTTCTGGCCACCCGATTCATCTGAAACAAAAGAAGACTCGCCCGTGCCTTTTTTCGTTATCGGGTTGCAAGTATTTAAAAAAATTGCAATTTTTTTCGTTTCTTTGAGAGAAAATTACATCATTGAGGTTAACTAATGAAAAAAAATAGTTAAGAAGAAAAAGGTTCGTCAGGACTAAAGTACTAGTACACTGAATACGTGTACAGAATTTCAAGCCAATCCGTTTTTGAAGTTGAACCAGCAATCCCATCGTTGTAATCACAAGTTAAACTTCAATCTTCGATGCCTGCACTTTTTCGGCTCAGGTGAAAATAATAATGTGGGCCATTCCATTGTTAATATTTTAATTTAAGAAGAATGCTACATGATTTCTGTATCTTGGCATCCGTGTAATCAACTTTGATAGAACCGTGCTCCGGATAAAAGGCGCGAAGAAAGGAGTCGCTCGATGTGTAACTTTGCTACGATTTGAATACGCAAATACATCTAACTCGGGGTTGCGAATTTATCGCATCAGAATTTCCATTCTTCAGCTGATTGTTATTCACTTTTGCGGCGCGTGGCGGTGGTCTAACAATAAGCTTTGAATCCGTAAAAAGTCACGTAATACACGCCTTTGTTTGAAAAGTATTATCGCCAAAGGCACTGAAAATCGCCGCGACTTCTATGTACACTCGACCCAAGTACAAACACTTTGATCACCTTTCTCATTTTGAAAATATAGACAATTCAATTTATAACGTGATTGCAAATTAACATCAGTTTAAAAAAAATTTAGTCTCAAGGAGGAACAATAGCGCATATATTACAAACTTCCTAAGATTTAAATATCATTCCGAATGATTTTGCGAGATTGGGACGTTCATCTGAGTAGGAAAGAAGTTTCTACCGATTTTTTCGCATTGGCTTGAATTATGTACAAAATTCACAAGAATGATATACAAAAGGAATTATGGGTTAAATTTTTTTTTTGTAATTTTTTGACGTCATTTTTTGAAATAATGCACGAAACAGCCTATCCGTTCGAAGTAGCAATTTGGAGTCGTTTGGTCCAGTCGTTGTACAAAAAATATACAACGACCTAACAAGTAAAGGCCTACGATGAAAATGTCCTCGTGGGTACACGCGTAATTCAAATGAGAGCTTCAATATCGCCATGAGTGTAAATAATTCAAGTGTGAGCTTCAATATCGTCGTGAGTCTAAATAATTCAAATGAGAGCTTTAATATCGTCGTTTTTAAAAACGATAGGACGCATAATTTGGGCAGTTTTCATCTGATTGACTTGAAATATTAACTGTAGCTTCTTATCTAGATTCTCTAAAGAAGTATACACGATTTTTACGATTTATTAACAATTCTCGTACGAACACAACACTTCGATCACTTTGTAACCAACAAATACGCGAAATCTCCAAAGAATCATTTTTCTTCAATTACAAAGATATATGTAACTTAATTTATAGTGTTTATGAAAATAAGCAGCATTGTTTTTTTTTCATTTAGTAGGAAGGTGGAGAAATGCCGTATATATTACAAAGTTCCTTAAAATAAAATATCGTTCCGAAGGATTTTGGGGGGTACGGTTCCAAAAACCCAAACATACCTTCCTCTTAAGATTTTAAGACAACCTCTACAGGGATTTTTGGTGATTCGCAATAGTTTTCGATATATTGAATTTTTGAGTTTTTTTCAACGAACGCCGACTATATCTATATCTGTCACGTCTTCGTTTATACCTATATAAGTTAACGAGCTCTCCGTTTTGTCCAAACAAAGATACCCATACAAAACCAAACAAACCCAAACCCAGAAACTATTGCGCGTCGCCAAAAACCCCTTTAGAATTGTCTTGAAATATTAAAAGGAAGATTTGTGTGAAATTTCGGAACCATACATACTTTCCAACCTCACCCACTTTCCCGGTTCGAAACCTCACCCGAACATCGCAGTAGTTTTTTTCCCACGACGAATATATGTGTATCTTTTGAAGGTGGATGTGTCGCGATGCAGTGCACATGAATTTCCATCTTTGTGCGAATAATTATTTTTTTCTCCGTCGCTTATCCGTCTTCTAACAATAAGCAGTGGCGTGGTGGAAAGTCACGTAGACCGGCTATACATGCGAATGGCTCTATCGACGCAACTACTGATAATCGCTCCCACTTGTATGCATACTTTACCCCAATACGTTGTTGCCTCGTTACCGGAAAGTAAGCGAATTCTCCGAAATATGATTTCTTTCATTCGGACCATTTACATATTTTCATTTATAAGGTAAATAATAACAAACGCAATTGTTTTTCACTCGTTTTGAGCGTACCGAGGGAACAATAGGATACAGATTTCCATAAAATTGCATTTAAAAAATCACTGCAAAAGATATTTCCCATTTGATCGAGCAATCATTTTGTTGTAAATAATTCGACCTATCAATAATATCTTCAACATTATTGGTGCATTGCAATGAATTGTTTAGTATATTCGCGAAATAGCATCGCCGTTGCCATCTATCTTCAATACTCTATTGTATATAAGATGATAAGTAAAACCAATGCACGTGAAAGCATGTTGACGGTTCTGCATCTTGGGGCCCTAAAAACACGTCGATTGTGAATGTTTTTTTTATAAGCGTATTGGGATGACGACATCTTGAGGTTACCCACAATCGATATATAGTCTTGCAAAATTTAAGTTTTATTTTATAAAGAAATATTGACAAGCAATTGACTCATTATTATTCAAACAAAGTGTCGTCGTTGCTACTTGCCCAATCGCTGCAAGCTACCAAGGTACTGAAAAGTGTTCTCGTTTCAAATTTACGTACCATTGCGAATAAAAATCCCAATAAAAACTACGAAATGTATGCCAAGTACTCAATAACTGCTTGGATCGATTAGTTTATGACAATCCGTTAAAAAACGCGAAATTAAACTTAAGAAATCTATATGATGGTTTCAAAAATCACCCTCAGTGAAGATAGATAAACAGATAATTAGTTTGTTGACACGGAACAAAAATATAGCTGACCCACCTATATTATCATTGCCCAGCCAGTAAACTGTGGTGAGTAGCAGTATTACATAACTTCTACATATAAGTATAATATACGAATTGTAGACTTTTAAGAAGTTTCACTACTGTGAAGAACCGAAAATCTGAGTTATTAAAGAAAAATTAACTTTGAAGAAATAAGGAAGACGATTGAAAAATCGATTGGACTCATTTATTTGTGTGTACAGGGTGTCCAATAGGAAGTTGCTAAAACTAAATAAGTGTCTCTGCCCTCCATGAATTCAATAGGCGTCCCTTTTTCTAACAAGGGGACAGTACGGCAGTCGGATTTTTGTAATTTTTCGTACTCATGGTACCCGAAGTTCAAAGCTCGAATATTAATATCCCAAAGCAGTTCGACGCCGTATTCAGAAATTTTCGAGAAAATTGACTTTGAAGTTTTCGAGCGCACTCTTATCCCACAAAGATGCAACGATATTCGAACCGGGCTCGTGGCGTACCCGGTAGCGCTCGAGTCTAGTAATCGCGGGGTCGCTGGTTCGAGTCTCACTTCGATTTTTTTTTTCTTTCATTTTTTTTTAATGAAAAAACGCAAGTCATATTTTTAATTATCTCCTGATTATAAACATACATTTTCAAGTATCAATATTTATAACCAACAACATTTTTAGGATGAAAATAAAAAACGTCGGGTAAGGAATTGAATACTTTATTATTCGGTCTGTATTCGTTTGTTTTATTCATCGGGTGTAATGTTACACGAGCCAGAGTGATAACCATCGTAAAAACAAGGAAAACAGTAATTTTCACGGCATCTCGCACACCGTACAAACGCTGCATTGTTACATTCGCAATTTTTTTTCAATACATCGATCGGAAAACAAACTTCATTCACGTTCATGAAGATTTCTCTTTGATCGCAAAGTTTCGAAGCAAACCACGCATATCCGAGGGGCTATTCACTATTAAGTGAGGTGCGGAAGAGATTTCCGTGTAAAGTCGATTTCATATGATTTTTGTGATTTCATAAATGATTCGAGCTATTTTTAAAGTCATGTGATTTCACGTAATATCACGTAATTTCAGTTGATTTCAATTGATTTCATTTGAATTCATCAACTCAGTTTCAAGCGATTGCTGAAATCATTGGAGGGAGAAAAAAGCTCGAAAATGGTTAAATTTCGCTTTTTTTTATTATTGACTAATCTTGAGACTCAAATTTGAATTAAAAATTTTTTAAATTAAAAAAAGGGTTTAAAAAAGACACAGATATAGATATTAAAAGAAATGTTTAATTTTTTCATACAGAGCCATGTCAATATAAAGACCCGTTTCGGCCATACAAGGCGACGAAATAGTCAAACAATATTGCTTAATACTAATAAAACCATGTACATCCATCGATACAGGAACTAAATTTGGTGATTTTTGTACGATTTCGTACCAATTACAAAGAACACCAATTTCTTTGGTATTGTAATAATTTTCTTTGATAGTAATAATAATTTGTGAGAACGTGCACATTCTTTCGGATTTTTACACGAAAAGACGTTTCTTATTTTCTCATTAAATTAGACGGTGTCTAATGATCGCTTCGGTTTGTTATTCGTCAATTTAACGAGGTACACCAGCTTCATACAATGTTGCCATGCTAAACCATGGTAAAATTTCAAAATGGTGATAGATGAATAAAATTTGGTGAATATATTCTTTAGTATCATATATGTCAATACAATTTTTTTCAGATTTTTTCATTGTGCCGTTATCGAGTAATTGAACATTGACGTTCACGTGTATAAGCATAGCGTTTTTATAGATATAGGTATATATTCTGGGTATAAGAATAAACGCTTGTGAATTATTTGTAAGAAAACGGCACAACCAAAAAATCTGAAAAAATTTGTATCTACATGAATAATACTAAAGAATATATTCACCAAATTTTATTGATCTATCACCATTTTGCTGAAGCTAGTGTACCTCCTTAAATACATTCAAATTTGAAAAGAATAAAAAATTAATTTAAGATATACATACCTTCAGTCGACCTTCAGTCGAACTCGAAGTCGAACGCAACGCAAAGTGAGGCAAGATTTTCAACAGTTTTGTTTTCACAAATAATTATCTCCCGGTATATCTCTATGCATGCACTGGCGTTGAGCCGCAGACTGACTGCTCGAACGCACGGACAATGGATTATGAAAAATCATAATAAAATTTCCTTGTTTCGAGAACCAGATGATTTCTAGCGATTTCCTGAATCAAGTGACTTCGTGCTGATTTCAGACGACTTAAAAAAATGTAAACCTGATTTCAAGGGATTTCAACTACATTCGAATAATGATGATTTAGTAAGACGCTTCGCGATTTCAGGCGATTTCTTGTAATTTCGCATTCGATTTCAAACAGAAGTGCTTGAATGATTTCACAAGTGAATAGCCCCTCGCGCATATCTGATCATGTTATTGAAGACCGGAGATTTATTTTTTTATAAATAATCACCTATTGTTATATATAAATAATATATGATCATATATGAGAAAATATATAATTATGTATAACTATAATGAATTTTGTACATAAATAACTATACATGGATTTTGTCCATATATAAACATATATAGATATATTATATTAATTATATATAATAATATGTGATTATATACAACAAAAATTTATCGGGATATTTAAATGACGGAGGTATGCGAATTAAAAAAAAATGGAAAAAAAAAATTCGAAGTGAGACTCGAACCAGCGACCCCGCGATTACTAGAATCAAGCGCTACCGGGTACGCCACGAGCCCGGTTCGAATATCGTTGCATCTTTGTGGGATAAGAGTGCGCTCGAAAACTTCAAAGTCAATTTTCTCGAAAATTTCTGAATATGGCGTCGAACTGCTTTGGGATATTAATATTCGAGCTCTGAACTTCACGTACCATGAGTACGAAAAATTACAAAAATCCGACTGGCGTACTGTCCCCTTGTGAGGTTAATAACTAATGAAAAAAAAAGTTAAGAAGAAAAAAGTTCGTCAGGACTAAAGTACTAGTACACTGAATACGTGTACAGAATTTCAAGCCAATTCGTTCATTAGATGTCGAGGAATCAGGTACACGGAATTAAAAAACCGTTTCGAGGCGAACGCATTTTTGAAATTGAACCAGCCATCCCATCGCTGTAATCATAAGTTAAACTTCAATCTGCGATGCCTGCACCATATGTTGGGCTCTTGAATTCGAAATGACTCACGCTTCGCACGAGTGTTCGACATTTTCACCGTAGCCTAACCCTTTGATGGAAACTTTTTCGGCTCAGGTGAAAATAATAATGTGGGCAATTCCATTGTTAAAATTTTAATTTCAGAAGAATGTGCTCCGGTTAAAAGTCGCGAAGAAAGGAGTCGCTCGATGTGTAACTTTGCTACGATTTGAATACGCAAATACATCTAACTCAGGGTTGCGAATTTATCGCATCAGAATTTCCATTCTTCAGCTGATTGTTATTCACTTTTGCGGCGCGTGGCGGTGGTCTAACAATACGCTTAGAATTGTTAAAAAGTCTTTTAACGCCTTTGTTTAAAAAGTATTATCGCCAAAGCCACTGAAAATCGCCGCTACTTCTATGTACACTCGACCCAAGTACAAACACTTTGATCACCTTTTTCATGTTGAAAATATAGGCAATTCAATTTATAACGTGATTGCAAATCGACATGAGTTTTAAAAACATTTAGTCTCCAGGAGGAACAATAGCGTATATATTACAAAGTTCCTAAGATTTAAATATCATTCCGAATGATTTTGCGAGATTGAGACGTTCATCTGAGTAGAAAAGAAATTTCTACCGATTTTTTCGCATTGGCTTGAATTATGTACTAAATTCACAAGAATGATATACAAAAGGAGTTATGGGTTAAATTTTTGTTTTTTTTTTGTAATTTTTTGACGTCATTTTTTGAAACGCACGAAATAGCCTATCCGTTTGAAGTAGCAATTTGGAGTCGTTTGGTTCAGTCGTTGTACAAAAAATATACAACGACCTAACAAGTAAAGGCCTACGATGAAAATGCCCTCGTGGGTACACGCGTAATTTAAATGGGAGCTTGAATATCGTCATGAGTCTAAATAATTCAAATGTGAGCTTCAATATCGTCGTGAGTCTAAATAATTCAAAAGAGAGCTTCAAGATCGTCGTTTTTTAAATCGATAGGACGCATAATTCGGGCAGTTTTCATCTGATTGACTTGAAATGTTAACTGTAGCTTCTTATCTAGATTCTCTAAAGAAGTATACACGATTTTTACGATTTATTGATAATTCTCGTACGAACAGAACACTTCGATCACTTTGTAACCAACAAATACGCGAAATCTCCAAAGAATCATTTTTCTTCAATTACAAAGATATATGTAACTTAATTTATAGTGTTTATGAAAATAAGCAGCATTGTTTTTTTTTCATTTAGTACGAAGGTTGAGAAATGGCGTATATATTACAAAGTTCCTTAAAATAAAATATCGTTCCGAACGATTTTGGGGTGTACAGTTCCAAAAACCCCAACGTACCTTCCTCTTAAGATTTGAAGACAACCTTTACAGGGATTTTTTAAGTTTTTTTTAACGAACGCCGACTATATCTATATCTGTGACGTCTCCGTTTATACCAATATAAGTTCACGAGCTCTCCGTTTTGTCCATACAAAGATACCCATACAAAACCAAACAAACCTACACCCAGAAACTATTGCGCGTCGCCAAAAACCCCTTTAGAATTGTCTTAAGGCGGTCCTCTAGTTTCTCGGGTCGAAAAAATCGATTTTTTTCTTCATAAATCACATCTACAACATGTGTAGAAAATGTGTGCCAAAGAATTTTTCGATATTCGAAGTGGTTCACAAGTTACGGCCCTGGAACGGAGCAGGTATACGGAGCAGGTATACTTTCAAACGCGTTTTTCTCGAAACACCATTTTTCAAAACGGTGACTACGATATTTCAGAAACTACTGCACCGATCTTGTTCAAATTTATACAGCATCTTTAATATGTTATAAGCCAGCGATTGAACTAGGATTATCATGATTGCTTCGATAGTTTTTTTTTGTACGAGCGAAAAACTTAAGAAAAAATGAGAAAAAAATAGAATGTAATTTTCACAAGTGTATAAAAAAGTCAATTTTTGTAATTTAGAAGTCACTCTAGTTCAATCGCTAGTCTTAAATATGAAGATTAAAATGCCGTTTGGTTTTTTGATTTCAGATAAGCAGAACAGCCGCAATCTTGGTCACCGTCAAGCACCTCTTTTACTTGATGTCTTCCTGTCGGCCACTATAAACTTTATTCTATTATATATTTTGACTTCAAAATATTTGTAAAGCTTATTTAAATGTTAATAAAGATTATGCAGAAACAATGAGATTGATTATTTCGATGCTTTGCCCGTAAAAAAATATTGAAAAAGCCGTAAAAAAACAGCCGAGAAACTAGAGGACCACCTTAAGAAGAAAAACGTCCGTCAGGACTAAAGTACTATTACACTGAATACGCGTACAGAATTTCAAGCCAATCCGTTTATTAGATGTCACAAAATCAGGTACACCGAATTGAAGATCCGTTTCGAGGCGAACGCGTTATTGAAGTTTAACCAGCAATCCCATCATTGTAATCATAAGTTCAACATCAATCTGCGATGCCTGCACCATATGCCGGGCTCTTGAATTCGAAATGGCTCGCGCTACGAACGAGTGTTCGTCATTTTCACAGTAGCCTAACCCCTTGATGGAAACTTTTTCGGCTCAGGTTAAAATAATAATGTGGGCAATTTCATTTTTTATTTTATTTTAAGAACGATGTCGCACGATTTCTGTATCGAGGCATCAGTGTAGTCAATGTTGGTAGAACCGTGCTTCGGACAAAAGGCGCGAAGAAAGCAATCGCTCGATGTGAAACTTTGCTACGATTTGAATACGCAAATGTATCTAACTCAGGGTCGCGAATTTATCGCATAAGAATTTTCATTCTTCAGCTGATTGTTATTCACTTTTGCAGCGCGTGGCCGTTCTCTAACAATAAGCTTCGAATTGGTAAAAAGTCACGTAATACGCGCCTTTGTTTAAAATTTTTTATCGCCAAAGCCACCTAAAATTTCTGCTACTTCTATGTATACTCGACCCAACTACAAACACCTTGATCACCTTTTTTATTTTGACAATATATCCAATTCAATTTATAACGTGAATGAAAATCAACATCAGTTTTAAAAAATTTAGTCTCACGGAGGAACAGTAGCGTATATATTACAAAGTTCCTAAGATTATAATATCATTCCGAATGATTTTGCGAGATTGGGACGTTACATCTGAGTCGAAAAGAAGTTTATACCTTTTTTTCTCATTGGCCTGAATTATGTACAAAGATCACAAGAATGATATACAAAAAGAGTTATGCGTGAAATTTTTCTTATTTTTTTCTAATTTTTTTACGACATTTTCCGAAACGCACGAAGCAGCCTAACCGTTTAAAGCAGCAATTTGGAGTCGTTTAGTCCACTCGTTGTACAAAAAATGTACATCGACCTAACAAGTAAAGGCCTACGATCAAAATGTCCTCGTGGGTACACGCGTAATTCAGATGAGAGTTTCAATATCGTCGTGAGGGCGCGAATTCCTAAGTCAGTTTTTGGACTTTGAACGCGTTTTTTTCTAAACACCGTTTTTGAAATCGATTGGACGCATAATTCGGGCAGTTTTCATCTCATTGACTTGAAATCTTAACTGAAGTTTCTTAGATGAATTCTCTAAAAAAGTATACACGATTTTTACGATTCAATGATAATTCTCGCACAACCACAATACTTCGATCACTTCGTAACCAATAAATACGCGAATTCTCCAAGAATTGTTTTTTTTTATTACAAACATATATGTGACTTAATTTATAGTGTAAATGAATATGAACATCATTTTTTATTGGTTTCTACAAAGCTGGAGCAATTACGTATATATTACAAAGTACCTGAGAATAAAATATAATTCCCAACGTTTTTGCTGCAAGATTGATCAAGGATTTTTTTATTATTTTCGTATATGTTTATCCACCGACAATTACTTCGATATTATTAGTTTTTTCCAATCGTTCGTTCGATATAGCCACTAATTTAGTACCGTCATCATCCGGAAATTATCAATCATCATCGTCATCCGAGATTTACGGGACTTTTATTAAATTAATTGGGTTTCGATGGACTTTACTTTATGTGTGAATAGGATACGAATCACATCACTGGAGTTAATCGTTGAATTCTGCTCTCCCTGATGACCAAATAAAGCGCCCGAAATACGATTTTTATGTTCCCCCGTCTCCGCGTGACCACGATTTTGGCATGCACCTTTAAGGGTTCTTCTCACTTTAGACGCTAAAAAGGCTGTTTTCATGAATTTTTGATAGGTTTATATTATAGATATTGCTATAAAAGTGGTTACACTTAATAAATACACTTTCGAAATACATAAAAAAATGATTTATTTATTCAAGTCACTATTTATAGAGGAAAATGGTAGTTAAAAAAATGTCCTAAAAAAATTGTAGGTCGCGCTGTTAATGAAATCTTAGAGATGGATCATCCAAAACAAAAAAAAATCAAACGGTTTTAGATTCAGTATGTTAATGCCTATAGCGCATATCATACGATTTTGATATATGCAAAAATAACGAAATTTCAAAAATCTTTGATATACGCTATAGCTAAAGTTGTAAAGAATACGTGGTGAAAATTTCACAAGGATCGGTTCAGCAGTTTCGAAGATTTTATCGACAAGCCGTCGAAAAACGCTGTTTCGAGAAAAACTCGTTTAAAGTTTGTTTGGGTTACATAAATAGAAAAAAAAAATTTAAGGGGTTACCCCCACTTGCGATTTCGAAAAAAACGATTTTTTTTTATTGCATTTTTTTGAAGTATAAGTATCCGGGCCCATACTTCTGTATGGGCCCGTAATAGATGACTCTATGTAAGTTTACAAAAAAAAATATTTTCTCCGTGTAAACTGAAATTTAAACTTTAAACACGTTTTTCTCAAAATGGCATTTCTGAAGTCGGTGACCAAGATTACTCGAACACTAATGAACCGATCTTCTTGAAATTTTGTAGGCTTATTTAATACATAAAAATGTAGTCTTTAATCGTTCGATTTTTTGTTTCGAAAAAATCGCCGTTTTATAGCTAAAAATCGGCCGTTTTTTTCGTTAAAATCGAACCATTAACTTTGACTTTCCGCCATTTTGTGAAAAATGAATATTTTTTAAAATCCTTCGATTAAAGACTAGTTTATACTTATATTTGACTAAATCCATCCGCATTTTTTTTTCAGATGATCCACTTCGCCGCAATGTTGATCACCGCAAACCGTGTATATAAAAACATTATTTCATTGACGGCCATTTGCTACTAAACAATGTAATATTTTTCAATAAAAAAATTACTGAAAGTTCTTCAAGATGTGTTCTTTAAGATAGTATATTGATCGATTAAAAAAGTTTTGTAGTTTTCTTTAAAAAAGATCATGGAAAAGGCCTTTTTTGCGCTACAAGGGGGGGAACGCCTTAATGTATTCCGAAAGTGTATTTATTAAGTGTAACAACATTTATATCAATATATAAAATATAAACCTATGTTTTAAAATTCATGAAAATAGCCTTTTTAGCGTCTAAAGTGAGAAGACCCCTTAAGTCTCATCATGCTAGTGGGGGAGGCGGCATTTAACATTTGTCCATTTTGTGACTCGTCATTTTCATTTCGTTTCATCTTACCCCGTAAGCGGGGCAAGATGAAACAGCGCTGGGAGAATGATGGGACACGAATTTTTGGTATATTTCGCACACAAAAGTGGTTTCATTCTCAATACCAGCAATTTGATAAGCGAATCGTATGAGTTCTGTAGTACTCAGTGCGAATAATCTTGCTTCGATGTCATTTTAATCATTTATAAGTTCTTTTTCTTCCCCTGTTAGATACACCGGTTCATGAGGAAGCAAAGGCTTTACTAGTTTCATTTCAGCCTTTCTAACGTGAATAGTGGTACGATTTTTTAGGCAAATTTTTCACTTTCCCAAAAATTTGCCGAAAAATCGCCAGATAATTGTTAATGACAAATGAACTATGCAATATGAAAAAAATCCTACGTACTTTCGTAGAAAATGCATTTTTCAAGATACATTCAACATTTCAAATGAATCGGTTGAAAATTGTCTGAATTATGTTTCCGGCCAACTTAAAAAATGCAGTTTTGGGATAAACGCTCTACAGCCGCCATTTTTAAATTAATCTCTTCAAAAAAATTATTGTTTACAGTCATTGATATGTATGATAGACACTCTTTTTGTAACCTCGATTTATTTTGTATTTTTTCTGAAAAAAAAATCGCCAAAAAGCCTATTTTTCGGCCTCTAGAGTGGCCTAACGCCTTAAATAAAAATCAAGCAATAACCTCGAAAATTTCAGCCAAACCCTTCTAATTATATTCATAATTAATACTTTCATTGTGTTTACCTACCGGTCTCTAATCAACATCAGCAACTCAAACGAACTGAAACGGTGGTAAACTTTACCAAAAAACAGATCGTCTTTCGGTAAAGTATTTATTTAGGATTCCAGAACTATTTATTGTTGCTATACATATGTCATTCGTATCTCGCGTCATTACAATGTTAGTCATAGCTTGACACGGTACAGGCTGGGCGATTCTAATGCATGTGGTATTTCAAGAATTTTGGAGTGCCACAACTTCAGTGTTTTTTTATCCTGGAGCGTTAAGAGGTCTTCTTACTTTAGACGATAAAAAAGGCTATTTTCGTGAATTTTTTTGATAGGTTTATATTATAGATATTGCTATTAAAGTTGTTAGACTTCATAAATACACTTTCCAAATGCATTTCAAAACTTTGTTTAACGTATTTATGCAACCCAAACAGACTTTAAACGCGTTTTTTCTCGAAACAACGTGTTTTGCCGGCTTGTTGATAAAATCTTCGAAACTACTGAACCGACCCTCATGAAATGTTAACCGCATGTTCTTTACAACTATAGCTACAGCGCATATCGTGGATTTTTAAAAATTTGATAACTACTATTTTTTGTCAAAAACGGTGAAAAAACACGTATTTTATTTATTTTTTGAAAAGTGCTCGCCATTTTGTTATTTTTGCACATATCAAAAATCGTATAATATGCGCAATAGCCATTAAGGCGTTACCCCCACTTGTAGCGCAAAAAAGGCCTTTTTCATGATTTTTTTTAAAGAAAACTACAAAACTTTTTTAATCAATCAATATACCATCCTAAAGAACACATCTTGAAGAACTTTCAGTAATTTTTTTATTGAAAAATATTACATTGTTTAGTGGCAAATGGCCGTCAATGAAATAATGTTTTTATATACACGGTTTGCGGTGACCAACATTGCGGCGAAGTGGATCATCTGAAAAAAAAATGCGGATGGATTTAGTCAAATATAAGTATAAACTAGGCTTTAATCGAAGGATTTTAAAAAATATTCATTTTTCACAAAATGGCGGATAGTCAAAGTTAATGGTTCGATTTTAACGAAAAAAAACGGCCGTTTTTTGGCTATAAAACGGCCATTTTTTTCGAAAAAAAAATCGAGCCATTAAAGACTACAATTTTATGTATTAAATTAGCCTACAAAATTTCAAGAAGATCGGTTCATTAGTGTTCGAGTAATCTTGGTCACCGACTTCAGAAATGCCATTTTGAGAAAAACGCGTTTAAAGTTTCAATTTCAGTTTACACGAAGAAAATATTTTTTTTTGTAAACTTACATAGAGTCATCTATTCCGGGCCCATACAGGAGTATGGGCCCGGATACTTATACTTCAAGAAAATGCATAAAAAAATCGATTTTTTTCAAAATCGCAAGTGGGGGTAGCCCCTTAACATACTGAATCTAAAACCGTTTGATTTTTTCGTTTCGGATGATCCATCTCCGAGATTTCATCGACAGCGCAGACCTACAATTTTTTAGGACATTTTTTGAACTACCATTTTCGTCTATAAATCGTGACCCAAAGAAATATTTTTTTAGCTGTATTTATTAAGTGTAACAACTTTTATGTCAATATCTATAATATAAACCTATCAAAAAAATCCTTGAAAATAGCCTTTTTAGCGTCTAAAGTGAGAAAACCCCTTAAATGTTTTTATCATTTTTGGAGACAATTCAAACAGTATGTCCTAACTGCAGATTTCGAAGTTTACAGCGGCATCTAGTACGCCCGTCGATAGATAACTGTTAATATCGTCATAAATTTTCCTCCTCGAAAACCGTCAAGCTTTTGCAAGAAACGTTTCTCCAGTCAAGTTTTTTTTCACGAATTCTTTGGGGTGTACAGCTGCATAATAATAATCTTCAGCTAAGGACATTGCAGTAGTTTTTTTTTTTCCCCCACGACTGATCCATGCGTATCTTTCGAAGGTGGATGCGTCACGATGCAGTGCATATTAATTTCCATCTTTGTGCGAGTAATAATTTTTTTCTCCGTGTTCTAACAATGAGCAGTGGAGTGATGGAGAGTCACGTAGTCTGGCTATTTTTTCGAAAGGCGTTATCGACACAACTACTGATAATCGCTCCCACTTCTATGCACACTTTACCCAAAGACATTGTTGCCTCCTAACCGGAAAGTAAGCAAATGCGCCGAAATATGATTTTTTCATTCCGAAAATTCACTCATTTTTATTTATGAGGCAAATAAAAATGAACATGGTTGTTTTTCACTCGTTTTGAGCCTACAGAGGGGACAATGGGATACAGATTTCCATTTTAAAAAATTCAAAAATCACTACAAAAGATATTTCCTATTTGATCGAGCAATAATTTTGTTGTAAGTAATTCGACATATCAATAATAACTTCAGTATAATTGGTGCATTGCAAGGAATTGTTTAGTATATTCACGAAATAGCATCACTGTTGCCATCTATATTTAATACTCTATTGTATATGAGATGATATGTAAAACCAACGCGCGTGAAAGCACGTTGACGGGTCTGCATCTTAGGGCCCTAAAAACAAGTCGATTGCCAATGTTTTTTCTGATAAGCGTATTGGGATGACGACATCGTGAAGTTACCCACAACCGATACATAGTCTTGCAAAATTTGGGTTTTACTTTATCGAAGAATATTGATAAGCAATAAACTTATTATTATTCAAACAAAGTGCCGTCGTTGCTGCATGTCCAATCGCTGCAAGCTACCAAGGTACTTAAAACTGTTCTCGTTGAGAAAATTAATTGTCAAATTTACGTACCAGTGCGAATATAAATTACAATAAAAAGTACGAAATGTATGTCAAGTGCTCAATAACTGCTTGGATCGATTAGTTTATGTCAATCCGCTTTAAAACGCGAAATTAAACTCAAGATAACTATATGATGGTTTCAACAAACACCCGTAGTAAAGATAGACATAAAGATGATTAGTTTGATCAGTATAAGTATACTTATGTGCAAATATACGATTTGTATATAATACAGGACTTGTAAACAACTTCCACAAATATATATAATACACAAATTGTAGACTTTTAAGAGGTTAGAGTACTGTGAAGACCCGTCAATCTGAGTTATTCAAGAAAAATTAACTTTGATGAAATAAGTAAGATGATTGAAAAATCGTTTGGACATTAGTTTGTATGTACATAACCAAAGTTTTGCACCAAATTTCATCAAAAAGTATGAATAATAAAAAAAGTTATAAGCAATCTCGTGAAGGACAATTGCACATGAGGACCACTACGCTGTACTTGATAATTAGCCAGCCGGTTGATCTGAAATGAAAAAAGAGTGTTTTTTTTTCTACAAATAGACAATATTGGCTGAGAGTTGACCGAGCTTTGTTGTGTTATCGTGTTTCAATCATCAAACGAACATTTCTTTCCGATTTTTCGAGGAAAATGACTGATATTAACTAATTAACAAAATGCCAAGATAAAAAACGTCGTCAACACTGAACTACTATTACACTGATTAAGAGTTACCTAATTTCTGTATCGTTGCACGTGTATAATCGACTCTGGTACACGCGTGCTTTGGACAAAAGGCGCGAAGAAACGAATTGCTCGATGGGAAAATTTGCTACGACTTGTATACGCAAATATATCTAGCTCAGGCCTGCGAGTTCATTGCATAGGAATTTCCATCTTTCAGCAAATTATTATTCACTTTTGCAGCGCGTGGCGGCATTCTAACAATAAGCATTGATTGAATGGGTAAAAAGTCACGTAATCCAGGTGTTTGTTTGGAAGGTATTATCGCCACAGCTACTGATAATCGCTGCAACTTCTATACACACTCGACTCAACTACAAACACTTCGATCACCTCGTAACCGAACATACACGAATTCTCCAGTATCGTTTTTTTTTTTTTATTTTGGAAGTATGTGAAATTCATCTTACAAAGTAACTGAAAATCAGCAACACTGTTTTTTTTAAATTTAGTACAAAGGCGGAACAATAGGGTATGTATTAGAAAGGTTCTTACATTAAGATATTATTCCGAACGATTTTGCGAGATTGGACCGTTATATCGAAGTAAAAAAAATGTTAACCTTTTTTTTATTAGGACTTGGAATCAATTCGTAGCGTTGTTTCAATGAAACAAAAATATTTATTTTAAATGAAAATAAAAAAATACATTAATGAAAGTATTGCCCCTCGCTTTCTACTGCTTTTGACCATCTTTCGGACAGGGTACGAATACCGTGTCGGAAGAACGCCTCGTCTTTAGATGCAATCCACGAATCGACCCATTTTTGACAATCTTCGTAAGAAGTGAACTTCTGCTCAGGCTAGCATGAGGCGTCGAACGAAACAAATGGTAATAAAAAACAACGATATCTGCAGAATACGGCGGGCGGGGTAGGACTTCTCATTTAAGTGTTTCCAGATATGTTTGTACCAGTTTTGCGACGTGCGGACGAGCATTGTCGTGCACTTTGTCGTGTCTTAGGGAATTTTCCGGCCGTTTTTCTTTCAATGCACGGCTCAAGCGCATCAATTGCAGTCGGTATCGATCCCCAGTTATGATTTTATTCGGTTTCAGCAGTTCATAATAAATCACACTCCGCTGATGCCGCCAAATACAGAGCAGGAGCTTAGACCCATGGATATTTGGCTTTGAAAAATCGGTCCATTTTTCATCACCAGTATGTACCAGAAACTACCGGGGCTTTTTTGAATGAAGCAAGTTCCGATGCACTTAACTTTTTGTATGAATGCGCTACAAATGATATTACTTAAGTAGAAAAACCACTCATTTATCGCCGAAATCGCATTGGTCTGAAAATCTCAAATTCTGTTCTCCTCGATGACCAATTAAAACGCTCAAAATGACATTTCTATGTTTCTCTGTGCCGGCGTGACAGTATAGGTTATATTTTGAATAATGAATAGGAATGGCCAAGAATTTTGTAATTGTTAAATTAGTTCATTTTACGATTGAACGTCTACGATTTTACGAAAGACGACGTCAAACACATATTCGTGAATTGGGTTTTCGAGAAGTATTTTTTCTCACAATACGGATATCATACGTACCTCGTGTGATACCAATGTCACCCGAGATGAAAAATTTGAGTCTCCCGGAGTCGATAGGAGACTGAAATCTCCGTCTCCCGAGAGTCTCTCTCCGCGCCACGAGGATTACTCTGGGAGACTCTCCCTGAGTAGCTAAAAATCTCGATTAGAGAGACGATAGTATCCGAGGAGGGAGACTCCAGTCTCCGAAGGAGAGAGCCACTAGTATCGAGAATGGCGACTCCTAGTATCCGAGGAGAGAGACGCTAGTATCCGAGGAGAGAGACGCTTCGAGCCTTCCGATCAGACTCACCTGCAACTGTTTTTTTGTGGACAATAATTAATGACAATTAAACACATATTGAAATTGTTTATCGAAATCAATTTTAATATTTTTCACTCACTTACAGTGTAAATGCAATAATAGTAATAATAGGTAAGTAGAAGTACATTTTTTCTTTGGTGGTCGTTGTTATAGATTATAGAAATCGAAAATATATTAGATTAAATTAAAGATTATAAAAATTCGGACTCGCGGGTTCACAGTTGTCCGATGGCTGATCAAATGATCCAAAGTAATTCATCTGATGATGAGAAGCATTGGTCGGGAAATGCATGTTACCGGTTTGATTAAAATAATTCGCGTATTGCGGTGAGGGTGGTGGATATGTCTGCTGATACCCGAAATGTGAATAACCCCACTGTTGCTGCATTTCTGGTACGTACAGTTGAGGTGTAACTGCTGGTGGAGGGTGAGTGAGGCCGGTCAAGTTCTCTTTGTTGGGGCCTACTTGTGAAAGATCGGTCAAGATTGGAGGCTTATTCGTGACACCAGCGTCTGTTGTGTTGATTTCCGCCTTGTTGTTCTCAGGGCTTTCGTTTTTTTTAGATTTGATTCGACTCATTCCATCGGCAGATTTGTCGAAACTCGACGATGAACGACGCCCCAATATTTGCGAAGAAACATTTTTTTCCAGTATTTTCGCACTACCTCTTGGATCGGGTGTCGCAGGTTTCTCTTGATGGTTGGGTGCAGGTCTCCGTCGTTCTCCGCTTTTGGCCAATGCCGTCTTGTTGTTCCCAGAGTTTTTTTGAAATTTTATCGGGCTCATTCCATCGATAGATTTGTCGAAACTCGACGATGAACGATGTCCCAATACTTCCGAAGATACATTTTTGCGAAGTTTCTTGGACTTCGTTTTTGTCGGTGTGGACGTCTTCTTTATTCCTTTCTCACGTGAATAATCGACGAGGCCAACAGAGAAATCTCCTGATTTCGAAGAGACACATGACTTATTGATGAACGATTCGGGATCAGAATTTTCCACCTCGGAATTAATTGGACTTTCAATTTTTTTTTTTTTTTCGTGAGCAACGATATCTCGTGGGTTTTTTCCCATCGTTGTCGCACTATCTCTTGGATTGGGTGCTGACTTCCGTTCTCCGCTTTGAGTTGATGCCACGTGATACTTTACTGCCAACTTGCCACACATCAAGTTGACTATACGATTAACTTCGATTCGGCGCCCAGTAACGTCTTCAACGTAAGCTGAAATGCAGATAAGTTTATTTAGTTTGATTAATTGGATTAATAGACTAAGAGCTGGTGACCATAAAGATTGGATAATTTCATTAGATACCATAGTGAGGCTTATGGTTGTCTTAGGGCCTCCTATTCGAAAACTTTCAGTCTGGCAAGTCTTATCGGCGGAGAGAGAGCGACAGATATTTCGAGGTGGGGAAATTTTTTTCTTTTCAGTCAATAGTTTTAGTTGTAATTTTTTGGTATGTTTTGAAACAACATACGACACATTTACGACTGATACTATTACCGAAAAATAAAAATTTCGTCTTACTTTGCAAAATTTATTTCCCCCGGGCGAGGCTTTTCAGACTAAAAATCTTCAAACAAGAGCCCCTCGGGTAAAACTGTAAGCCTCACGATCGTGACTATTAAAATTACTTGGCCGCTTTTTTGATGGAACAACCCTTTAAGGTATTACTATCACAAAACTACTTTATTTGAGATTCTTTAATAATTTTGTATGAACATTGTTGACATCGAAACAATATTCCCCTATGAAGAAAAATTTCCTAACATCTAGAATTTGAGATATTTAATTTTTTATTTTTTATTTTCCCCATCTAAACGCGTGTAAATTGAAGTCACGTTTCGTTAATAATGAGTTGCAAAAAATGTATTTAGGATTTTTTTCCAGAAAGGCTATGAGCCGAAATTTTTTAAGTAAGACCTTAAATACATTTTTTTGTAACTCATTCACGAAACGCGACTTCAATTTACACGCGTTTAGATGGGAAAAGTTAAAAATTGGAAATAAAATATCTCAAATTCTAAACGTCAGAAAAATTTTCTTCATAGGAGAAAATGGTTAGTTCTGGTGTCAAGAACGTTTATACAAAATTTTGAAACAATCCTAAATAAAGTCATTTTGCAATAGAAATACCTCAACAACAGAAATGAGAAAAGGATTATCACACCTGCGACTGCTGTTCGTAGAAATGGATCCAACGCTTGTTTTTGCTTTGCACCACCGCCAAGAGCGCTCGTTCTAGCCAATGTGGGTTCCCCTACCAGCCACTTGAAAAGTCTCCTTGCGAGTTCGTTTGGATTTTTCTGCCAACTCGGTGTCAAAATTTTAAGTTGTCCGCTGTCTACCCACACTCCTGATGAGCCTAACTGGACCTGCACAATCCATTTAATACGAATTAATATTTTGCAATAATTTATTAAATGTTTCAAGTGCATTTTTTTACCTTTTCGACACCAGGGAGTCGCCATGCAGGAATAGGGATGTCCTTCGTTCCAGTGTTGTGAGATGAAATCTGGTAAAATAACGTGTTGATAAAGAAATTCTCTGTAAAAAAATCTATTCTTTTTTCTATTGATTTATTTTAAAAATTAAGTTCCATTAAACTATTTATTTAAAAAAAACTATGCTTTTGCCTGAAAAATCAGAACAACCCCTTTGTTGAACATCAATTTTTTTTCTAAAAAATTCCGGAGAAAGTTTCCACTTTTATATTTACCTGGGGATTCAGGGGAACCATCTGAGCCTGTAGATGTGCCCTCAAGTAATTTGTTACGTACTCGAACGCCGTCACTATCTCAGAAGTTACTGAAAAGAATCATTTCCATTTTATAACGATTAGTTCTTTATTATTGGAAAGCAAAATCGTATATAATAAATATCGAGTGAAGCAACAAACCCGTCAAATGCAAAAAAACTTTATCGAGAGAACAAAATTGCTCTTTTTTTATTCCTTCCAGGTCAGGATCTTTTGTTTTTAAATCGTCACCGATCCTGCGGCGTTTGGTCACATTTTCCTTCTCAACTTGAGCATTTGTCTCCTCTTTTTGAGTTTGGGTGAAATTAGAACTTTGATGGGTTTCATCGAGCAACTCTTCTCCTCCGCTGGCTTGTAAGAGTCCGTCCATCTTTTCTAGTAGAAGTTCGTCGTGTTTTTTTTGGGTGTACGCCTTCGATTGATCAGACTCTCTCTTAGTTTTTAATATATGTTGCCTTTCCACAGTATTCTGTTCTGTGCCCTTGGCCGATTTGAACTGTGGCATTACAATTTCTCCCGTCTTCACGTCAACGTTCAGTTTCTCCAAATACGCTTTTGTGGCTAATAAAATATTTACAATTCACACGGATTATTTATTAATGGAAAAAACGTCTTATTTTGTAAAATAAAGAATGTTTTGAAAACTTAATTTTTTGTTTGAAAATTTTATCAGAATATAAACGAGTTAATTTGTTGCACGAATCGTCCTAACCGTCGAAAAATAATTCTAATAAAAATGCAAAAAAAAAATTAAGCCCTCATACAAATTTTATTATGATAACGAAGTTAAGTTGAATAATCAAAGCATTCACTGTACTTACAACTATATCGCAGCAGTTTAGCCCGGTGTTTTGATGAGTTCCACCTCACAAACACTTCATCGCCTGGATCTGGTTTCTTCCCGTTCGGTTTTGGAAGAATTAAAGTTTCTTTAACGACTGAAGATTTTTTCTCTTTCGGGAAATAAATCAACACCCACATCGTCCCAACCGTCGTTACAGCACTCTACACATGTATTCACGTATAAACGCGTAATCGTCGTATTTGTCCCGGTACTGAACGTCACTCACGAGATTTGTTTATTATTTTGGCTGTGCACGGACTACGAGGTGTTGAAGACTTCTTCCTTCTTCTCCTTTGTCGTTATCACGGCACGAAAAGCGATGGGACTGGCTACTATACACACGCGTCAGCCAATCAGAGAATCGAAGGAAATTTCGGCGCGCAAAAGCGCGGGATGTTTTCTTCGTCGTATGGCACACGTATTCACCACACATTCTCGTCATCGTATTGTGACGCCCGTCGATTTCTCATTATTACATTGTAAATAAAGAGACTCATGCTGAAGGACAATGCGTTCCCGAAACATGAGATCCAATAAAATTTGACACATAGGTAGCTCTGATCCCGTCGTTACTAAGAAGTCGGTAACAACGAGATCGAGTGCAGTTACCTATGTGGGATAAAACAGGCGTTTGTATTAAACCCATATTTCTTTTTTTCTTCTTATTGTTCAATATACTATTCACATAATACTAATAATAATAATAATAATAATATATCAATGCCTAACAAAGTAATAAAAATAAACAATAAACAATAAAAGGAAAGATTTTGTTTCTCGCCACCACGTGTCAATCACGTTGCAAGAAACACAGTGCACAGTGTGCTTTGGTTTGTCCGCGCGCGTAACCCCGAGCGAGCACGTGCTTACCGAGTTCTCTTCATTTTGCCGTTCTTTTGTTTTTTTCATTTGAGTAATTGTGATTTGAAACGGAGACATGGCTGATGATGAGCCACCCCGGCATCGGCCCCAAACGTTTGAAGAGTTATCTCGTCGAAGTCAACAACGAACGGCACGTAATTATCGACTTGCATCATCGACACAACGGTATCACAACGAATATGAGTTCGTCGGAAATTTCAATAGAAGTGAATGCAGCGAAGGCTCAGATCCACTTGTGCCTAACGAGAATCCAAGCCACAGGTAAATAAATTTTATTTATAATTGAAAACTGAGAAAACATAAAGAATATCTCGTAACTTCGATAACATAAAGAAAATCTAGTAACTTCGATAACTGACGATATCCTTCATAATTTATAGAGAAACGAGGTATATGTCGAATGACATCGACATGATTTCATCATTTGAAGTAAATGACAGTACTCGTGATAAGATTGGTAAGTTTTTTTTGAGGTTAGGTTTTATTCATCTCAATGGGAAAAAGAGAGAAATAGAGAGAGTGAATCAAAAGCGATTTTCTTCCAGTATTTGTAAATAATATTGAATTAAAAATTTTTTACGCCATCGCCAAAAACGGACATTTTCTTTTTTTTTATTCACTCAGTAATGAAAAAAAATTGACTTTTTAAGTTGTACTATGATTTCAACTTTCAAGTTTGGAGGGCAACAGAAACATAAGTTTTTTTTATTCCTGACGGTTCGAAAAAAATTAGCAGAATAAATTGATTCAAAAGATAACTCAAAAATATTTTCCAAAGTCACTTTATTGGATAGTGGTAACAATGTTTAACTAAATCAATTCGTCGATATTTTATTTGTAGCCAGATCCATTCCTTCATAATTTTTTGTTTGTCCTAGGTGAGACAGATGATGAAAATGAAGGAGAAATGTCACAAAATGAGGAGGAAGATGTTCACGTGAGCGATAACGAAGAGGAAGATGACGAATATGAAGATGCACTCGAGGATCTAAATCAACAAGAGGTCATAGAACAGGAAGAAGACGTTCCATTATATGAAGGTGCAAGAATTACGGTGACTGAAAGTTTGTTGGCGATTTTGACGTTTTCCCTTCGGTATTCGCTGACGGGTGCGTGTCTAGCAAGCATTCTCGAACTAATCGAAATGCATTGTCCACAACGTAACCGCTGTAAAACGAGTCTTTACTCGTTTAGAAAATATTTTGGAAATATTTTCACGCCGTTACAGCGACATTTCTATTGCTCGAATTGTTATTCACGATTGCAAAGTGAGAAGGAACGTTGTGAGCAGTGCCGTGTGGATACTGAAGTGTGTTATTTTATACAAATACCACTCATCGGGCAGCTTCAGACGATGTATAATCGTTTTGATTTCATTCATCAGCTACAGTCTCGATTCAATAGGATAAAGAAAGGGGAAAGCAATTACGAAGATATTTACGATGGCAACATATACAAAGAACTCACTCGCCCGGGTAATTTTCTGTTTAATCCGGACAATATTTCGATGACGTGGAATACCGATGGGATTTCGTTGTTTGGATCGTCAAATTTTCAAATCTGGCCATTCTTTCTCAGCATCAATGAGCTTCCCATTGTCGAAAGAACGAAAAAAGAGAATCTACTGTTGGCCGGTTTGTGGTTCGGCTCTAAAAAACCTTTTCCAACACTATTTCTGCAACCCATTGCAAACGAGCTAGAAACGCTGCAAACCGGAGTCAATTTCGAAGTACGAAGTTTAGGAATTTCGGTTCGAGTTCAAGCCATGGTGGTATGCGGCACTTGTGATTTGCCAGCGAAGGCGTTAATGCTCAACATGAAGCAATTCAACGGAGAGTATGGCTGTCAAAAGTGTAAAATTCGATCAGAACGGTTTGAAGACACCTCCATACGTATTTACCCATTTCAAAGAGAACTTGATGAGCGTACACAGGCAGAAACGAACCAATTTGCAGCTCAGGCTGTACACTATGGTGAGCCCGTTTTTGGAGTAAAAGGACCGAGCGCTCTCTCTCCGTTTTTTCCTAATTATATCCGCAATACTGCCGTCGATGAGATGCATGCGGTTTTCTTGGGAAACGTTAAAGCTCTTCTTATACTATGGTTTTTGCCAGGTTTCAGCAACAGTAATTGGTCACTTGCGAAATACATCACAATTGTTGATAAATATCTCCTGAGTCTAAGACCACCTCAGTTTATTTCGAGATTACCACGCTCGATTTCCGAACATATGAACTATTTTAAAGCGTCAGAATTGAAAGCTTGGTTTTACTATTATTCGTTGCCAATTTTGAAAACAATAATGCCGGAGATCTATTTCAATCATTACCTGTTGCTAGTAAATGCTATTAATTTATTAAATAAACCAAGTATTTCCCAGGAAATTATCGGCACAGCTAAACTTTATCTTGTTGAATTTGTCGCGAGGTTTTCAGATTTATATGGCCCAAGACATATGACTGCGAATTTACATTCGTTGTTACATTTACCACAAACTGTAGAAGATTTTGGTCCTTTGTGGGTAACGTCTTGTTTTTCTTTCGAAAATGCCAATGGGCAGTTAAAAACTCTTGTGACGGGCACACGTTTTTCAGGTTTACAAATATGCAATGGTATTTCATATTTTATGGCTATTCCTGAATTACTAGAAAATTTACGCCCAGACAGTATCGTACGGAATTTCTGCAAACGTTTGCTAGCTCCAAAAAAAAAATTTAAATCGTATTTTCTTGACAATGATTTATCTGCTGTGGGTCCAATAATGGAAAATTTCATGCCAGAGTTTGTTTTAGAAATTTTACGATCTAGCGATCTTAACGAGTCAAACGTTGGAATTTTTTTTCGGCTCATGAAGACGAAAACTCTGTACACCTCTCAGATGTATCGACGACCAACGAAAACTAACTCGACATATGTTAAATTTGAACATAACGGTCGAGTAGGTTTCGGAATTACAATGTGTTTCATACGAATTTCTAACTGCGAATGTAAATCATACTGTGCACCAGAATGCGATGCAAAATACATGGTAATAATTAAAAAATTGATTGCCATTCCACAATTCAACACAGACCGACACATTTATAAGTACACTGTAACCGATGAAATTATTGTAATCGATATAAAAAATCTGTTATGTGTTTGCTTTCATATTGAACACCCACGTGGAAATACTTACATTTTGGAACCTGTGAATATGATTGAAGCCGAATGAAAAAAAAAATTAAAAAGTTGTTAAATTTAAAAAAAACGCTGTTCAATTTTTTGTTTTCCTATATGTTGTGACTTCCTTGAGCTGAATTTATTAATTTTTCATAAATCAATGACTGAATTTAATCAATCTTGTTACTTTTATCGATTGAACTCTCGGTGATTCCTCAGTTTCGATTCTACAATTTTAACGAAACTCTTCTAAGTCCCTGACTCCCAGGGAGTGACTTTCGGATACTGAGAGACTCGGAGACGATCACGGGAGATGGTCGGAGATGGTTGGAGATGGTCACAGGAAAATGGGAGACTCGCGGAGAACTGAAGAGATTGCCGGAAGACTTGCAGAGAACCGGAGAGATTGCCGGCAGACTCGTAGAGTCTCTGGGAGATCCTTTGGAGTCTCCCGGAGACTCTTGGAGTCCTTCAGAGACTCAAATTTTTCATCTCGGGCAGTCATAGCCTGAAACGCTGGGCAACTCCAATCCACGCAGAATCTCAAGATTTTTTTAAGTGTCATAACTTTTGTCTTTTTCGAACCTAGCACCGTCGATTTTTTCATTATTTTCGAGGCAATTGAACTTCTATGTTCCAACTGAAGATAATGATTATTTGAAAGCCGAATCGAGTAAGCGCGTGGCCAGAAAAATATTGATGTCGCCATCGATTATCGCCCTCAGATACTTAAAGCTTTTGCAGAAAACACTTTTCCGTTAGAATTCATTTGATACAATGATTTGGAGTGTGCACTTGGAATAGCGCATTTGCACAAGAAATCTTCACCTAGGAATTTCGCAGTTGATTTATTTCCCTTATGACTGCACGGAGAGAATTTTTAAGTAATTTTTACTGTGAAATAATAGTATCTCGGTGAAAAATGTGCAATTCTTCAGGTTTTTAGGTAATAAATTATAAATTTTCATAGAAATGAATCAAAATTTACTTTTGCGTAACAGAAATTTAAAATATTTTCCAGAATTTTTACTGAAATTAATAGTAAAATTTCATGAAACGTAAAGATTACGACAATAAGTTTAAAAAGTGCTAATATAAATGAAATTTTTCAGTGGAACATTGAGAAATTTGCGTGTTTTCCATAAAAATTTAAAAAAGGAAGCCGAAATTTTCCGTGCGTCCACCGGAATTTTACGTTCTTTATAGTAAAATCAGTTAGGGCTAGGTCGCCTGACCGTACGCGTGAGCTCTGTGTGAGTGTGCGTATACCTGAACGCAAGCTGTGAGAGTGGGCTTGTGTATGACGTAGTATGACGAGCACGAACGACGCGGACCCGCGTTGCTTAGCAACAGCGGTACCGCGCATGCGCATTATAGTACGAAGCATGGGCCAAGAAAGCCTCGTGGTATCGTGCAGTCTAACGTGTTCTACGCAATTCTACGCAAGAAAACAAAGAAACGTGAAAAGAAACTTCGATAAAGGACGTCTACAATGGTACGGAAAGATGATATGCTAAAATAAGTAGCAGTATACAGTATATAGAGTATTTATTTAATCATAGGGAATTAATTTTTCGCTAGGGATTTTAGAAATTTCAAGTTTGTCCAGGTTATTTTTACTGTAGAAACTTGGAATTTTTGAGGCAGCCCATTGTTAAAATTCTACATGAGAATGTGTCAGAATTTTTACTGAAAGAAATGTAAAAAATTATGCTACTTGCTTAAATTTTTACATGAATGAAAGCAAAATATTAAAAGCTAGTGTCAATTTTTGACTATGTGCACATTTGTCACCGGTTTCAAATTTTTAATGTAATTTTTACGGAGATTTCACCGTAAAAAATACTTAAAAGTTCTCTCCGTGTGATCTATGTTTATCTTTCGAAAGTGGCAATAACAGTGCAAAAAAATGTGCGTAAAAAACCCGTCAACTGAGGAGTGGTTGAGGTCACGGGGTGGTTATGTGGCGGAGAAAAATATCGAAAAACAGACTTTTATTTTTTTACGTATCGCACGTAGATTTTTACATTTTATATGCCTTGCTACAGGGCCAAAAGTATTTCCACATGTAGGATACAAAACTTATATCCATGTTACATAGTTAAAGCCGAAGACGTTTCGGCCCCCAAGCCGAAGACGTGTCACGTGCCATGGAATTTTCGATGAATTTTTTGTATTTAAAGACGTTTACGAAGTTGCGCTTATAACTGATTGATGGAATCTTGTACAAAGCAATTCCTACGATTCTCCTGTTATGAACCAGAGGTGCACCGGCATCGTGCTGCAATGAGAAGCGTATAAAACAAGCCATACAGGTATATGTCTATATTGATGACTGATTGAGTACCCCTTAAACCCCTCACTTTAAACGCTAAAAAAGGCTATTATCATGATTTTTTTTCATAGGTTTATATTACAGATATTGATAAAAAAGTTGTTACACTTAATGAGTACAGTTTCGAAATACATTAAAATTTTTTGTTTACTCAACTCACTATTCACAGACGAAAATGGTAGTTAAAAAATATCCCAAAAAATTGTAGGCCTGCGCAGTTGATGAAATCTCGTTTGAGACGGATAATCCGAAACAAAAAAATCAAACGCTTTTAGATTCAGTATGTTGATGGCTATAGCGCATATCATACGATTTTTTATTTACGCAAAAATAACAAAATGACGGACATTTTTCGAAAAAAAAAGAACAAAAAAACGAGTTTTTTCACCGTTTTAGGAATAAAAATTAGTGAATATCAAAGTTCTGAAAAAAAAAAATATTAATTTGCGCTATAGCTATAATTGTAAAGAATATGTGGTTAAAGTTTCATAAGGATCGGTTCAGCAGTTTCGAAGATTTTGTCAACAAGCCGTCGAAAAACGTTGTTTCAAGGAAAAGGCGTTTAAAGTTTGTTTGGGTTACATAGATACGTAAAAAAATTGTTTTAATGTATTTCGAAAGTGTATTTATTAAGTGTAACAACTTTTATATCAATATCTATAATATAAAGCTATAAAAAAATAACCAAAATAGCCTTTTAGCGTCTAAAGTGAGAAGACCTGAACAGACGAATCTGTAGGAAGAATCTAATCTACGACGTCGCCATGAGTAGTGAGATCAAGCGATTATATTGATACCATCAAGATGATATAGTTATCCAACGCATCAAAAGCGAACTCTATAACTGGTAGGTACTGCACGAATGTTCACGTTCAACCGTGTTATATTTTTTTATCATCCAAAATGTCTTTTATAATCCAAAATTCAGAACACATTGTGTTCCGCAATTGGGCTAGTTTTTGTTACGTCTGAAATGATGCTGTTGTTTTACAAGATACAAAAATCCGTATTTCCTTCAATGGTTCTACACAGCCTTGATTATTCTTATCTTCAAGGTACTCGATCTTGATTATCCAGAGATAAAACAATGAGTTCATCTCGTCCGCTTGCGAACAAGCACTCGCCGGTACCGTCTGTCATTCTCGTTGGCAGAAATTCTTTGTAGCTTAGCGGGTCACAGTGCGATGTGGAAATGACTCTGATCGGTTTTTCCGATTTCATTGTACTTTCGAGCGTTTGATGAAAGCATTTTCGCAAAACAGCGAAAATTGATTCACGTGATCAGTACGGTACCAAGTTACCCAACGTAACTACTCACCTTGCTCGTTTTCTGGCGATAGTACATTGTTCCAAGAATGACGTAATCACCACCCGCTACGTTGCTGAATTGTTCGCTGTTTGGTAACATTTTCACATCCACCTGGTGCAGAAAATCGTCACTAACCGTAGACGGTCTTGGTCGAAATGACGTCAATGTGGCGTAGTTATAATACGCTGGCTCTGCATCTGGCAATGATACCATTCCTTGCATGATGTTCTGTTCGACGTGGGCGAATAACTGCAACGTATTGAGGAAAGACTGATGAAATCTTCAGGTGGTTGGGGACTCGTGCGACGACCTTGATTCAGAGAGCAGCCACGGGAGGAGAACCAGATTCGACAGTTCATTCATGATTTGACAAAACAGTGTTCCGATATGTTAGGAATTCCGATGACGGACGGATTCAGACTGGAAAATCCAAGTGATTGAGTGCGTGAAATTTGTTCTCCAATGCATTTATATCATCAATGATATAAATGCATTTTTGCATGCTCTTTTTTTCCTTCATCTATACGAAATGCCTCACATATACACAATGTCAATACCTTAAATGAGTACTGAAGATGGATCGCCAGACGTCTACATGTATATAATTTGTTTACTTATGTATAATACATTTAATAAATATCTAACGTTAAATACTTATATGAAATATTTAGAAATTTCAATAATAATTAAGCTATGAAACTGAATGATAGGATTATTAGGTATTTTACGCATAATGATAATAATCATATACCTATATTAATGTGATATATTTTATTTAGAATTTAATGGCTGAGAACCGAGGGAACCATCGATGATTGGAGAGTATAACGGGAAGAGAGTTTTAGAAGAGAGCTAGAGAGAGCTACAAGAGAGATAGAGTTTAGGAAGAGAGCTTACAAGGAACATCACTTTTGTGTCCTCCCCCGATTTTGTGGAAACTTGTTTATGTGGAAGAGTATCAGAAACTACCCATGTAGGGTGATCGGTAGTGGCCAACGATTGGCCGATGCTCGACGCCGAGCTTGCCAACATTGGCACTCGAGCTTGGCCCGATCATCGACCGAGCCTCGGATGATAAGAGCGGCCCGATATTCGCAATCAATATTGGCCCTAGAATGGCTTATGAGAATCGACCGAGCATCGCGTAGGAGTTCATTCGAGAATCGGCCAACAATAAGTCCCCGCTAAGATTGCCATCATTTGCACTCGAGCTTGGCCCGATTATCGACCGAATCTTGGCGGATAATTGTGACCCGATATAGATCAATAAAATTGGTCCTGCATTGACAAAAAAAAATTAATTATTTTTGTATTGTAATTCGTCATTACCTCGTCTTTCGAAACGATTAGTTCGAAGAAAATATTTCACCTATATGGGACTCGAACCTTGAACCTACCTACTCATGGCTAAGCATGCTGCCCCTATGCTACCGAGTACTTGTAACATCTGAATCGCAGTTATGGCATGAGACACCAAATGGATTCTCAACATTATTTTTATCACACAAACTATATCAAATAGTTAATATCATTGTGATAATTAGAGTTTTATCGAATGACATGTTATAGAATTTTCAAACATAACCTATATATATATATATATATAATTCCTCTCTCTCCACCCTCTCCACCCCCACAACCCTTTAATATGTGTGGTGCAATAAAGACGGACCATTAGTTCATCAGTTCAAGTTTAATTTCAATAAATAAATATATTTAAAATGAATAATTCCAATAATTGAATGCAATAGGAAAAATTTGATTTCACGAAATCTAGTTAATTTAAATAAAAAATAAGTCAATAAACGCGGTTAGTTAATTTTTATAGAATTTTTCTGTCAGTGTAGGATGGTTCATAAAAATCGGCAGAGAATCGCGTATGAGCTCGTTCGAGAATCGGCCAACAATGAGTGCTTTGATTTGGTAGTATATTTGTTAAGAGTAATGTCCAATGAACTCGTGAAAAGTACTTATCTCGTCTCTCAATGATTTTAACGCGAAACAATGAATCGTCAATGTACGAATTGCGGTTCGATCATGCGTTACTCGGCTGAACATTGGCCTTGTATCGGCGAATCAACGTTGGCGAGTCTATACTTCACCATACATCGGCCTCGTATCGACAAGCCAATCATTAGCGAGTCTATATTTTGCCGAACATTGGACTCGTATCGGGAAAAACATGATTTGCGAGTCTGTACTTCGCCAAACATCGACCTCGTATCGATAAGCCAATGATTAGAGAGCCTATATTTGGCTGAACATTGGCCTCGTATCGGCAAACCTATGATTGGCGAGTCTATACTTCGACAAACATCGGCCTCATATCGATAAACCAATAATCAACGAGTCTATACTTGGCCGAACATTGGCCTCGTATTGGCAAACCAATGATTGGCCAGTCTATACTTCGCCAAACATCGGCCTCGTATCGACAAGCCAATGATTAGCGAGTCCATGTTTGGCCGAACATTGGCTGCGTATCGGCAAACCAATGATTGGCGAGTCTATACTTCACCAAACATCGGCCTCGTATCGACAAGCCAATGATTAGCGAGTCTATATTTGGCCGAACATTGGCCTCGTATCGGCAAACCAATGTTGGCTAGTCAATACTCAGCCGAGCATTGGCATACAATTGGGTAATCGTTCATCGCCCCGCCAACATTGGCCCAAGTATTGGCCGTTACGGTTCGATTGGCGAAACCTACATGGGTAAGAGACACGTTTTTTTATCGGGGGAAAAACGGTTTTATGGGGTGAAACATACCGTCGAAAATAGGGGTGTTTTTCGTCGATAACGTTATCGTTCTTATCTCCAATGTATAGTCCACAAAAAAATAGGCATTGTTGCAATTGGGATTTTTTTATATCTCGTACCGTTAAATCGTTATCTACGAAAAACGAAAAACATCGCCATTTTTAAGGGTGCGTTGCACTCCTTGAAGACATTTTTCCGTCGATAAAAAAAAAATACGCGTTTCTTAGTTTTTGATACTCTTCCACATAAAAAGTATCAACAAAATCGGAGGAGGACACCAAAGTGATGTTCCTTGTTAGAGACCTAAGAATGAATGGAAAATTGTAAAAAGGGGAGATAATATTGAAAAGCGAGCAAGTGGAAGAAAACCAAATCTATCAATACTTAGACGGTGATGTATGCAAGATAGAATTGTAAAAGATGTAGTTCCACCGTACGGTGGAATAAATTAATAAAATAAAACTAACGGACTAACTATATTTTATATCAATATAATAAATGAATAATTTATATTTGATAATAACAAATTAATTTATATTATATTGTTATTCAATATTAACAAAATATTTAATTAATGAATCCATTTAAATATATTCAATTTTGAACAAAAATTCAATGCATTGACTTTTCGTTTTCGTACCGTGATAACAGCTAAGTCACACCAGGCATTTCCCTCAATGTATCCGTCGTGTGGAGAAATTTTCGCGATCGAATGCTCAACACCTATTTGACTTTTTGCATACGTAGCGCTTGCCACGGTTGTTTTATTAAGATTACGCTTATATTCATCCCAAACGCAATGCGCCGCGGTAAGCACGTGTCGCGGGCTTATGAATGCGCCGCCGCATACGTGAGTCCTTTCCCGTCTTATCGATGCGAAGTACGGTGCCAGATAAACCGGTATGTCCTTTCCACCACTGGCTCGTTTCGGACGGCCACCCATTGTTTTTGCGACAATACCTATGAGAATAATTTGTCGCTATTGTTAGCGATTTTTCGATTGGTCGGTCTTCTTGAGCGACGATATTTTTAATGTTTTTCAAGCGACTTAATTGTTGACAATTTTAGCGAGCACATTGAATTGAAAAATTATGGATTTGTTACTAATTATACGGAGTATGTTCTACTTTTTTCGAAAAACTTTCAGTGCCCGAGAGGATGGTTCCTTTTCGTTTGTGAGCCTATACCGATCGCGATAGTGGCTGACCTTTATTTTCGAGACAAAATGAACATCCTCTTTTGAAAAATCGGTAAGTGAGATTTAGATTAAGATACTCATTGAAAACTGCATTTGGGAAATAACAAAGCAAATATTAAAAACGCCGTCGGCCAAATATTCAAGAAGATATTGGGGTTGTAAGCAAGATTTGTGGTGAAACAAAATCATTAACGATTTTCTTAGCCGTCCTAATGTTCGTACAGTGAAACTTCAGTTATACGTTTTTCAAGGGGTACATAAAATATGACGTTTAAGTGAGGATAACGTAGAAGTGAAATACAGTATGTATCTGAAAATCTTTAACATTTGAAAATGGCGATTGGTGCATAATTCACGATATTTTTTAATGGTAGTACCTCTATTATGTTAATATTTGTTTTTCCAATTGAAAATTTGATTGGTTATAATTGAGTAATGAACCAACTCAAATTTTCGAATTTTCATTTTGAACTTTTATTTAATGCATGCTTGTAACACTAGGCTTAGACGTTTTGCACTAGTAAATAACAGACAGGTTCGTATTGATAAGAGAAATGTAATGACTGTACATGCATACATAGTCGAGGTCAGAAACATCAAAACATCGAACAAAACATCAAAACGCAGTCACATGAAATTTTCTCCGGCGAGAGAATTTAACGTGTCATTAACGTATAACTGAGAAAAAACGAACCTCGAAAGCGACGCTGAGGAATAAAACTAATAACGTATAAGCGCGAAAAACGTATAAGTTAAAAACGTCGAAATGAAACTTTTTTACCATTTTTATGAACGGAATCTGCCGGGGATAGAGAAATATGACGTATAAATGATAAAAACGTATAAGTGCAAAACGTATGAACGAGGTTTCACTGTATTTAGAAGAAGGTCTACGTACGCGGCTGCTAACGTCCAATTGTCAATGTAACGCACAAGGAGGTATTTTTCTTTTAAGGTTCAATTACGTTATAAGTATCAATTGTGAGGAATAATCATTCAGTAATTGCCGGTCTGTGTTATTTTATCATTATTTTATCCGTTAAGCGGTCTTCTCACTTTAGACGATAAAAAAGACTATTTTCACGAATTTTGTTGATAGGTTTATATTATGGATATCAATATAAAAATTGTTACACTTATACATACACTTTCGAAATACACTGAAAAAAAAAATAAAATTTATTCAAGTCACTATTTATAGATGAAAATGGTAGTTCAAAAAATGTTGTAAAAAAATTGTAGGTCTGCGCCATTGATAGCATCTCGGAGATGGATCATCCGAAACAAAAAAATCAAACGGTTTTAGTTTCAGTATGTTAATGGCTATCGCGCATATCATACGATCGTTGATATACACAAAAATAACAAATTGGCGGACATTTTTCGCAGAAACAAAAAAGTGTTTTTTTTCACCGCTTTTGGCAAAAAAAATGAATGTGAAAATTTTTAAAAAACCCTTGATATGCGTTATAGCTATAGTTTCAAAGAATATGTGGTCAAAATTTCATAAGGATCGGTTTAGTAGTTTCGAAGATTTTATCAACAAGCCGTCGAAAAACGTTGTTTCGAGAAAAACGCGTTTTAAGTTTGCTTGGGTTACATAAATACATTTCAAATTGTTTAAAATGTATTTCGAAAGTGCATTTATTAACAATAAGTGTAACAACTTTTATGTCAATATCTATAATATAAACCTATCAAAAAAATGTCTAGAGTGAGAAGAACCCTTAATGTAGTTCAGGTCTTGTAGCCGCTTGTATTGACTTTTCAAATAGTCGTTTCTGCATAAAATCACAATGCCTGTCCAAGAAGGTGCTCACTCTAACTCACGAGACAGCCATTAAATGTACTCACCGCCAATTGCAAGGCAAACGAATAAAAGGATGATCTTCATGGTAGCTGGTCGTCAAAAAGTGCAGTGGGCTTGTAAACGTGTATCCAAAAGTTTTTCTGTCAAGAAATTCTGTTGTCAAATTTACATACTAAAGAGAATAAAAATTGCAATCAAAGAAGTACGATATGTACGTCTACCTCTTGATAATTACTCGGACCGATGAATTTACGACAAAACGCTTGAAAACTGCATTTAAGGTAGTTCCTCCGCGAAAATCTCAAGCAAAAGTTTACATACCATGTTCATGTTTAAAAGATTGATAATTGGTTTAATTAGTAATAAATAAAATTAAAAACTACGCAATATTGACTCGGTATTAGTAGATAATACGATGGATATCATTTATTGCCGTAAAATATATTTTATATTGTGTTTTTGATCTACCATTGCCAGTAAACTTTTTGCCGGGACTGTCCAGTCTTTGCCCCAATTGTTTTTTTTCCAGGCTTTGCCAGGCTTTGCACCAAAATTGTGAGGGCTTTTCATGGTTATATCTTGGAAACTGGATGGTGAATCATTCTCATTTTTTTTTCACATTATTCGTGATATCTTACTCTAGCTTATCCTCGTTTTTTATCAATTTCTTAATTTTAGTTTTGACGGTAAAATTAATGATGCTCTGTTTAGCCATCATAACGCATTTGTTGCGTGTAAACCAAGCCAACTTTAAGTGTAAATATCTCAGGTTTGGGGTGGTCAAACTTATTCAAATTGCACAGATGTTTGGATAATGTATTGAATAACATATATGTCAAATTTTAACCATTTCTTAATTCGACTCTTCTGTGGAGGTACTACCTTAACAAATGACAAAATTTACCAAGCTGAATCGATTAGGCTTTGAAATTGAGCATAGACACCGAGGAAAAACTCTGTCGTTTACAACATGCATCCGTGGTAAAGATAGACACAAATATGATTAGCTTGCTGGCAAGACACTAAAAAATATCGCGGCCACAGCGACCTTAAGGCGGGGGGCACCACTGTGACGGGTCAAAAAGTCGATTTTTTCGCATTTTCTCAAATTCTACGTATTCAAGAATATGCGAAACAATGTCAAGATAAAATATAGAAAATTCACCAAGTTACAAGCGATTCAGCAAGAGCACGTAGCGATACTACTTACGCAAGTACTAAAATACTAAAACTTTCAATCGCGTTTTTCTGCAAACGAGTTTTCCCGACCTGGTCGGAATCATGACACTAGCTATAATTGACCGATTTTCAATTTAAAAAATTACAATTTCCGTAATTGCACTAGCTATCGTTGTACGTAGCCATTTTGTTTTAATTTAGGATTTTTTTAGCCCACGAATGTAATAAAAAATTTCGCCAAAATTATATTATTTTCGAACACCCACCATTTTGTGATTTTTTTTCGAAAAACCGCTACTCACAACGAGAACTACATTTATACGCATTATAAAACTTTTTTATGCTTATTTTTCAGACCAACTATTGTCGAGTTACCGATCCGGTCGTTGGACCGCACTTTTCATACAGAGGCTCTATTTGACCTTACTAATGTTATCAATTTTTAATTTCTTTAAATAGAAATTTCCACGAAATAACTTCAAAGTATGCTCAATAACATTCCCTTTTTCGAAATCCCAAATAAAAAATCTAGTAGACGAAAAAATTCGGAAAGAACGACCTTTTTCGGATGGTCTGACAGTCGTTTCCGACCTTAAGGGTGGAAATACATACAAAAGGGCGAAAACGGAAAATTTCGGGATTTTTTTTCAACGCGACTACTGGACCAATCGTTTTTAAATTTGTAAGGTATTTTATGGCATATTAGAAGACATGAAAAAAATTTTTCTTAATCGACAATAAGTGTTCATCAGCAGCCTGCAGCCAATTGTTGCTGAACGATATTTCGAAATTTGCGGCAGCGATAAAAAAAAATCTATTTATCCGATTCATTTCAACCAAAGGTTTTGAGACACATAATTGCAAACCCTCGTCGATAAACATCGATATTTAATAAGAAATTTCATTAAACAATCATTTTTTGCACAAAAAACACGAAGACTTTTGGTGAAAATTCGATTTTTTTTTCTGAGTGCCGCCATTATTACAATATTCAACTTTTTCAACTTTTTCTTGGTTTATCGACAGCGTACTTTCAAATAGAATGTAATTTTCTTTGAATTTTTTTGTTTTAAATAAATAAAAAAAAACTGCAGCTGGCGCAGTTCGACATCGCGGGGAAAATTCGTTCAGCAACAATTGGCTGCAGGCTGCTGATGAACAGTTATTGTCGATTGATAAAAAAGTTTCTCATGTCTTATAATGTACAATAAAATACCCGACGAATTACAAAACGATTGGTCCAGTGGTTGCGTTAAAAAAATCCCGAAATTTTTCGTTATTTTCGACCATTTATTTTTATTTCTTTCCCTTAAGATTGCACAGCCAGTTAACTGCGGTTAGTATAAGTATAAAGATACTTATATACATCTTACAGGCTTTCCATGGGAACTCTCTCAATTCACGTTAAAACGATATGGTCGGTAATTGTATTTGCCAAATTTCAATTCGAGAGGAATCTTACCTAACTATTTCCGTGGTCACTGGATCCTCGTAACTAACACCGGCGAGATCGTGCTTTGGATGAACTGCTTCTGGTTATAGGCTACCCACGCTGATGGTACGAGACGCGAAAAGAGGATACTGTGTCGATGCGAAACTTTGCTCAGATTTATATAGGCAAGTGTATGTGCGCCATGATGCTGTGCATATGAATTTTCATCTTTGTGCGAATAAATATTAACTTCTCCGTCGCTTATCCGTGTTCTAACAATGGGCTGTGGAGTGGTGGAAAGTCATGCAGCGTGGCTGTTTATTTGAAAGGCGCTATCGACGAAACTACTGATAATTGCTCCCACCTCAATGCACACTTTACCCAAATACATTGTCGCCTCATAACCGGAAAGTAAGCTAACTCTCCAAAATATTATTTTTTTCTATTCCGTAAAAGTGAATAATTTTATTTATAAACCAAATGAACGTAAACATCATTGTTTTTTTTTAACCTTATTTTGAGCACACAGATGGAACGATGGGATACAGATTCCAAAGATCATGAAAACAATCACTACAGAAGATATTTCCCAATTGATCGAGAAATCATTTTTTGTCAATAATTCGACCTACCAATAATAATTTCAGTATTATTGGGGCATTGCAATGGATCGTTTAGTATATTTACTGAAATAGCATCGCTGTTACCATGCAATTTCGATATTCCATCAATATTGTATTTTTTATAAGGTGATAAGACCAAATGCGCGCGACGCATAGTGACGGTTCTCCATCTTGGACTTAAAAAAACAGGTCGATTGTGAATTTTTTTTCTGACGAGCGTATTGGAATGACGACGTCGGGATTTTATTCACAATTGATATATAGTCTGGCCAAATTTGAGTTTTATATTATTGAAAAATCTTGATAAGCAATTGAGTCATCGTCATCTAATGAAAGTGCCACTCTTGCTGCATGGGCAATCGGTGCAAGCTACCAGAGTACTTAAAAATATTCTTGTCGAGGAATCCAATCCCAATAGAGTGTACAAAATGTACGTCAAGTACTCAATAACTGCTTAAATGAATTAGTTTATGACTATCCTCTTACAAACATGCAATTAAACGTAGTAAAGAAAGATATAAAGATAATTAGTTTGTTGACAAGGCAAGAAAAATATAGCTGGCCCACTTATATCATGATTGGCCTACCAGTAAGCTGTGGTTAGTATCAGTATGAGAATACTTATATTTGTACTTTTCCTTTGTATATAAGTTTACTTATTTACAAAGGATAAGTACAAAAATAAGTATACTTATATTTGAATATAAGTATACTTGTATAATTTGTATATGAGTATACTTATATACAAAGTATAAGTACAAACATAAGTATACTTATATACAAATATACGATTTGTATATAATACAGGACTTGTGTACAATTTTCGCTTAAGTATACATATAATTCCAACATGCGAAGTGTAGTCTTTCAAGAGGTTGGGCTACTGTGCCGACCGGAAAAGCAGAGTTATTTAGAAACATCCATTTTGAAGCAATGAGAAAATTAAAAAATGTTTTGGACATTTATTTGTATGTACATTAACAAAGTAGTGTTCTCAATTTCATCGAAAATATTAATAATTGAAGAAATTATAAACATTCTCGTGACGGACCTTTAGACGTGAGAAGCTCAACGGTGTACTTGATTTTCGGCCAACCGATTGATCTGACACAACGAAAAAAACGATTTTGTTTTTAAATAGGTAATATTGACTAAGACTGGACGGAGCTTTGGTTCGTTATCGGTTTTCAACCATCAGAAATACATCTAAAAAAAACTTTCCCGATTTTTCGAGGAACAATGACATAATCATTGTTATTAACTAATTTTTAAAAATGTTGAGAAAAACGTCGGCAAAACTAAATTACTATTACACTGAATGAATGTACGAATTTTTAAGTCAATCCGTTCATTAGATGTCGAGAAATCGTGTCCACCGTTTCGAAAAACAGAGTTTCAAGAAAAAACGCGTTCAAAGTTTTACTAGCAGTTGCAATCGTAAGTTTACCTTCAATCTGCTATTTCGGCACCATACGTTGGACCTTCCTCTTCAATTTGAGTTGCCCAAAACGACGAACGACTGTTCGTCATTTTCTCAGTAGCCCAACCCCTTAATGGAAACTTTTTCGCCTAAGGTCAAAATAATAATCTTAGGAATTACGTTTTTTAAATATCATTTTGAAAAAAATGTTACATAATTTCTGTAGCGTTGCGTCTGTATAATCAACTCTGGTAGGATCGTGCTTCGGACAAAAGGCATGAAGAAACGAATCGCTCGCTGTGAAACTTTGCTACGACTTGGATAGGCAAATATATCCAACTCGGCGTTGCAAATCCATTGCACATCAATTTCCATTTTTCAGCGAATAATTATTCACTTTTGCAGCGCGTGGCGGTATTTCAACAATAATCATTGGAATGGTAAAATGTCACGTAATCCAAGCATTTGTTTGAAAGCTATTATCGCCACGGCTACAGATAATCGCTGCAACTTCTATACACACTCGACCCAACTACAAACAATTCGATTCCCTCGTAACCGAAACATACGCGAATTGTCCAAAATTTCATTTTTTTGAAAATATATGTAATTCAATTTATAACGTGAATGAAGATGAACATCACTGTTTTCTTCAAATTAAGTACAACGGTGGAACAACATCGTATATATTACAAAAATTCCGAGATTAAAATATCGTTCCCATCGATTTAGGAAGAATGAGACGTTACATCTAAGTGAGTAGAACCATTTTTTGACCGTTTTTTTTTCATTGCCTTAAATGATGTATGAATATCACACCAATTATGTACAAGAGGAATTATGGGTGAAACTTTAGGTTCCTCTAATTTTCAGACGTCATTTTCCGAAACGCCTTCGAAACTCACGAAACAGCCTAGCAAAAGTATCTTTTTGTTTTAATTCTAAATATATATGCAATGTAATTTATATTGCAAACGAAAGCAAACATCTTCGTTTTTTCGTTCAGTCGAAAGGTGGAACAATGGCATACGTTTTGCAAAGTTCCTGAGAATAGAAAAATCATTGCAAACGATTTCGCGAGGTTAATCAAGAGATTATTTTAATTTTCGCATCAATTGACCGACCAATAATAACTTCGGTATTATTAGTGTATTTCAATCGTTTATTCAGTATACTTACCATTATAGGATCACCATTATCATCCGAAAGTTATCAACCGTTGTCGCAACCGGAAGGTAATGGGACTTTTTAAAATTAAGTGGGTTCGGATGCACTTAACTCTATGTGTGAATACGCTACAAACGGCATGACTCGAGTAGAGAACTCACTCCTCACTCATCGAGGAAATGACATTGCTCTAGAAATCTCAAATTCTGCTAATTTCGGTGACCAAATAAAACTCTCAAAATAACACTTTTATGATCCTCCGTCCCGGCGTGACAATATAGGTTATGTGTTGAATAATTAATAGCAATAGCCAAACATTTTATGATTGTTTCATGAAGCATTAAAAACTATTGGACACGTATTTTTTATCGGCGGAAAAACGGTTCTAATGCGGGAAACCATCCTGAAAAGAAAGGCGGGAAAACGGTTCTAAGGCGGGAAACCATCCCGCAAAGAAAGGCGTGTCATCCCTTAATTTAATTTTTTTAAATACTACTATAGTCAAATTGACATCGCCCGACATCAGAAGGATTTTGGTTTTTGTTTCATTCACATCGGTGGACTGCTTGTGGGTGAAACTAAAAAATCATCCAACGACACGCTTTTCTTTGAGGGTTGGTTCCCGCCTCACAAACTTTATTCCGCCGATAAAAAAAATACGTGTACAATATAAATATGGATGTAGTAGATTTAACGCGGTCCTCTAGTTTCTCGGCTGTTTTTTTTACGGCTTTTTCAATAATTTTTTACGGGCGAAGCATCGAAATAATCAATCTCATTGTTTTTGCATAATCTTTATTAACATTTAAATAAGCTTTACAAATTTTTTGAAGTCAAAATATATAATAGAATAAAAGTTATAGTGGCCGACAGGAAGACATCAAGTAAAAGAGGTGCTTGACGGTGACCAAGATTGCGGCTGTTCTGCTTATCTGAAATCAAAAAACCAAACGGCATTTTAATCTTCATATTTAAGACTAGCGATTGAACGAGAGTGAATTATAAATTACAAAAATTGACTTTTTTTACACTTTTGAAAATTACATTCTATTTTTTACTTATTTTTTCTTAAGTTTTTCGCTCGTACAAAAAAGCTATCGGAGCAATCATGATAATCCTAGTTCAATCGCTGGCTTATAACATATTACAGATGCTGTATAAATTTGAACAAGATCGCTGCAGTAGTTTCCGAAATATCGTGGTCACCGTTTCGAAAAATGGTGTTTCGAGAAAAACGCGTTTGAAAGTATACCTGCTCCGTATACCTGCTTCGTTCCAGGGTCGTAACTTGTGAACCACTTCGAATATCGAAAAATCCTTTGGCACACATTTTCTACACATGTTGTAGATGTGATTTATGAAAAAAAAATCGATATTTTCGACCCGAGAAACTAGAGGACCGCCTTAACGTATTTCGCTCATTGATAAAATATATTGATTTTGAAAAAAGTCATCATTCGACTCTTACAACTAGGTCTTTTACCCCTTAAGTGATGGCCTTTGTTACTGTAGGTACGGCTGAGCCGCTATTTTGTATTTTTTTTCCGTGTACGTCAATACATGTTGACGTATAAGAATAAGCCCGCGAAACCGCATTTTGATTGCTTTTTTAGTTCTGTAAAAAAAAATCGCAAAAAAGTTCCATTTTTCGGTGAGCCACGTAGACGCAACGCCTTTAATAAATGTCAAACGCGGCGTGTTCGGTCACCAGTAGCGTCGAAACCGTCAGTGGCGTTGGAATATTACCTTTAATTACCTAGCGTCGAGGCGTTGCTGCGTCTTGATATTCATATAGAGGGTGTCCCAGAACTGCATGCGTTGCCTGAAATGGGGGGTTGGGGGGTGAAATTCTGAGTCGATTGATATGAGCATGTGTGGGTCTCAGATCAACCCCTGAATTATTATTAATGTTTAAAGGCAGGCCAATCAGGTGCGCCCGCCTTTAAAAATGAATAATAATTCAGGGGTCGATCTGAGACCCACACATGCTGATATCAATCGACTCAGAATTTCATCCCCAACCCCCCATTTCAGAAAACGCATTTAGTTCTGGGACACCCTGTATACATATATATATTTCAGTCTTTAAATATATATATATATATATATACACATAAACACACATTTCTGTGTGTAATTTTTTATGGGCACTTTTTATCTGATTCTACGTTCTCGGTCTTAATCGCCGCATTAAAAAGACGGATACCACTGTGATGATCCCCAACACTGTGCCCTCCAGTTTATCTTCACCTTTCTCTTAACCGCAGCGACAAAGTAACTAAAAATTATTCGAGGGTAGCTTTGAATCGTGATTCTTCACGAACTATAAGGATTCAGGGATAAAAAAAAGTCACCGAACTCACATCTCTTTGACAAGACCATCACTTATCTCCTGTGACAGGACCTTTTTTTTCCTTCGGTTTTGTTCCATCGTTTCCTTGGACTCGTGAATTTTTGATTCGTAAATATGTGCATCTTGACGGGATGTGAGGCGAAATGGAGGATGGCCATGGAGCAATCGGGAGGACGGAGCGATGGAAGAAAAAGTCTTGACAGGAAGTACATTAAGGGGAGGGCCGAGCCGAATGCGCGGGAAATCTTTTGCATTTTCGCTCAGCAATATTTATGGACTTGTACAACTTTTGTTCCGAGCACCCACGCGTTCTCGCGACAGAAAGTGAGTCTCTCTCTCTCTCTCTCTCTCTCTCTCTCTCTCTCTCTCTCTCTTTCTCGTTCACGAGCAATGGACCCTTACTCTCCTTCCCTTTTTTCGTTCCAGCCTCTTTCGTTTCATTCTTTTCCAGCGCTCCATTGAGAATGTTATATCGCGTCCCGCAAAAGCTCCTCTTCTTGGCAGAAGACTTTCTCCCCCTGCTCTTTTTCCAGCAGGTAAGTTGTGGCTCAAGGTGAGCGACTGGTTAAAAAAGTTTGTCCGGAATATTCCGCCTTTCCGGCCAATATTTTCTGCTCAAAGCTTCATGTTTTCGTTTCACTTCTCTCTCTCTCTCTCTCTCTCTCTCTCTCTCTCTCTCTCTCTCTCTCTCTCCTCTCTCTCTCCTTCTTCTCTTACCTTTTTCTTCGCACTACGTCCGTTGGCGAATGCGCGAAAAAGCCCGTCGAGATTTATCCTTCATTTATCACCATCGGGAGCGTGAAGGAAAAAAACGGTCCGCGAGCTTAACTTCACTCGTGAGAAACGATTTCTCCCTCTCTTCTTATTGAATTGTTCATTATCGTTTGAGAGTTTCTCTGTCGTGTTAGCAGCGTTGGCTGGGGTCAGTAGTCGGATCGGTGACCGCTCGGGCACTGGTAGTGCAAGGGATAGCGAAATACCCCAAGGAAAAACCCCAAGAACGTACGGAGGAACATTGCAACAAAAAAGTGCTTTTGGCAGTTCGCATTTCTGCCAGGTCAAAGTTAAGGAGGTTGGCGTGTTCGCCACAATCCAAGATTGAGTTTAAAAAAATATATAGGTTATTGTCTAGACTATACTGTGCCTTTACAATTTTTTTGAATTGTTCTCACGCAGATAAAAAAATAGTTGAATGTATGTAATTTTACGTGCGGTTAGGTGGGCAAGGCGTTTACCCTACGGGTGATCTAATTTTTGTTGGCCATTTAGCAACAAGATAAACTATTTCTAACAACGGATCAACGCAAAGTAAACCTTTGTAAACATTTAGAGAAAAAAATCATCTTGCCTATCGTAAACCATATATATATAAGGGAGCCCAAAGTGGGCACTCCAAGGGAAATAAATAAAACAGTTATAAAATGTCATATCCAAACAATTTTTTTTGCTATCGGGTGCTAAATTTATCGTAGTTCACATTCACACATTTCCAGTAAGTCTTCAAAATACAAATAATGAAACCATTTTCAAAACTCTGAGAAATGCCCGCTTTGCCCAGGGGGGTAGCCTAAAGCGGACACGGCTTCTGGGCAAAGCGGGCACGTAGTAGCCCTAAATAAGAAGAAAAGAGGGAATCATAGGGGGGAAAAAAGTATGAATGCATTCACATATTTTATTGCAGACAAATCATTATTATTATCATAAAAGAACAAAAAAAGTATGGTGTCTTCTTAACAGTCAGTAAACTTTATTTTTTTTTGGCAATCACCACAGTAAAGTCATCCAACACCAGGGTTAAGCAGTGCATGCATCATGAGCCCACATTTGACAGTCATTGCATTGAATCCATTCTTCGGTGGACGGATCTATATATGGTTCGTTGCATATAATGCACACGTAATTTTCCTTCCCTGTTGTTTTTTTTACCTTTTTAGCTATTCCTTACTTTTTAAATCCTTCTCAAGGCTCTCATCCCAAGAAGCTTGTCGTCTATTTCTTTTATATTTATTTACCATCTGAAAATAATACTGGACATCATTATAAGACGGCAACAATACCACTTTCAAACATATAAAAAAACATAGTTATAATAAATAATAGCGTTTAGGTGAGTTCCTACATGGATAAATAAATGGGAAAATTATTGAAATGAAGTCACATAGTCATCTTCTATTTTCGATTATTATCTTAATTTTACATTGTCATCTGTCATTGGAGCATATCGGACACGTGCTTGATTTCCTACGCAATAAAGATAAAAAAATAGGGAAATTATTTAAATAAAGTATCAACTTCATTTCCCATAGTCATTTTTTAAACTCGGTATAGCGGGCACGTGCTCGCTTTGCCCTGTTGGACCACTTGACGTTTTCATCAAACCTGACCAGAAAATGATTGGAATACATTCAAGCAAATATGAAAAAAAAAACAAAGTGAAATAGGCATAAAGCAATAGTACCATTTTAGTATCGATCTACTTTACTCACAAATATACAAAACACGATGGACATACTCTGCTTTTTTTTCAAAACCCATGGAATTTTATTTTTTTGCCACACGAGCCGCGCGTTCGGTCGTAGTTGAGCTTCGCGACTGTGGCATGTCGGGCGGGACGGGGGCAACGTCCTGCGTCGCGAAACCGCGGTAAGATTACGAATCTTGGCAGGCGAATGCAGAGCATTGCTGCCAACCTCAACGTCTGCGAAATTGCCGTATTTTGATTGGAGTAGAATAAAATCCATAAGTCGAACTTCCATAACCGAATATCCATAAGTCGAATATCCATAAGTGCCAATATCCATGAGTACGAATACCCATAAGTGAGTATGGAGTAGAAATGAGTGCAAGAAATGGCGGGAGGTAGAGGAAAAGTGAGTATAGAGGAACCCAAACAAACAATAAATAAACCCAAACAAACTCACTTATGGATATTCGACTTATGAATATTCGACTTATGGATATTCGACTTATGGATATTCGTACTTTTGGATATTCGACTTATAGATATTCACTTATGGATAATCGACGACAGTGGCCGTATTTCGGCAATACTTAAGAGGTTACTCCGACTTGTGATTCTGAAAAAATCGATTTTTTTTATTGCATTTTTTTGAAGTATAAGTATCCGGGCCCATACTTCTGTATGGGCCCGGAATAGATGACTCTATGTAAGTTTACAAAAAAAAATATTTTCTTCGTGTAAACTGAAATTGAAACTTTAAACGCGTTTTTCTCAAAATGGCATTTCTGAAGTCGGTGACCAAGATTACTCGAACACTAATGAATCGATCGTCTTGAAATTTTGCAGACTTATTTAATACATAAAAATGTAGTCTTTAATCGTTCGATTTTTTTTTTTTCGAAAAAAAACGGCCGTTTTTTTCGTTAAAATCGAACCATTAAATTTGACTGTCCGCCATTTTGTGAAAAATGAATATCTTTTAAAATCCTTCGATTAAAGACTAGTTTATACTTATATTTGACTAAATCCATCCGCATTTTTTTTTCAGATGATCCACTTCGCCGCAATGTTGGTCACCGCAAACCGTGTATATAAAAACATTATTTCATTGACGGCCATTTGCCACTAAACAATGCAATATTTTTCAATAAAAAAATTACTGAAAGTTCTTCGAGATGTGTTTTTTAAGATGGTATATTGGTCGATTAAAAAAGTTTTGTAGTTTTCTTTAAAAAAATTCATGAAAAAGGCCTTTTTTGCGCTACAAGTGGGGGTAACGCCTTAAGGGGCTATACCAATGTGAACGCTGGAAATTTGGGTGGTTTTCGGGAATTTTTTGGAAGAAAAGTACTGAATTAAATGTTTCGGAAAATTAAGAATAGATTTGGCTGGAAAATAAACCCAAATAAACCCGAACAAACTCACTTACCTCTACCTCCCGCCATTTTTGGCACTCATTTCTCCTCTATACTCACTTATGGATATTCGACTTATGGATATTTGACTTATGGATATTCACTTATGGACATTCGACGACAGTGGCCGTATTTCAGCAACACTTAAGGGGCTACACCAGTGTGAACGCTGAAAATTTGGGTGATTTTCGGGAATTTCTTGGAAGAAAAGTACTCAATGAAATATTTCGGAAAATTAAGAATATATTTGGCTCTATTTGACCCATATTACATAATTTTTTCATAGAAAAATATTGAGATCCAAGCGACTTATGCGCTGCCTTCGGAGGAGCCAAAAAAAGTTCCTCCACTGCTGACATGATTCCAGCCGATTGAGTAGCTGAAACCGAAAAAGGAAAAAATGTCGTTAAACTGGAAGGTATTTCCTGTACAATGACGTAGGATTTTCGAAAAATGTCAAAATCTAACAAAATGGCGCAGTTATGAAAAACGTCTGTTTTCTTGCCTATAAAATTGTCGTTTTTTTCAATGCCAAATCGTCAATTTTCATCCATTCAAAAATACTCTGCGTCACTGGAGAGTAAATATATTCAAGAGTACTCAGTTCGAATTGCAATTTGAGTTACAATCTCAGCAAATTTAAAAAATCTCATTTCGAGAAAAACGCGTTTAAAAATTTAACTATCGATTTTTGCAAGATATAATGATTAGAGATACGGCCTTGAAATTTTTACAGGATATTCTTCAAAGTATAAACTGTCGAAAAAGGCAAAAAAATCGATTTTTTAAAGTGTCACACTGGTATAGCCCCTTAATATCAATTACTGGTAATCATAACTGATCCCGTGACATAAATAAGCGTAATTATAAATGACTCCAAATTTCATCCTGAGTTGTATAAAACATTCGCTGATGTAGCTTTTTTGTAATAATCATCGATAATGTTATACTTTTTCAATTTGGTTGTAACACAAAAGTTTTTCTTATTTACGTAATAAAAATATAAAAATGCAGATTTTCGCCCTTTAATTACATATTTTATAAAAAATTAGCATCTACGGAATAAATTTACACCTCGTATGCATTGGTCTGAGGTTCATTGAACAAAAAAAAAAGTATAAACCGTCATTTGACTAAACTGGATCGCGTCATCCTTAATTCATCGTTGCTTCGATTGCAAAATTAATTGCATCAATTATAAAAAGCGTGTTCGTTTTTCTTGGCTTCAATCCGATTTGCTGGGTGATCGAGAATCAAAGTGCGGACTGAAGACCTGCCGGTTCGCTGCAGCACATTATTCCGCGTCTTGGAAAGCTCTCGCGTCGAGTGCGCGATGGAAAACGCTTGTTACCGCGAGGTGAGAAGTCAACGAGTGGCAATCGTCGATCCTAACGAGACGAACCGAACGTCGGGAACGCGGCGACGAGAGATCTCGAGGATCGGCTGCTCCAGACACACTACCAAAGTTCGTAATTTCTTCGAGTCCACGTCGAACGATGAAGCGAGAAGGAATCTCGGGCTATTGTGATGTCGTAATCAGCAAACTTCCTCGTAACTAGGCTATTTGCGTGCAAGTTCGTCGAATCGGTGATTGCTCCACAAAGGTCTTGATAATCTACCACGGGTTGTCGAGGGAAAAAACTCGAAGATTTTCCGCGAGTTCCTGCGAAGAAGTGAAGTTTTGTCCGAAACAGATCGATTATCAAAATTTTTTTTCTCATAAGAGTATTTAGTACAGTCGTGCTGTATATTGATATCGAAATTCTAGTTTGCCTAAAAATCGGGGTGCATGGTTATTTTTAGGGGATGAAAGGGGATGGGGGTGGATTAATACCAAAGTACAACCCCTACGAGGTCGGCGCCGGGAGACAAAATGTTCAGAAAAGTCCGGGCTTTATTTTTGTCTACAACACCGAAGTCGTGGAAGTTCATTTTGGGGGTGAAAAAGTGGGGTGAAATTTTGAAAAATCACTTTTAATCCGATAACACTTTAGAAAAAAAATCACACAATTTTTGTTCAAATGGAAACCTTGTAGCCCTTGAAAAGGCGCGTCGATCGAGCTTTTGATCATCCTCCTATAATATCTTCACCCCCCAAAAAATGATTGAAATATAAAACAAAATTGTTTATTGAATAAATAAAAAACAATCGATTTTTTTTCGATGGTTTAAATATACGGAATGTAGAGAATAATTTTCTCTATATTTTCGTTTCTATGGACCACCCGTGAATTTTGCTTTTTCCAACCCCTCTCGGAGGTTGAAAATTCAAAATGAAATTCTGGGAAAACTATTGACCGAAAATAAAGAGACACGAGTTTGGCGCTGTGGACAAAAATGTAACTGAGGGTTCAAGCTACAAATTGTTCCGCGGCGCCGAATTCGTGCGGTCAATAGTTTTCCGAGAATATCATTTTTTATTTTCAACCCCCGAGAGGGGTTGGAAAAAGCTAAATTCAAGGATAGGCCATAGAAACGAAAATATAGAGAAAATTCTTCTCTATATTTCATACATTTAAACCATACTCGAAAAATCGATTATTTTTTAGTTATTCAATAAAGAATTTATTTTGGTATTTCAACAATTTTTTTACGCGAAGATGTTATTGGAGAGTGATGATCAAATACACGATGTACGCGTCTGTTCAAGAGCTACAACGTTCCCGTTTGAACAAAAAGTGTACGAATTTATCCTAAAGAGTTATTGGATGAAAACTGATTTTTCAAAATTTCACCCCACTTTTTCACCCCCAAAATGTACTACCACGACTTCGGCGCTATGGACAAAACTAAAACACGGATTTTTTTCAACGTTTTGTCTCACGGCGCCAACCTCGTAGGGGTTGTAGTGTGACATTAATCCACCCCCATCCCCTAAAAAATCCGTGCACCCCGATTTTTAGACAAACTTGGATTTAGCACCCGCCACACTTACAGAAGCACCTGTCGAAAAACTGGCCTTCTAATTTTTTCAGATTACGGGTTTTCCAGCGACAGCACGACTGTACTAATTGAAGTGCTGGGGTCGGGATTTTACGCACAATTGATACGGAGTCTTGCAAGGCTTGAGTTTTTTTAAACGGAAAAAATATTTGTAACCTGTGGAGTTATTATTGCTTAAACGAAGTGCCGTTGTTGTTGCATGGCCAATTAGTGCAGTCGGTCTGGCAACTGGGGTAATCTGAAATGAAAAATTAAGAAATGTACTTTTAGCATAGTAATAAATACTTTTCATACAGCCAGTAGTTTTGGTATAATAACAAGGGCTTTTCGTATGGCCGGATAGTTTTTAGAAATTTTGAAAATTACGAAAATGACAAGCTGCAGAAAAAAGCTAATTATTTTTCCAGTAAAATGATTCTAATCATTTGTTATCAACAAATGTATAAACATACCAAAAAATGATCCAGTCATACGATATAAAATGTTATAAACTATGCTCCGTCCGAATTTGAAGCAACTCGAAGACGAAAAAGTGTAAATTCTAACGAAGCGGTTCGCTGTAGCGCAAAGATCTGACGTTTCACAAAAATCCTCATAACTCGGTGAATTTTTGGAATTTCCCCAAAATCTTTGTTGCAAAAGTCAACACCTTAGGCTATAAAACTAAGCAACGAAAAATCGTATTTTTTCGAATTTCAAGCTTATACAAACAAGCTATAGGGGTCCGTATATCCTGCGACGGGCCGAAAATGTATTTTTTTCCGATTTTTTTCATCCCCTAGATAATTTATTCGACATTTCGAAAAAGGGTATCTTATCAAGCATACATTAAACTTATTTCCTGTAAATCTTTTATTTCAAAAGATTAAAAATCAACCATATTATTCAGGCATAATAGAGCATCGGCATAAAAAATGTGGTCCAACGGCCGGATCGATAACTCGTCAATGGTTGGTTTAAAAAATAAAAATGGCGGATGAGGAAAAAGAGTGTAATTTGGCGAAATATTTACTTATATTCGAGGGCTTGAAATTATTATTTACTGAAATTTTAAAATTTACTTTATTTACTTTACTACTTTAAAATTATTAATACTAAATTTCCAACAACAATGGCTACTGCGATTACGGAAATTTTGGTTTTTGAAATTGAAAATTGGATAATTATAGCCAGAGGTATGATTCCGGCCAGGTCGAAAAAAGTCGTTTCGAGAAAAAAGCGATTGATAGTTTTAGTTTTCGCAAATCGTTGCGCTACCTGCCTTCACTAAATCGCTTGTAGTCCAGTAAAAGAGACGAAAATCCAGCACTTTTTAGCGTAGAATATGATTTTTTGACTGAAGGTAGATGGTTGCATACTGAAAGTAACCCCAATAAAATGTTGCCCCTCAGTTCGTCCCAACCCTAAGAAATAGGGGTTGAAAACTTAAAAATCGCCGTATCTCGTTAATTAATAGCCCGATGAAAAAATGTTTCAAACAAAAGCGCGCGACCACCACTGACCCAGAGAAGGACGCAGCGATGTGTCTACTCCGATCGCACACGCATCAACCCCGAATTTTCGAATCGTTTTTGTGCCGCTACTTTCAAAGATAGGGGGTTGGACGTCATGTATTTTTATACGAATTTCATTATTCCAAACAACTTTTGTTTGAAATATTTTTTGATCGGGCTACTAATTTATCGAGATACGGCGATTTTTAAGTTTTTAACCCCTATATCTTAGGGTTGGGGCGAGTTGAGGGTCAACATTGCATTACTTTCAGTATGCAACCTACCTACCTTCAGTAAAAAATTCATATTCCACGCTAAACAGTGCAGGGTTTTCGTCTCTTTTACTAGACTGTTGGTCAATTTACAATATTTGAAGGCGGGATGTACATTTAAACAGGAAAAAAATGAGCAATATAGAGGGATTTTTTTAACAAAGAAATAATTATTCTACAATTATCAACTTTTAGGTATACCTTAATAGTATATTTAAGTAAACAAAACAATTTTTTTAATTAATTCACCATCTGAATGACGGAGCTGTGGCAGAGTGTTACAGCAAGGGCGCCGCGGGAGTTGCGAATCGGCGTGCAGTCTAGCTTCCCGTAGACTTTGATTTGCAAAAAAATTCAAACATTTTTTTCAGTTAGGACATGTATAGTTTCTATGTGACGGTAATTAAAACGAAGAAAATGCAAATTTCAGAAATTAGTAGGCATTTACAAAAAAATCAACATTTCATGCAACATTTCTGTAAAATGTGGATTAAAAAAGTAGTTTTTTTTTAATTTTCAAAAAAATATCTCGTCAAGTAGAACGTACCAACATCATCGATATTTACAATTTAACAATTTCGATAATGCAGTTTTGAGAAAAATGCGTCTGAAGTTCACGCCCGCTCCCAATCCGGGCGGCGAGGCACAGCGTTGACGGGCTGTAACGTTTGAAGTTTTTCGAATTTCGCTTTGAAACTCCAGGAAAAATATTCTACATATACAGTTCTATCGTTAAAAAAAAGAAATCGATTTTTTGATCGTTGTTTGAGCGGATATACGCCGCACACGATAAAAAATCCCGCCTTAACTTGAATTTTTTTCGCATGTTCTTGAATATGTCAAATATCTATACTTTGATAAACTGCAAAAAAAATCGATTTTTATGCCCGTCACAGTAGAGTCCCGCCTCAAGGGGTTAGGCCACTCTAGCGGCCGAAAAATAGGCGTTTAGGGGATTTAAAAAAAAACTACAAAATAAATCGAGATTACAAAAAAGGGTGTTTATCATGCATATCAGTGACTGTATGCAATAACTTTTATGAAGCGATTAATTTCAAAATGGCGGCTGTGCGGCGTTCATCTCAAAACTGCATTTTTTAACCCTTAATAGTCACACTGGGTCCACGGGACCCAAACAAATTATTTTTGAGCGTTTAATTGTTTCCTTCTGCTTAATTTGTTCAATTGTTTCCTCTATATTTATTTAATCCAACCTGCGTTGGATGAAATAAATATACTTTTTGAAAAGTCCACAGAAACCGCTATGCCTATTTCAAAGTACATTTTTTCCAGATTATAAAACCATTTTTTTATAATTACAAGAATTACAGCAATTTTTGTAAAAAACAGTCATTTTTCACGTTTTTTTGCATAATTTTTTTGGATATTTAAAATTTAATTTTTGATTTCTAACCAATATCCTTGTATTAAACAACATTCAAATTATACCTGACCATTTTTTTCATATCTCTCAATGCATTATTTCATTATTTATAACAATTTAAAAACGCCTGGGTCCCATGGACCCAGTATGACTAAAACGTGATTCTAGCCAAGTGTGACTACAAAGGGTTAAGTTGGCCGGAAACATAACTCATACAATTTTCAACCGATTCACTTGAAATGTTGAATATATCTTGAAAAATACATTGTCTATGGAAGTACGTAGATTTTTTTTATATTGCATTGTTCATTTGTTATTGACAATTATCTGACGAAATTTTTCACTTTCCAAAAATTTGCCTGAAAAATCGTCAGATAATTGTCAATAACAAATAAACTATGCAATATGAAAAAAATTCTACGTACTTCCATAGACAATGTATTTTTCAAGATATATTCAACATTTCAAGTGAATCGGTTGAAAATTGGCTGAGTTATGTTTCCGGCCAACTTGAAAAATTCAGTTTTGAGATAAACGCTGCACAGCCGCCATTTTGAAATAAATCGCTTCAAAAAAATTATTGTATACAGTCACTGATATGTATGATAAACACCCTTTTTTGTAATATCGATTTATTTTGTAGTTTTTCTGAAAAAAAAATCCCCAAAAAGCCTATTTTATCGGCCTCTAGAGTGGTCTAAGGCCTTAAGTTACTATTTCAAGTACAAATTCATATTTATAATAAAAAATCGCTATTTTTTTCTGTTAGCCGACCAACTGGGCGAAGCGATGGGTGATGTCAAGTCAGCGACCAAAGCCCCTCCCCCCCGACCTTCCAGGCCCCAAGGAATTCGGATGACCCTAGAAACGTCGTCTGCAATTATTTTAACCGCAGTCTGTCAATTATTCGAAGCGTTTATCCATTCGGGCGACAGCCATGCGCGATTTCGGTTGACGATCACTGTGTTATTTTTCGGCCAGGAGCAATCAATGCAAATGCTCATCTAGATTTTCGGCGACGGGACGCGCGAGGGCCTCGCGCGCGGTGAAGTTATTACAAGGGTCTCGGAACGCCGCTGAGGATGCGTCTCGTGGGGCGAGGTATATAGCTGCGGTAAAATAGCCCGGCTACCGGTTCTTTTTTAGCTTTTAACGATCTACGTGTGTCACGACGGAGTGTGGAGTTGTTTTTTTTTACGAGCCCTTTCCTCGCTGCAGTCGAGGCTCATGGTGAACAGGTCGTCTCGTCGAAAGAAAACGACTGGCTGATGTGTTTTATACGTGGTGCACTCGGTCCACGAGGCTGCGAATATTACGAAGAAATTATTACACCTTAAGGGCGCTTAGGACGGCGCCAACGCTGGCTCAATCTACCAGCGAGATGCAATTTGTGCTCCTCGAATCGCGCGACGATAATCGCGTCGAACTCGCTTCCCATTAGAGCATGTTGAGCAGCCTTGGCCCGGAACAATAGCCGGATGGGTGACCGTTCCATCGCCCAAGGGCGAGGCCATACAGAAGGAGCATTGGAAATGAAATTCATTTTTCAATTTTTTCAGTTGGAGTATCATTAACTTTATTTTGTTATTTATTTTTATTGTTTTTTTATTTGTACGTAGGAGTATTTTTTATTTTTTGGAACATGAAATTATTTACCACTTTTGTCGATTTATTGCCTGAATCCTGTCAACTTTTTTTTTCAAATTCAAATAGGATCTATTTAAATCAAATAGTGTTTTTTCTTGTCTCAGGGCCTACGACGATCTGCTTTGTTTCAAAGATATGTGTTTATTTGTTTCAGCTATTTGAAAAAGATATTAAACATATTCAAATTGCATAAATAGAGATTTGCTTGCCATATACACCGTGATCCAAGATATTTAGATTTGTATTTTATTTTAATAGGTGTATGATACTGACCTTGAATGACCTTAAAGGACTTTAACCCCCTAATGTTTTTTATGCGGCTTGAGGTTCTCCACAAGATGGTTGATAGAAAAATGTACCATTCCATTTGAAAATTCAGAGGTGACCTTCACTGTGCGTCAGCGCCTCCAACGAGAAAAAAAAATGTTCGCGTTTGATGACCCCTTTCATACCGTACAACTTTCGTCTGGAATATTTTTTTGTGACGTCGATAATTACCGATTTATTTCGGGCAGCAGAGATAAAACGGACACCCTGTATATATAATTCCTCTCTCTCAATCCTCTCTACCCCCACCACCCTTTGATGTGTGTGTTGCAATAAAGACAGACCATTATTTCGATCAAATAGAAAAATGGTTGACTCTATGAAAATTGTATTTAATTTAAATGAAAAAAAAATTAAATAGAGGCATTTAGTGAATTCAACTGAATTGTTTTTAGAACAGATAAGATCAAATTACAGATTTATTACGATTAAATAAAATATTTAGTTATTTAACTAAATATTATTTAACTATTTATTGAACTAAATATTAACGATATTAAATAGATTTTGATGTGAATAAAGAAAACTATTTAAAATAAATCATTCCAATAATAGAATGTAATAGAAAAAATTTGATTTCGAGAAAAATCTAGTTAATATGAATTTAAAAAAATCAAATAGACGCGGTTAGTTAATATCAATAGAATTTTTCTGTCAGTGCAGGTACTCCTTTCCTTTAGTTCATAATCCAAGAACTTTTTTTGATTGACGGGAAATCTTCCATTGTAAGGGAGAACGCCTTTTCTTTAGAAACTGCTTTGTTCTCCAGCTGGAATATAAATTTAACAAACGACTCTCTGAGCCTTCGGATCATGGATTTCTTTCACTGCGTATCGTAAGCCTGCTCGGATTTAACGTTCCTCACTATCTCTCCCTGTCTTCGTCTCTCTCGCAGAGGGATCTGAAGGGAACTGAAGCTCCAGAGCATGAATAAACCAATGTTCTCTCTATCTCTGTCCAAAATGGAAAGACATAAGCTCCGATATGGTTCGCCACGTGCTATTAAACATCGAGCCGGACTCTCGTGAGCGATAAAACGATTAGAGCCGGTGTTACAGGCAGTGTCCGGGCGCCTGTCGATATACTTCCATATCGGCACCTAGAGCGAGAATTTACTTCGACCCAATCGGAGTCCGTTTGAGCCGACGTAACTCACTTTTTAAATTTCTGCAAGACGAAAAATGTCTGCAAGTTCTTCAATTTAATTCTAAGTCAATTTTTATTCCTGATCCTACTACTTAGATCGAAATTAATATTTCTTTTTGATTGCGCAATTTAATTCTAAGGTTATTTCCATTTCTGACCCCGAAGTTCAATTCTAAGTTATTCACATTCCATTTCTAATTCTGCAATTCGATTGTAAATTATTTTCCATTTCAGATTCCGCAATTCCATTCTAAGTCGATGTTCATTTCGGACTCTGCAATTCAATTCTAAGTTAATTTCCAATTCAGATTTTACAATTTAATTGTAAGATCTTTTATCAGGCACGTATAGAAATGATTGAATGAGCAAGGCCAAAGGAGCTCAAAGGAGTCAAGGTCACTCGACCGCCACTCTTAAGGGGTCTTCTCACTTTAGACGCTAAAAAAGGCTATTTTCATTATTTTTTTGATAGACTTATATTATAGATATTGATAAAAAAAAGTTGGTACACTTAATAAATACATTGTCGAAATACATATTGAAAAATTATTTATTCAAGTCACTATTTATAGACGAATATGGTAGTTGAAAAAATGTCCTAAAAAAATTTTAGGTCTGCGCTGTTGATGAAATCTCGGAGATGGATCATCCGAAATAAAAAAACCAAACGGTTTTAGATTCAGTATGTTATTGGCTATAGCGCATATCCTACGATTTTTTATATATGCAAAAATAACAAAATGGCGGATATTTTTCGAAACAAAAAACAAAAAACGTGTTTTTTTCACCGTTTTTGGCAAAAAAGCAAATATCAAAATTGAAAAAAATCCTTGATATGCGCTATAGCTATAGTTGTAAAGAATATGTGGTTAAAATTTCATAAAATCGGTTCAGTAGTTTCGAATATTTTACCAACAAGCCGTCGAAAAACGATGTTTCGAGAAAAACGCGTTTAAACTTTGTTTGGGTTACATAAATACATTAATTTTTTTTAAATGTATTTCGAAAGTGTATTTATTAAGTGTAACGACTTTTATATCAATATTTATGATATAAACCTATATAAAAATTAATGAAAAGAGCCTTTATTAGCGTCTAAAGTGAGAAGACCCCTTAAAACGCTGCTTTTTAGCTCCGAGAGTGCTCCCTTTCGGGTCGCGTCACTCCAGCGATCTTGGCATTGCAATTGAACGCACAAGTGTGTTCATCACCGATTCCTCGTCGAGTAGATTCGACTCTCGGAAACAAAAGATTTCAGTGACCCGGATAACGCGCGGCTCGAGGCAGCGCCTGAAATAATCTCGACTGCTCTCGCACGGCTGGCCGACGAAAAAACGAGCAGGAATATATGAGAAAAGTGCAGTGAGAAGCTCTGTTCTTCATTTCGTCGTGAATCCGATGGAGCTTCGGAGAAGAACACGGCGACGACGAGGACGCGGAGAACAATTCGGAAATACGGTAGACCGGACGTTCGTGACGGCTGCCCTGGTTCAGTAGTTTCCCGCCCTTTTTGTTTAAAGGGTCTGTATAAGCTTGACATTTCGAAAATACGATTTTTCGTATACAACCGAGTTTTATAGCCTAGGGTCTTAACTTCAATTTGCAACGAAGGTTTTGCAAAAATTCCAAAAATTTACCGAGTTATGAAGATTTTTGTGAAGGGTCGAATCACCCGACTGCGACTCACCCTTATTTTTTTGCGTCTTTCTCGTAACCATGAAAGGGTGTAAGTCGCACCTCAAAATCTCTTCGTCTGGACTCGCTTCAAATTTGAACAGAGCACAGTTAATCACATTTTTATCGTAAGGCCTGAGGATTTATCAATATGATGATCCATTCGTTAACAATAAATTGTTAGAATTTTTTTTAGTTGCAAAGTAATTGGTACCTACTCAACGAGCCCATTTCCACCCCACATTGAAAATTATACAATGCCACCGGATTTACTGACAGTCTCGACGCTTTTTAGGATTTCGTGGCCACTGGAAACCCCCACAATTTCTGCACGTCCATTCGTCATCGCGGAGTCCCCCTGTCGTTCCTACACCCCCGACCCTTCGGCTTAAAAACCTAAAACAATTCCCGAAAATTATTACATTGTAGTGTGCATCGGTGGAACCCAATAAAAATGAATTTTTAAAAATTCCCAAAATGTTATTTTGATTCTTTTTTAGGATCCTCATTTAACGATGCAAAAACTAAATCCGTAAAATATGATTTTGAATGAAAATAAAAGTACAGAATTCAAAAGACTGTTCGTTCCATTCCAACGATGCAAACATCAACCCCATCGAAAATTAGAATTCACCCAGTATTTTCAAGTAAAATCATTGCAGTTGGCATAAAATAATTAGTTTCGGAAAAATAAAAGAAAAACGATTTTACATTTGACAAGGTTCTTCCGCCACATTGTCGACACTGTTCGAAAAACAAGTACATGTCAAATTTCAATTGTTATCGCTGTTTGCGAAATATTATTAGATGAATGACATTTACAAGGCAAACGCTTTTTAACGGGAGATATACACCCAGATGGTCGAGGTCGAGGATTTAGAAGCTATGAACATACCGTCGACCGTAGAAGACCTACACTATGGGCCTGGTATCGATGATTCCATGTAAGTTGACAAATTTCTTGATTGATTCATTACCAAATTTTCAAACGCGTTTTTCTCAAAACTACGTTTTTCAAATCGGTACCCAAAATTTCTCGAAAACCAATTAACCGCTTGCCTTGAGGTTTTTTGCGGTTATTCTATACACCATTATCTAGTACTTGTCATAGGATTTTTTTCCGTTACTTAGTTTTTCTTTTATAGGCAAAATAACAACTAATTGTTCGCCCAAAAATCACTATTTATGTTCAAACGTCCGCCATTTTGTCATAAATCGACATTTTCAAAATCGGCTATGACAAGTACTAGATTATATTATCTAATTTAATAATCTTCTTGGTTTTTTTTCAGATGATTTTTGAAGAAACTCCAGTGGGTACCGTATACGCAGATTTTTTTACGACGCTCCAAGGATCATACAATATCCTTGTATATTTTTGATATTTTTAAATAAAGAGAATTAAACATATTTTTAAATGCATATACTTTTAGATAATTAAAACTCCAATCCGAAATTTCAAATAGTTTTCCTTGAAAAAATTCACAACAATGACCTTTTTTCCTGCTCCTAGGTGTATATCTCCCCTTAAAGCAGTGAAGTTTCAATCCAGTATGACAATTGTACCTACCAAGCTAACTCACCGCAAATTGCACCTTGTGACGGGCCGAAAAAGTTCGTTTTTACGAATTCGTTTCGTCTACTAACTTATTCATTTAGCATTTGGAAAAAAGTTATGTTATTAAGCATACATTAAACATATTTTGCGTAAATGTTTATGTTAAAAAAAATTGATAACCTTATTGAGGTATAAAGAGCCTCTGTATAAAAAATGTAGCCCAACGGCCGGATCTATAACTTAACAATGGTTGCCTGAAAAATACAAATATTTTTTTTTATAATCTATATCAATATAGTACTTTTTCCATCAAAACGTAGCAATTTTTCCCCAAAAAAATCCATAAAATGACGGGTGTTCAAAACAGGAAGTGTAATTTTGGCGAAATTGTTACTTATATTCGGTGGAAGAAGATACTAAATTTTGAAAAACGCTTGCGTACAACGATAGCTACTGCAATGACGAAAATGTTGGGTTCTTTTTAATTGAAAATCGGATAATTGTAGCTAGAACTATGATTCAAGTCAGGTCGAGAAAAGTCGTTTCGAGAAAAAACCCGATTGAAATTTTTAGTATGCGTACATCGCTGCGCTATTTGCTCTCACTGAATCGTCTGTAATTTGATCAATTTTTATCATTTTAACGCGGTCCTCTAGTTTCTCGGCTGTTTTTTTACGGCTTTTTCAATAATTTTTTACGGGCAAAGCATCGAAATAGTCAATCTCATTGTTTTTGCATAATCTTTATTAACATTTAAATAAGCTTTACAAAGGGGGTAGCCGGTTAAGGGGGGTCTGACGGCCCCCACCGAGTTTGATCGAATCGACCCAAAAACCTGAAAGAGGGCTGAAAAACAAAATTTTAGAGATATTTTTTAACCCCCTAAACCCTTATGAAAACACCATAATCGCAAAAAATGCGTTTTTTTTATGTTTAATTTTTTTTCGAGCTTTCAAATGCATTTTAAAGCGGTTTTAACACAACCAAAATTTTGTTTCAGATGTGTAGACATGCCCTGAATTTTTCCAGATTTTTTCGTAAAGTTAAATCATGTGCAACATAATTTTAATGGCATAAAAACCGTAAAAAATCGTCATTTTTTGTATTTAATGCTATGGTTTTTATTGACGTATTAATGGTAAAAAATCGTGCACCATAGCATAGAAAGCTACTATCTTCCTCTACAAAATGACGCTAATTGGGCTCAATTCGGTCGTCTCTAGCGTCCGAAAATCAAACTTGAATAAATTCCGTTTTTATAATTTGAGCATTTTCAGTTACGAAAATGACACAAAATCATATTTTTCAATTATTTTACTTAATAAAAGTACATTTTGGGGTTTCTGAGGTCGCCGATTACAAATTTGATGTCAAACAGCTAACAAAAAAAAAAATTACACATGTCATCAAATGAAAATGGTATTTGCTATTTCGGTTTTTTCAATAATTAAAAGTCATTGTATTTTAAAAAATCTATTTATTTATAATAATATTACATACATTCATCTAATATATACATTAAACAGACACAAGTAATACATACATTGCAACATGATTGTTATGTTGTTAATCTTCGTCACTGTGTTCTTCAATAACAGGTTCGACATTATCAACGTGAAATAGATTCGTTAGAATTTGAGCTGGGCGGATGATTTTGGACAAATACCGTGCATGACTTAAAAAGTAAATGATTGTTGCAACGTGGGCACAGCAACCAACAGTTCTTAGCCCATTTGCACAATCACATACGTAGTTTTTTATACCGTTATATCCAATACTGTTAGGGTCGTACTGAACGTAACATCTGTATACTTTCTTGTTTATATGTCTTGATTTAACTTCACATTTCAAAATGGTATCGTCCTCCAACAAGTATTGCATATTCAAAAGTCCTTCTTCGGTATACATTTCAGCTAAGTATGAAACAGTTTGCGATAACTGGTACGAGCCAGTGAAAAGGATCTTCAAATCTTGCTCTGTCATTTCCGGAAAGTCTAATACGTCATTTGATGTTAACGGTTTGAAGATCCTTTTCTTCCTATTCCAGTTTTGTTCTTCCACAACTTTCGCTAAAGAATTGTCAACGTCTTTTCTTTTCAACATTTGCTCGGCAATTTGATCTTGTAAATCGGTATCGCAATTCAGTCTTTTTCCAAACTCATTAACCAAAAAATTCGCTACTTTGCAATAAAGCATCGCTGAATCCAACATGTTGTTGTTAAACTGATTATGCAAGAGTTTGAATTTACTACCGATTATACCGTGGACAGCCTCTACCACCCACCTCAATTTCGTAACAAATCGACTTTCGTTTGCTTCATTTGTTGGAAGTTGCTTTCTTTTGCCTTTCAACGCTGGCATCAACACAACGAACCCTTGAGATTCTAACCAATCTTTGACGTCTCTGAACCCCCTGTCAAGTATAAAAACATCCCCTTTTTTGAGGATTGATCTCAAGCCGTTCGGATCACTTAGTACATGTTGTAAGATTTTCGCATCATTCACAATTGCTTCGTACGGTCCGTAAACATCTATTACATATCCATCTGTGGCACAAACTGTGAAGGGTTTACAGAGTGGACACTTTTTCTGACCAGAGAAAGATTTTTTTTGGTAACAATTATTACTACTTTTTTGGTGTCGAAGGTATGAACCATCAGCAATCAAGAGCAGGCGATCTTCAAATCCGTGTAATTTTTTTACGTAAGGCGACGTGTGATTAGCAATTAAATCTTCACGAGAACATGCCCGAGCTCCGAAACGAAGTGGAAAGACGTCTTTCGCGAATGAATCCAAAACCGATTTGCAATAAGCAGATACTAGTTGTTCAGATTTGATATCGAAAATTGACGCAGTGATTGTGTTGGAATTTCCAGTTCTTAATTTAAAAAGGAATATTAAAAGAGCTTGATTAATACTGCGATTTTGAGAATTTCGCAAAGTGACCAACATGTTTTTTAGAGTCTTGATTTCTGCAACTGTGTATCCAGTTAGCGATTTTATGCGCTCTGCCGATAAATTGTAATCATCTACTCTGTCTAAAATACTGTTGTCGCATTTTTTGGACAGTGCATCCAAAAATAATGCCAACTCTTGAGAACTGATAGTACAAGTATTCGAAAATATTTTCAAGTTTGAAATTTCGTCAACGTACATACGTTCACTGATAAGATGTACAGGACAACAGCGATTGCCTTTTGGAATGAAAATTCGTGAACTTATAAATACCTGTAACCTCGCTTTAAACGGAACAACCGGAGATGTCGTAATTGGAGTAAGACATACGCAACAACATTTGTGAGTCGCGGTAACTCTGTTGAAAGGCATCTCGATCATTTCATAGTCCGGTTCTCTTGGACGAAGAACGTAAGGAGGGTCCTTAGAAGATTGTGATGACTGTCCTGTGGAAGATCCAGACTCCGACCGTGACAATTGTTGCGAAGACTGTTCCGAAGATTGTTCTGTGTCATCTGATACTGTCAAATTGGAGAGTGTTGATGAATGTCTCTCTACAGGATCGACAGAATTTTGTTCGCGATCAACATCTGGCAGAGGATTTTCCTCGGGATTGACGTTTGGCAGAGGATTTTCTTCGGGATTAAAATCCAACTGAAGATTTTCTTCAGGATCAGAATCACTGCTCGTCGATGGTGAAACCGTTCGGGATTTAGCGATTGCGGAACGACACAGATGACATAAAACGTCACCTTTCTCTACTCGTTTACCTAGTAGTTTAGTATATAAGTGTACGTCATCATCTGAAGAAATGGACTTCTGTTTTCCGGTATCATAACGCAACAATCTGTTGCATCTTATGCACCTTTCACCAGCCGTACATTTTCGTTTTTTCGGTGGCATCGCACAGTTTTTCCTAAAGAAAAAAAAAGAACATTGTTATTTTTTTTATTATGATTAACAAATTATTTTTTTTTTTTGAAAAAAATGAAAAAAGTAACTGAAACCCGGAATAAAAAAAAACCATAATTAAAAAAACAAATAGAACAAAAGTAACGAAAATCGAAAGTACATTAAAAATTGTAAATCAAAACAAAAAAAATGTTGAAAACATCGGTAAACAAAACAGAAATAAATTATTGTATTCCAAATCATTTTTTTATTGAAATATCGTTTCGTCTTAGTTTTGTTTTTTTTTTGCTTTTTTTAAATTCTTTTCATGTGAGTGAACTAAACAACAACTTGAAGTTGACGGCCACCTTCTGTACGATTTCAAGTCGACTATGAGGCAAACGATTGTAGATTGAGGTTATGATTATAAATCAATTTTTATGTTGATTGATATTTAAATTGATATTCAAACTCACCTTAGAATACTGCTTCAATCACTTCGTGTTGAGATAGGCAGGTTAAACGATAAATTAAAAAAACGCTGTTAACAAAACAAATAGATTTGTTTAACGGAGCAGAGCGCGTCGCATGACGTGTGTACTGGACGGCGGCTGAACACAGAGAGAAAGAGAGACCGCGTGGAGCGGGGTTCTCGATGCGTCAGTGCGTAGTGGGCATTCGCAGTACCGTGCGGAGGGGCATACGAGCCTAAGGCCCACGTGGGTACGGTGGCCTTAGGCACTCGGGTACGTGGCTTAATAAGGTACAAGTTGGGATTTTCTCCGCCAGGTGACAGTTTAGTCGGGGAATTCCAAATTTTTTTTCTGAATAATACGTAATTTTTTGTTTGTTAATATAACTATTGACAGCTGTTACGATTAAAAATTCGTGTATAAGAATGAATTTATAATCAGCGACCTAAAAAATCCTTATTAATATCGTTCCCATAGCTTTTTTAAAAAATTTCAAAAATTAAAATATTTTTTCTTCGTTTTGACAGCTGTCATGTGACAAAACTAATTTTTGACATCAAATTTGTAATCGGCGACCTCAGAAACCCCAAAATGTACTTTTATTAAAAAAAATAATTGAAAAATATGATTTTGTGTCATTTTCGTAACTGAAAATGCTCAAATTATAAAAACGGAATTTATTCAAGTTTGATTTTCGGACGCTAGAGACGACCGAATTGAGCCCAATTAGCGTCATTTTGTAGAGGAAGATAGTAGCTTTCTATGCTATGGTGCACGATTTTTTACCATTAATACGTCAATAAAAACCATAGCATTAAATACAAAAAATGACGATTTTTTACGGTTTTTTTGCCATTAAAATTATGTTGCACATGATTTAACTTTACGAAAAAATCTGGAAAAATTCAGGGCATGTCTACACATCTGAAACAAAATTTTGGTTGTGTTAAAACCGCTTTAAAATGCATTTGAAAGCTCAAAAAAAAATTAAACATCAAAAAAACGCATTTTTTGCGATTATGGTGTTTTCATAAGGGTTTAGGGGGTTAAAAAATATCTCTAAAATTTTGTTTTTCAGCCCTCTTTCAGGTTTTTGGGTCGATTCGATCAAACTCGGTGGGGGCCGTCAGACCCCCCTTAACCGGCTACCCCCTTTTTTGAAGTCAAAATATATAATAGAATAAAAGTTATAGTGGCCGACAGGAAGACATCAAGTAAAAGAGGTGCTTGACGGTGACCAAGATTGCGGCTGTTCTGCTTATCTGAAATCAAAAAACCAAACGGCATTTTAATCTTCATATTTAAGACTAGCGATTGAACTAAAGTGAGTTCTAAATTACAAAAATTGACTTTTTTTATACACTTTTGAAAATTACATTCTATTTTTTACTCATTTTTTCTTAAGTTTTTCGCTCGTACAAAAAAAACTATCGAAGCAATCATGATAATCCTAGTTCAATCGCTGGCTTATAACATATTAAAGATGCTGTATAAATTTGAACAAGATCGGTGCAGTAGTTTCTGAAATATCGTGGTCACCGTTTCAAAAAATGGTGTTTCGAGAAAAACGCGTTTGAAAGTATACCTGCTCCGCATACCCGCTTCGTATACCTGCTCCGTTCCAGGGCCGTAACGTGTGAACCACTTCGAATATCGAAAAATCCTTTGGCACACATTTTTTACACATGTAGATGTGATTTATGAAGAAAAAAATCGATTTTTTCGACGCGAGAAACTAGAGGACCGCCTTAACTTGACATTTTTTCACCTGTTCTTGAATATGTACACTTTGAGAAAATGCAAAAAAAAACTATTTTTACCCGTCACAGTGATGTCTCGCCTCAAATTTCAACGTTCATAGTATTTTTTAGATTTATGGGATTTTTCTCGTACCATAAGAGCTTAAGGGATGAAAGTAAGTCTCGACATAAGTGTCGGTCAGGCGAGGTCGCCTTCCTCACGGCGATCTATCAAAGGACCAAACGGCAGTCCCTTTTCCAGCCACACCCACCCACACACACACACATCCACACCGGTTGGAGGTACGTGAGCAATTCCGACGCTTTCCATTCACCGTCGACTCAATCGCCTCGTCCGACCGACCGATTCATAAGAATCCTCCGCAGGGATGAATCGTCCTGAGAATTTACCAGCATTGCCGATTCCACCCGTCATGTGGGTCGCCTAAAACTCTTGCATACACGCAAAAATCGCGGCGGTGCGGACAACCGGTCGAAAAATCGCGACTAATTTTCCGGAAATCACTTGCGAGCTCCACAAGGCGCAAGCTTGAGGCCCAAAAGATCAGTCGATTTTCAAGATTTTTTTCTGATGAGAGTATTGGGATGACGAGGTCGTGGATTTACTCACAATTCATACCCAGCCTTGCCGAAATTGAGTTTTTTTTTTCATTAAAAAATATTCATAAGCAATGCAGTTATTATTATTTAAACGAAGAGCCGTCGTTTCGGCACGGAGAAATTGATGTAGGTGGTAGTGGCAACTAACATGATCTGAAAGGAGAAATTAAATAATTGGCTCCTACAAGTAAACATCACATCAGTGTCCACCTTCGATTTTGTTGAAATTCATATTTATGATAAAGTATTGAGAACTAGACACGTGTTTTTTTTATCGGCGGAAAAACGGCTTTAAGGGGGGGGGGGGAAACTACCACTCAAAGAAAGGCATCTCCCCTTGATTTAATTTTTTTTCAATACTTCTATAGTGGATTTTGCATCACCTTAAAGTCTTGGTTTTTGTTTCATTCAAATTGGTGGACTGCATGTGGGTGAAACGGCGAAATCATTCCTCGACATGCTTTTCTTCGAGGGGTGGGTTCCACCCTTGAGGGGCCATAGCGGTGTGAACGCTGAAAATTTGGGTGATTTTCGGGCTTTTTTTTGGAAGAAAAGTGCTTAATTAAATATTTCGGAAAATTAAGAATATATTTGGCTCTATTGACCCATATTAGATAAATTTTTCATCGAAAAATATTGACATCCAAGCGACTTATGCGCTGTCTTCGGAGGCGCCAAAAAACAGTTCCTCCACTGCTGACATGATTCCGGCCGATTGAGTAGCTGAAACCGAAAAAGAAAAAATGTCGTTAATCTGGAAGGTATTTCCTGTACAATGACATAGGATTTTCGAAAAATATCAGATTATCACGAAATGGCGTAGTTATGGAAAAAAGTCTGTTTTCTTGCCGATAAAATGGTCGTTTTTGACAATGCCATATCGTCAATTTTCATCCAATCAAAAATATCCTACGTCATTGTAGAGTAAAAATATTCAACAGTACTCAGTTCAAATTTCAAGTCAATCGAATAATTGCTTTTTGAGTTACAATGTCAGCTAATTTGAAACATCTAATTTCAAGAAAAACGCTTTTGAAGATTTAACTATCGATTTTTGAAAGTTAAAATGATATTGATATAAATGATATAAATAATAATGATATTCTTGAAAGTATAAACTGTTGAAAAAGGCACAAAAAATCGATTTTGTGAAAGTATCGCACTGGTATAGCCCCTTAAAATCGTTTTTCCGCCGATGAAAAAAGTTCGTGTCTAATACAGTGCTTGATCGAAATACTAAAACTTTCCTATGACCGGATACTTTTTTGTTATTTTGATAATTATGAAAATGAAAAGCTGTGGAAAATACAGTTCGATTTTCAACCAATAAAAATAACTTCAATTGGTTGTTAGTACCTGGATAAACATATTTACAAAACTATCAGTCCGATAGAAAATATTACGAACTATGCTCCGTCCGAATAGATTTTGAAATACGACTTAAACCCTATTATGAAACACAGTCTTGAATTTTTTTAAACTCAAAAAAAAGGGAAAATCGCAGTGGGCGATCGCTCTTTCCACAAAAATCACAACTCGGTCAATTTTCCCAATGTTTACGAAATCTTTGTCTCAAATCGAAGTTGACAGCCTCGCTTATAAAACTATGCAACAAAAATCGTATTGTTGAAATTTCAAGCTTATACAAAGCCCTTGAGTATACAGCCACAACGTTAAACATACAGATATCTCAGTTACCAAGAAGCACGTGCCGCGGTGAAAATTTGCTGGTGCAATTTAGTCGACTTTTCCCCAAGCGATTCAATGCCTCCAATTTCTATGCACTTTCCCGTTTATTGCTCAACCGTTCAGCCACAAGTCCGTAGCATTTGAGCGACGTGTAGTACGTACCGGAACATACGTAATGGCCAGTGTACCGAAATTATCTTGGGTACGAGGTATTTTGCTAGTACGGAATGCAGCATGTATACGTTTTGCATCCATCGGATTAATGTGTACATATATATTTGGCGTGAGTTTACCCACAGGATTGAATAATACTATACGAGCAAATGCAGAGAATTCTCTCTCTCTCTCTCTCTCTCTCTCTCTCTCGCTCTCTCCCTCTCTCTCTCTCTCGCTCTCTCCCTCTCTCCGACACATGCTTTTGTTGCAACAAAATGTCTTCTTCTCTCTCGTATCGCTCTCAGGCTTAGGATGCGGCTGCAGCTCTCCAAACGATCCAATATTAATTCAATGCGTGTACTCGTAAATGCGGAATTCTCTTTGACGAATATGCAAATCAAGTAGGGACACCGATGATTGTGGAAAAAATTTCCCACCACAATTCGAGTGCAGAAGCTTATTATTCAAAATTTGAATGAAAAAATAAATATGCGATGTCATTTCACGTAGAAAAGACATAATATCCATCCGAAAATAGTGAAGTATTGGAAACAGTATTATTTCGTGGGTATAATAATAACAATACTACTAATAATACATGAAAATAAGAGAATAAATCAGAATGAATTAAAATAAATAAAAGAATATATATTTAAAAAATTAACAAATAAGTAAAAAAAATTGAAATGCACTAAAGGAAAATGCCCTCGCAGATGTACAGTCGATCGCCGATTGTTGATAACAGATACTGGGCCTAACGTGTGAAGTTAAAAAAAAACTGATTAAGGCGTTACCCGCACTTGTAGCGCAAAAAAGGCCTTTTTCATGAATTTTTTTAAAGAAAACTACAAAAAAATTTTAATCGATCAATATACCATCTTAAAGAACACATCTTGAAGAACTTTCAGTAATTTTTTTATTGAAAAATATTACATTGTTTAGTGGCAAATGGCCGTCAATGAAATAATGTTTTTATATACACGGTTTGCGGTGACCAACATTGCGGCGAAGTGGATCATCTGAAAAAAAAAATGCGGATGGATTTAGTCAAATATAAGTATAAACTAGTCTTTAATCGAAGGATTTTAAAAAATATTCATTTTTCACAAAATGGCGGAGAGTCAAAGTTAATGGTTCGATTTTAACGAAAAAAACGGCCGTTTTTGGCTATAAAACGGCCATTTTTTTTTCGAAAAAAAAAATCGAACGATTAAAGACTACATTTTTATGTATTAAATAAGCCTGCAAAATTTCAAGAAGGTCGGTTCATTAGTGTTCGAGTAATCTTGGTCACCGACTTCAGAAATGCCATTTTGAGAAAAACGCGTTTAAAGTTTCATTTTCACAACGGATTCTTCTCTTTCAACGCTCATATCTCAGTCAATTTTGTTCGGATCGACTTGAAATTTTCAGGACATATTCTCAGATACTTATACTTAAAAAAAATGCCATAAAAAAAACGATTTTTTCAAAATCGCAAGTGGGGGTAACCCCTTAAGGTAATCAAACAATCTTACACCTGAACGTTCTCGGGCACCAATTAATCCACTACTACTACCACTAATTTTGGTTCGATTTCTGTTTGGATATTTTTGGATAGTTTGTGCAGAGTGTCTCAAAATGATCTTACATTGTAATTTATTATTATTATTTTTTTTAAAGCTTCCATCTGTACAGGGTCCTTTCCCCTTAATACATTCCCCACCATATTCCACTTTATCATTCATCGTTTGATCACTGACGGCGGGCTTGTCCAATTTTTGTTGTTCGTTCGAATCGATCTCGTCAATACCGATGTCGATGAAAAATCGTCCGCTGATCACGAGTCTTCTAGTCCCAAGGTGTCGGACGCGAAACATTTCGTCCAGCCTGGTTATTAGACAAAATATGTCGGCCTGAGTTAAATTAGAGCTGGGGAAAGAGAGGACCCGAAAGTGACCACGAAATTGGTCGAAATGAGATAATTCGATGCCATGAGATTCGAAATTATTTTGAGAATTTTTTTTCGATAATTTCTATAGTATCACCGAGTGAGGCGTCAGTACACGCATTGGTGTTTGCTTTGCGTAACACTCGAGGAAACGTCACGTCAAAGACGAAGGGACGTTGAACCAAGAAGGATTCGGGCTGACGTGTATAGTCGTTCTGTCGAGTTACGCGCCAGCCAAACGTCGTAGTTTCGCGCGGTGTAACTACGCGTATACTCCTGCACTTACCGCAAACCGGACGTTTTTTCCTTTGTCGAGCGGTGGGTCGTTGATCGCGGAGTGAATTTTTGTTTTATTCCAAACGCCTTCTGCATATTCCTGTGAACAATGGATCTGCGGAGGATCTCGATTCACGGGTTATGCCTAGTTGTAGCCATCAAAAAGCAGCTCATTTTTGGAATTTCCAAAATAGAAAATCGTGATTATAAATTTCTACAAAAATTAGCTATTTGCAAAAGTAGCATTTGAAAAACACTGTAATTTTCTTTGTGCAAAAATATTTAATTATAATCTTATTGTAATTATATAATTTAATTATAATAAGTTCTATTATAATTATGTATTATTATAAGTATATAATTTAATTACAAAGTGTATTAGTTTAAGCTATGGTTAATGGAAGGAATTTCCGAAATATCAATAGAAAACAAAATGGCGCGTGTTCAAAATAGGAGGTCTGATTTTTGCAGAAAAAATGAGGCTTTTTCGTTTATCAAATCGAAAGTATACATCGGAAAAAAATCCTTCGATCAATTACCTTATTTCCACAGCTAGAAAAAGCCCTGAAAAATTCTGAGAGATCTATGCAGTTGTTTTTGAGGTATTTTCCTCACTAGCTTTAAAAAACCTACATTTGTGAAAAAAGCGTTTAAAGTTTCGAACGACGCTCCGAGCGTTTCGACGGGCGTCAACATATCAGCCTATAAGACAGTCAATTTTGATCCGGTCACTTAGAAATTTTCAACGAACGTTTACAAGAAGATATACCGTCAAAATTTATTGCTTACAAAAAAAGTGATTTTTCGACTTTTACAACTAGACTTAACCTCTCAATGGTAGAGTTGACAAAACGTCGAAAGAATAAAAATAAAAAAGTTTACATTCGAAAATGATGTAGCGCAGGATCGCTTGTGCGGCTTTAACGATTATTAATTAAGCACAAATTTGCGTAATGAATGTATGGTGATGCTGATCGGTCCCCGGTGTGTCGGCTTTCTCTCTCGTCATCGGGCTATCAGGGGTGGGTGATGATAATCCGTGACCACGCACCTCCTGACACATCCCTCTCCCGCTATCAATCTGTCTGTCTATCTCTCTCCCTCTCTCCCCCCTCTCCCTCTCGTTCTCGCGATCATCGAGGTGTAAACTCATTAACCCAGTTCGAGTCAGTGGACATCCATAATGCGGTATGTACTCGCGGTCTCGCGTTTGAAAATATCCCTTATTGAGGTGGGATATATTCTCGATATCACGCACACCATCAGCGAATGAACCGCGAGATACTGAGGGATAGATATATAGATAAATCGCAGGGAGGGAAAGAGGGAAAATGAGGGAGAGCGTGAGAACGAGAGGACGAATGAGAGGAAGAGAGAAGGATAGCAGGAGAGAGAGAGAGAGAGAGAGAGAGAGAGAGAGAGAGAGAGAGAGAGAGAGACGGATTAAGACTGGAGAGCGAAAGCTCGAGCTTAACGCGGTTTCCATCGTGGGAAAGCGGTTTTCGCCAATAAACCGTACAAATCGATAATGTACACGAGATAAATCGATACGCAAGAAATTAATATCTCCCATATCTGGATCAATTCTTTTCTGATAGACGATATCAGGTTAAAGAACCGCAAGGATCATTCGATTCGACTATACCAGCGGTTCTCAAACTTTTTTGGCAACGTAACCCTTTTAACACACTTCATATTTTACGGAGCCTGAAAATAAGCAAAACCTGGTTTTATATTTATTTTTTAATGAAAATCGGGGGATTTTACGATTTCCGGGGCGCCAAGTTTTGACCGTCGATTCCTGATATTTGCATAAAAATAATGAGAATTTCAAGGATAATAAATTTGCGGTTTGGCTTCCTTAAGGGGCTATACCAGTGTGAACGCTGAAAATTTGGGTGATTTTCGGGAATTTTTTGGAAGAAAAGTACTCAATTAAATGTTTCGAAAAATTAAGAATATATTTGGCTATATTTGACCTATATTACATAATTTTTTCATGGAAAAATATTGAGATCCAAGTGACTTATACGCTGCATTCGGTGGTGCCAAAAAAAAGTTCCTCCACTGCTGACATGATACCGGCCGATTGAGTAGCTGAAACCGAAAAAGGAAAAATTATCGTTGAACTGGAAGGTATTTCTTGTACGATGACGGAGGATTTTCGAAAAATATCAAAATCTAACAAAATTGCGTACTTATGAAAAAAGTCTGTTTTCTTGCCTACATCCTACGACATTGTAGAGTCACAATATATTCAAGAGTACTCAGTTCCAATTTCAAGTCAATCGGATAATTGCTCTTCGAGTTACAATGGCAGCAAATTTGAAAAATCTCATTTTGAGAAAAACGCGTTTAAAGATTCAACTATCGATTTTTTCAAGACAAAATGATATTGATATAAATGATAATGATATTCTTGAAAGTATAAACTGGCAAAAAACGCAAAAAAATCTATTTTTTGAAAGTGTCACACTGGTATAGCCCCTTAAGGAATTATGAGCGCTTTTTGCGGTAATTGGAAATACGCCAAAACTCAACTATTATCAACAACTATTTATCGCAAATAATGGAAATTGACCGGGCGAGCTTCAAAAAGTATTTCTTCCTTTGGGTTTGTTTGGATTTGTTTAGTGGTATCATATAAATACCACTAAACGTAGTATTTATATGATTTTCAACATAAATTCCAAGATTATAATGCTTTCCCGGGAAAAAGTTCATATCTGAATATATCCGAATCATATCTGTAGAATCAGATATGATCAGACAAGAAAAATGGCCATATCTGTTCATGTAGTGTCATGACAGATCGTGTATGCTTATATATGAGCATGTATGATCATATCAGAGGCATTTTGATAATTTTGAGAGCAGACCCGTCCATATCGCAGCAGGTCTGATCAGATCCAATCCCTAGGCAAGATCTGATCTTGTTGGACTAGATCTGATTTTATTGGGCGAGATCTGATCATGTCAGGTAGATCTGATTTTATTGGACCAGATCTGATCGTCAGGCAAATCTAATCTTATCGGACCAGATCTGTCTGTCCGTATAAGAATAAAATACCGTGGATCCCAGTAGACCTGGACATCTATGAACAATACACCTGCCCATATGATAGAATCGTAGTTTATCTGAACTATCAGACCAGGTCCGACTATATCAGAGCAAATCTTACCCTGTTGAGACAGATCAAATCTTGTTAGTGCAGTCATTAGATATTAAAATGTTTACCCGGGAAAAAAATTTCATGTCTGAGTGGATATGTTCATATATGTTTCAGATATTGTCATATATGTATCAGATATATTTATATCTGACATTTTACAGTATCATATATGATTAGGTTTAATCATATTCCACATCACATATGCATATAGAAGATCATATCTGATCAAATACAGTATCTGGCCTGACCATATATGAACTCATATCTGTTTATATCTGGCTAAGTACCAAGGCGAGTTGGTACCGTAAATTCGTATCTGAACATACGTGATGTGATATGTGAGCGTATCTGTTCGTATAAGATCATATCCGATCAAATACGGTACCAGACTCCGCTATATAGATCTCATATATGTTTTTATCTGGTCAGGTACCAAGGCGAGTTGGCAGCGTGAAACCATATCTGAACATATATGATGTGATATATGAGCAGGCACGTTCATATAAAATTTTATCCCATCAGATACGATACCAAACCTGGGAAATATACGAAGTCTTATACACTCATACCTTATCGTAAATGCAGTTTAGTTGTTCACACATGAAAACATCTAAATATATGAAACGATATATGAGGATATGAGACGATATCCGATCAGATATGGCACCTCACCTGACTGTATTATATGTGATCATGTGAGTTACTATAATAATATTAATTATTAACACGTCAAGTGATGACGTGTTAATAACCCCGCTCTATATCTGTAAACATTTTAATATCTTCATGACTGCACCAACAAGATTTGATCTGTCTCAACAGGGTAAGATTTGCTCTGATATAGTCGGAGTCATACCTGGTCTGATAGTTCAGATAAACTATGATTCTATCATATGGGCAGGTCTATTGTTCATAGATGTCCAGGTCTACTGGGATCCACGGTATTTTATTGTTATACGGACAGACAGACCTGGTCCAATAAGATTAGATTTGACTGACATAATCAGATCTGGCCCAATAAAATCAGAACTACCTGACATGATCAGATCTGGCCCAATAAAATCAGTTCTGGTCCAACGAGATCAGATCTTGCCTGGGGATTGGATCTGGTCAGACCTGCTGCGATATGGACGGGTCTGCTCTCAAAATTATCAAAATGGCTCTGATGTGATCATACACGCTCATACATAAGCATACATGATCTGTCATGACACTACATGAACAGATATGGCCATTTTTCTTATCTGATCATGTCTGATTCTACAGATATGATCCACATATATTCAGATATGAACTTTTTTTCCCGGGCATATACCGTTTCATGTATTCAGATGTTTTCTTGTGTGAACAACTGAACTGCATATACGATAAGGTATGAGTGTATAAGACTTCGTATATTTTCCAGGTTTGGTATCGTATCTGATGGGATAAAATTTTATATGAACATGCCTGCTCATATATCACATCATATATGTTCAGATATGGTTTCACGCTGCCAACTCGCCTTGGTACCTGACCAGATAAAAACATATATGAGATCTATATAGCGGAGTCTGGTACCGCATTTGATCGGATATGATCTTATACGAATTTTTTTCGTAGAAAAAGTGATTCACTCATAAAATTAATTACACATCTATTTAGTATGAATATCAAGCTGGTAGAATTTTTTTTCGATGTACAAAATGGCCGACTACTAATATTTTCTTATCTTTTTTTAGGCGATTCGCGGCGTGACATTTAGCATCCACGATTTTTTATCGAGAACAAAAAACAAAAATTCTCGTCAATCTACATTAGAATACCTAGAGGAGAACCTACAGAATTTGAAAAATATTGTTTTATTCAAAAGTTGTAGGTATTTGATCTTAAGAAATGAATTTTCAGTGAAAAATTTCGTTTTGACTACTCATAAACTGCTCATAAAATGAAAAGTTTTCGGTTAATCAGAAATTCCGTACGTAGTTCTCTGCGAAATACAATTAGGAACATAACATTTAAATTTGAAGTAAATCGAGTGAAAATTGTTGAAGTTATTTGTAACGCCAATTGGAAAAAAGCTGTTTCGAGAAGTTTCGAGTAGTCGGCCATTTTGTATATCGAAAAAAAACATATATTTTCTAACAACTTGATATTCACACTAAATAGATGTGTAATTAATTATATGAGTGAATCACTTTTTCCGACGGAAAAAAATTGTTAAATTCGCACATGATTTTATACCCGTTACTGTGACCTAAGGCCTTAATTCCACTGTAACTTGATGAAATGTCTTTCCATTTATTGGGAGATATGAAGTTGTTTTTTTTCGGCACTCTTTGTGTGTGGCTGGACTACACTATCAATTATGGTTTTTTGAACCATTTTCCTACGCCTTCGCCGGAACTCATTTTGCATTTTCATGAAACTGTGCACGAAAATTCATACTGAGAATTTCGTACATGCGCCTCGTGTTCGTTCGAAGCACAATATCTGATTTCTCTCGCGGTATTTCGCAAATTGGCCTGAAATCTCCGCGAGTATTGTTTAGAGCAAATTAGTAGGTACGTGTCAATGGGGAGGGGAAATTTGAAACCGTTATAACTATGCAGCGTTGACTGTCGGCAATGCTGGCTACTTTGGGGACTTTGGCTGAATATGCTTACTTTCATCTTGAGGTGATTTTGAAGACATTGGGACGTGCGTAATGTTGAGTATGGGGAGAATTGGCCATTTGGAGTATGGTCCTCGACGACGAATGTCGTCAAAGTCACTTTTGCGTGGAAATGTGTGCGTGTGGGGGGGCGTGTGGGGGGTCAATGGCCGGCTTTTGTTCCGCATCTAGTTGCGTGTACGCTGAGGCTCGGCATTACTTGCGGCTCCGTTTTCGGTGTTAATATCGTAATGCTCGTATAGGCTGCCCTATTGTTGCATCGGCCACGACCGCAGCCATTGTGCGCGTTTCGGGGCCTCACCGGAGTCAATGTCCTCCGTATAGTACTCGTTTGCTTTTGAATTGATTTTGAGGGAAAACAAGCGGGAGGGAGAGAGATAGAACGAGCGCGAAAGAGAAAAAGAGAAGGGGCGAAGAACGCGAGTTAGGGAGAGAGGGGGAGACAGATAGAGAGAGCGAGAAGGATCACGGATGGAATATGTTACGAATTTAAGGGGTTCTCTCACTTTACACACTAAAAAAGGCTATTTTCATCAATTTTTTGATAGGTTTATATTATAGATATTCATATAAAAGTTGTTACACTGAATAAATACACTTTCAAAATACATTTTTTTTTAAATTATGTACTTATGTAACCCAAATAAACTTTAAACGCGTTTTTCTCGAAACAACGTTTTTCGACGGGTTGTTGATAAAATCTTCGAAACTACTGAACCGATCCTTATGAAATGTTGAACCACATATTCTTTGCAACTATAGCTATAGCGCATATAAAGGATTTTTTAAACATTTTGATATTTACTTTTTTGCCAATAAAGATGAAAAAAAATACTTTTTTCGGTTTTTTCTTTTCGAAAAATGTCCGCCATTTTGTTATTTTTGCATATATCAAAAAGCGTATGATATGCGCTATAGCCATTAACACACTGAATCTAAAACCGTTTAACTTTTTTGTTTCGGCTGATCCATCTCCGAGATTTCATCAACAGCGCAGACCTACAATTTTTTTAACTACCATTTTCGTCTATAAATAGTGACTTAAATAAATACATAACAAATTTAAATGTATTTCGAGAGTGTATTTATTAAATGTAACAACTTCTATATCAATATCTATAATATTAACCTATCAAAAAAATTCATGATAACAGCCGTTTTTAGTGTCTAAAGTGAGAAGACCCGTTAACTTAGATCGTGGTAGAAAAAAAAATGGATTTTTTTTCTGGAAAAACGTGTGCAGGTTTTCCAATTTTTGTTTGCTCTAAGGCGTTACCCCCACCTGTAGCGCAAAAAAGGCCTTTTTCGTGAATTTTTTAAAAGAAAACTACAAAACTTTTTTAATCGATCAATATACCATCTTAAAGAACACATCTTGAAGAATTTTCAGTAATTTTTTTATTGAAAAATATTACATTGTTTAGTGGCAAATGGCCGTCAATGAAATAATGTTTTTATATACACGGTTTGCGGTGACCAACATTGCGGCGAAGTGGATCATCTGAAAAAAAAATGCGCATGGATTTAGTCAAATATAAGTATAAACTAGTCTTTAATCGAAGGATTTAAAAAAATATTCATTTTTCACAAAACGGCGGACAGTCAAAATTAATGGTTTGATTTTAACGAAAAAAACGGCCGTTTTTTGGCTATAAAACGGCCATTTTTTTCGAAAAAAAAATCGAACGATTAAAGACTACATTTTTATGTATTAAATAAGCCTGCAAAATTTCAAGAAGATTGGTTCATTAGTGTTCGAGTAATCTTGGTCACCGACTTCAGAAATGCCATTTTGAGAAAAACACGTTTAAAGTTTCAATTTCAGTTTACACGAAGAAAATATTTTTTTTTGTAAACTTACATAGAGTCATCTATTCCGGGCTCATACGGGTATGGGCCCGGATACTTATACTTCAAAAAAATGCAATAAAAAAAATCGATTTTTTCAAAAACACAAGTTGGGGTAACCCCTTAAAGAGCATGGTTTTAAGTATCGTTTACAATTTTTGTATTATAAAATATTTACAATGTGGTTTGTGCAGACCGATGTTTAAAAAACGTCCTTCGCGGTGCCAGTGTTCGGACCGTATATTACATATTTCACTATATATTGGCAATATAATCTACAGATAACGTAAAACGATACTTGTATCCTATTCAGCCTCCAATTATTAATTACTTACTGGAAAATTGTGCGCCAGAAACAAATTTTAGTAGTAAAATTGACGAGTCACATTATCGAGTGTGAGTCAGTCATGTCATGAATGCACTTTTCTAAACCGAAGAGCTAAAGAGTTGCCGCAATTTGTGACAGTAATAGCGGTTTATTGTTTATCGATTACCAGGCTAGACTTATGACCTATCGAAAGCGAATTGAACATACTGTTTGACTCCGTCGTCACAATTCGGTTCCAATAAGGTGTTATATAATAATATCAGCGTCCCATTAATTAGGCCATCCATCACACGCATGTACCACGGTCGAATCTCATGTCCGATTACTGGTACGAGGGCACGTGGCCACAGAGACCGAAACACCGGACACCAAGCGTTGTCTGTTTCGTTTCGCTGCGTACCTCGCGATAAGGTCCTTATTTGAGTACTTATTGCTTACTTAGTTCTCGATTTTTGTGAAAAGAAAAGAAAAAATCAATTGATGTACGTGTGTCCTACATCTAGATTATATAATAGATCAATTATTTAAGAGGTTAGGCGACAGTAACGGGTATAAAATCATGTGCGAATTTAACAATTTTTTTTCGTATGAAAAAGTGATTCACTCATAAAATTAATTACACATCTATTCAGTATGAATATCAAGCTGTTAGAAAATGTAAATTTTTTTCTCGATGGACCAAATGGCCGACTACTAATATTTTCTCTTGTTATCTTTTTTTAGGCGCTTCGCGGCGTGACATTTAGCATCCACAATTTTTTACCTAGCACAAAAACAAAAATTCTCGTCAATCTACTTTAGAATACCTAGAGAACTACGTACGGAATTTAAAAAATATTGTTTGATTTAAAAGTTGTAGGTATTTGAACTTAAGAAATGAATTTTCAGTGAAAAATTTCGTTATAACTGCTCATAAACTGCTCATAAAATGAAAAGTTTTCGATTAATCAGAAATTCCGTACGTACTTCTCTGCGAAATGCAATTAGGAACATAACTTGCAAATTTAAAGTAAATCGAGTGAAAATTGTTGAAGTTATTTGTCACGCCAATTGGAAAAAAGCTGTTTCGAGAAGTTTCGAGTAGACGGCCATTTTGTACATCGAAAAAAAATATGTGTTTTCTAACAGCTTGATATTCGTACTAAATAGATGTGTAATTAATTTTATGAGTGAATCACTTTTTAATACCAAAAAAAATTGTTAATTTCGCACATGATTTTATACCCGTTTCTGTGTCCTAACCCCTTAATACAACGTGACTAGTCATGATGCAAACAAATTTTGAGGTTATGTGCCCAGTTTGCCGCGAGGTTATACGACATCGATGCCTTCTTTTTCCTTCTATATTCGAAATGTGCCCGGAGGATTACTTTCTTAACTAATTTATGAAATTATTGCTTAACGGGGTTGAGTCACAAAAAAATAACGAAAATAACACCATGTTGCAATCTTACAAGTAAAATTTTGAAACTTTGCAAAAACTATTACTCAAAGAAGAGAAAAATAATTTTAAAAATGCTCGTGCTTGAAATAATATTTTTGTTGTCCAGTTGACTACTGCAAATATTGCTCTATTTTCAACTCCTCGTAAGGTCCAGGTCGCACCAATGAAGAAAATTGTATTTTGTTGCAAAAATATATTTCGTATTACTTATTGTCCATATACGGATGAATGGAAGAGATCTTAAGTACCCGTTCAATTTAAACCAAGTATCTATAATTCATTTCTGGATGTTCGAAAACTGGGACCTCATAATGGTCGGTTATAGGTACGTGTCTGAAAATTGGGACTTGATAGCGTCCGAATACAGGGACGTAACGCTGACAGCTCTCCGAAAATCGGCACATTTGCTATTATTCAATATTTAAATACATAAAAATTAACATATTTAACTTTCCAACGGTTAAGGGGTTACCCCCACTTGCGATTTTGAAAAAGTCGATTTTTTTTATTGCATTTTTTTGAAGTATAAGTATCTGAGAATATGTCCTGAAAATTTCAAGTCGATCCGAACAAAATTGACTGAGATATGAGCGTTGAAAGAGAAGAATCCGTTGTGAAATTGAAACTTTAAACGCGTTTTTCTCAAAATGGCATTTCTGAAGTCGGTGACCAAGATTACTCGAACACTAATGAACCGATCTTGTTGAATTTTTGCAGGCTTATTTAATACATAAAAATGTAGTCTTTAATCGTTCGATTTTTTTTCGAAAAAAATGGCCGTTTTATAGCCAAAAAGCGGCCGTTTTTTTTTCGTTAAAATCGAACCATTAACTTTGACTGTCCGCCATTTTGTGAAAAATGAATATTTTTTAAAATCCTTCGATTAAAGACTAGTTTATACTTGTATTTGACTAAATCCAACCGCATTTTTTTTTCAGATGATCCACTTCGCCGCAATGTTGGTCACCGCAAACCGTGTATATAAAAACATTATTTCATTGACGGCCATTTGCCACTAAACAATGTAATATTTTTCAATAAAAAAAATTACTGAAAGTTCTTCAAGATGTGTTCTTTAAGGTGGTATATTGATCGATTAAAAAAGTTTTCTAGTTTTCTTTAAAAAAATTCATGAAAAAGGCCTTTTTTGCGCCACAAATGGGGGTAAGGCCTTAATGCATGTGTTTTGAGAACTAGAACTTATGAGCTTGACGTTAGTTCCAGTCATTGTCGTAAAAAAACGGTCCTCAAATAAGCAATAAATCCTATAATCTAGGGACGCTCTTAACCCTCCGAGCATTGATACCGTTACCTTATTGCTTGGACAGAAATCATCCGAAATAAAGAAAATCAAACGCATTTGGTTTTTCCATGAAATCCAGTGCTTGGACGAAGGATTTGATAAGATATTGATTTTTGAAAAAACGGCCGCTGTCCAAAGTAAAAGTATTGATTTTTGGTGAAATACACGCTCTATTTTCGTTTAAAAAAATATACATTGAAAAAAAATTCCTTCGTTTAAGCGCTGCTTTTTGATATATTAAAGAAGCTTGTAAAATTTGCAGTTGATCGGTGGAGTGATTCTGGAGATATCGTAGTTATTGATTTTGAAAAAGTAATTTTGAGAAAAACGCGTTTAAAGTTCGCCGGTACGCGAAACCTATCTATAAACGCCCATAACTCCCTCAATTTTGATCCGTTCGAAATTTTCGGAGAATTTTTTTGAAATTTTATATTTTGAAAGTCCGACGAAAATAAAAAATCGGTACTTTCAAAACGCTCAACTAGGCGCAGGCCCTTAATAAGGAAATTAATTTTCATCTATTTATTACGAATGAACTGTAATTTGAATTATCTTTATTTAATTCTCCAAATTATGACAAAATTGCCCCGAACGATCGGCTTAGACCTCTACGTATATCGTATTATTATAAGCTTATTAATATTATATTATCGTTATATTTATCTATATTATTATAAGTTTACTTATTTTACATTCATATTATGGGTGAAGGGAATCATTTTAACATATATTGTTATTATACAAACTACTTAACAAAAAAATAATTTGTGAATTTCAAATACGACTGGTACATTCCTCTTTTTTATTATTACACGTTGATGGATTGATTTACACAGGCCATTGTATCTCCGACCCCTGCGGCGTCCACAACTCGTCGAGGTAGAAAACCGAAAATCATTACACGAAATTGAAATTGGATTTATTGGAAGGGTAAAATCCCTGCAATGGCTCACGTTCGAGGAATGTCAGGTATTTTTTTAACGAGATAACGAGAATTTGATATCTGCATCGATAAAATAATCCGAAGTTATAAAATACAATAGGTATCACCGACGGCTCTGGGATTTTCCATATTTCCCGGCCAAACGTTCATGTATGTGAAAAAACCAACATGTACCTCAAAATGGTAAATGAAAATGTTCACAATGGAGAACGAATGATGGATAGTACGGATGCAAAAAAAAATCCTTTTCATTATTCCGCTGCTGACTCGTCGCTAATTGGTTGGGGCTCCTGCCGTTGTCGTGTCTTCCGAGTGGAGTACCAGATGCTCCGATTTTGGAAAATGATTGGAGACGAGGCTCGTCCGTTGGCAAACTTCAGGACGGGCTATATTTTAAATATTCATGTATGTATATGAAAAAGTGATTTTCAGGACACTGGACTTCGAGGACCGTCCTCAAATGGCCAGATTCGTCGATAGCCAACATAACATTCATATAAAAGCTTCAATATATACTTTTGCTATATACGTATATTTGATATGTGTGGGTGTACAGATCGAATGAAAATTTCGAATGCATTTCGCTCACTGTGACACTATGTACATGAATCCGTTCGACGATGGCGAGACGGACCGAGTGAGCGAAGTGCACGGCAATTAAAATCACAAGTGCAGTATTCAATGACGCCTCCAACCTGGAGCGTTTTGTGCTCTTCACCCTGAGGTGACAATATTTTATCGTCAGTCTCTTCGAAACATATCGAGGTCATTCCACCATCGTTACAAGAATAATGATCAACCTCATAACGACAGTGTAAATTCATAGTTCAGTTCACATGATTGTGGAGAGAAAAGAAATGGTATTGTAATACAAGCCAGTTGGGTCCGTTTGATTGCCAGTCTGATCAGTTGCCTAAGGGCTCGCTCGATGCAGACGTTTTGTCGGTCTGATCAGTTTGCCAAAGGCTTGCTTAAGGTCAAAGCACTTGGAGGTTCAATTGAAATGAATGGCAGAAGATTCTGTATCAAGTGGATTCGTTCACTTGATCGTTTGACGCAAGCTCCTATCAAAAGATTCTGCACTAAGTGGTGACGTTTCATCGATCATTTGATGCAGGCTTCTGCCTGAAGATTCTGCATCAAGTGGACCGGTTTCATGAATCATTTGATGCAGGCTTCAGCCAGAAGATTCTGAATCAAGTGAACCCGTTCAATGTGATGCAGGCTTCTGCCAGAGGACTCTGCATCAAGTGGATCCGTTCAGTTGATCATTTGATGCAGGCACCTGCCAAAAGATTCTGCATCAGGTAAATCCGTTCAATTAATCATTTGATGCAGGCTCCTGCCAGAAGATTTTGCATCAGGTAAATCCGTTCAATTGATCATTTGATGCAGACTCCTGCCAGAAGATTCTGCATCGAACGGATCCGTTGAGTTAATCATTCAATGGACTAACCATGGCTCACCAGGATGTACAAAGTGCAAACTTAGTCATCAAACTTTTCCACCCTCCAACCTATTTGGTTATGCAGGAAAAAGTGTGAGTTGAAAAATCAAAAGTTTTCCAGGTAACTTTTCATCGTTGAGTCCAGTTGGCCCGACGCGGTTGAACGGCGACCATCAAACGCGCGCAACGCTGCACTTTATTCCGCGAAAAAGCCACAGACGGAGACCGAAGGATTTTGCGGCTTGGAGGGCTGCACCGGCTGTGAATATTAGAGATTACCGTAGTTGCGGTAACGAGAGCCAGGGAATTTCGAAACGGTACGCGTTGGGCGGCGTTTTCCACGTCTGCCGCCAGACTGCGCTTTCAAACGTGCCTACACGAGGGATTACGTCGTCGAGGACGGTGAGAGTCTGGCGTACCTGCTAGTACTCATTATACACAATGATTGCGATTATAACGGATAACCAAGAGCTATGAATAGTTATTAGGTTGCGCCTGATGCGCTGGGATGCGCTGAATCGTCGCCTAGTACGACGACCGAATTTGTCAGAGGTTAAGCCCGCATGTGCGCACCTCGATTGTCGCGAAAATGTCTACTCGTAGGACACGAAGAGCAAGCGAGCGGCTTTGATCTGCATTCACGTATACGCGGAAACGTTGACGGGGACGTTGGTGTCAATATGGACCCCCCCTATCCAACTTTCGTGATATTTCAGCTCGGGCGTATTCCCTCATTACGGGGTAACTGTGCTCGTCCTTTCGTTTGAACCTGGCATAAAATCGGGTGCTCGAGTCGTGAAGTTAAAGCAGCACGTACTCGGGACCCTTCAAAAGCCCCTGCAATCTTTTCACGAATCTAAAATTCTAGGAATCCGGATTATCGTGCAAGTACATCGTTATCTGTTTCTACATGAACGAGCAAAAATTACGTTCTTCGATGCGTCCATGCGTAAATCGATGACTTAACGACTTTCCATGTCCACTACAGTGATAGACATTTCACTTCTTCTCCATCCAATACACTGCAGTAATTTGCATTTCACTTTGTCAATGGTACAAATCCAGACCACTCTTACCAAACGTTAAATTATCTGAACGAAAGTCTGTCGTCAAGCGGAGTTTTTCTTCCGGAAGCTTAACCCAAAACTCGTTGGCCCGGAAGTGCCCGAACTGAAGAATCTTCCAGGCTCATTGCTCTGCGTTGGCTGGGAAAAAAGTTCATTGGCTGTTCAATTGAAGCAGGGAAATGTTTTCAATCGATTTTGTTGGGCTGCCCCATGCCTCAATGAAGTTGCCGGTGGTCCAAATTGCCACCAATTCATATATGGAGTATAGGTGGGCTATAGTACACGTTGAGGTACTGTGTCCATTTGAACGGTAGGTAAACTCGGCTCTCCGTTTGCACACCTAGGCCGGAAATTATATATATGCGTGACTTGTTCACGAGAGGATCGATTACGATGTATGCTGCGTAAACCTCTCTGCGTATACGAGTCCGGTTATGCAGGAAGAGCACCGAGTCAATTTGCCATATATCGATCGGCGCGCGCTCGTAGCCCGATTAAACAGTACCAACCAAAAGCAATTTGAATTGGGCCGAGTGGACCGTTTGGGGAGAGGGGGCAACGAAAGCACGGCGTTCAAAGATGACCATGGTACTAGCGGGAAAACGCATTGGGCAAATCTCGACAATCAAATTAAAACCAGCGGAAAATGAACCAATTGCGAATCGGTATTACGTACACGTTCGCATCATCGAGAGTCTTCAATCAAATGAAACTTGTCGAACCAGCCTTGCCAACCTTGTTTTTTTTTCCGTCGTAAACTCTAACCGTGGACTGCTCCAGCTGATCAACTCCAGCGAAATTCTCTCGGAGATTACCATCAGCTGGAACCGTTCCAAATAATTACCAGCAGCGAACTTCCGGTGGCCGTTTTCCGAAGACGAAGATCTGACAACCGGAAAGCAGAGAATGCATCATTTGATGTCAACACACGAATGCTTTTGGCAGCACCATACAGTGCCGTTGTCTTCCAAACTGATGAGAACGTTACATGCGATCCCCATTAGCTTCTGTGAACATGTACATCGCACCATTTCCCACGTCTCAAGAACAGCCTGTTTTCGATCACTATGACACGGCCAATCCACATGTACACAATTCTCCAGGCTATTGAGCAGCCTCAATCGACGAGTCTACACGGACTGATTCCCGATGGCCCTTATTGCGACGGCAAAGATCGTATCTAACAGCTCAGTCTTGCATCTCTGACGCTTATCAGATCTGCCTCGCTTGAACGACGATGCACTTTCGGTCGGTTGACTTCCGATAGTCTCTCGGGCATACACGGGAAACTCCAAAAGGCAATTGCGACGACTTGGAAGTACTCTGGTTACCTGGAGGTTATAACTTTTCGTGACTACTGCGGTGGATACAACTTGGCTTTCTGAAAGCATGGTGGTGATTCTTCTTTATGGCACGTGTACAGTACGTGTACGGCGAGCATTTGGTATTGGGTCATAGGGTATTGAGTGTTATATACTAAGGGTATTGCGAAAAACACTTTTCCTGTATAGTACAATACATACTCGCAATCACACCGTCAGCAAGCAGAATGGATGCTGATCACCATTGGAATTAACTTGACGGATCCAGATGAATCAAAGTACAGGTGAATTCTGGAAGCGTTTGCTTTCACATGCCGAAGGTTCAGGAAAAAAGCTTCAGCTGTTCTCACGCCAACTTTGCTTAAGCGGAAAAACCCAATTTCCAAAAACAGTACAAGTCTCAGCATCATATTCTAGCTCTACCGACTTAGCTTCAACTTGGAAAAAGGAACGAACAGACAGATTATTTTATAATACTGGCGAGATATAAATGTGTAGACGCCAGAGGTATGAAATACACGAACGGGAATAGATTCTTGCATACCAACTGAAATATATATCAGACATGTACCAACATTTTCACCGGTAGGTAGTTGGCATACGGTACTGCATACATGTCTATGCAGCGGCCCGTTGAGGGGGAGAAGATAGGAAGAGAATCATGCTGCACGTGGATTACCAGCGGAGCGTGCCGGAAGAGCTTCATGTAACGCACGTGAACGGAATACGGAATTTCAAATGGATTCGTGCCCTTGCTCATCTCGACTTGCCTCGGTGCCTGAACAGGTTGAGGGTTAATAGCAATATAGCATCCTGATCTCTCACGGGCAACTTCCACATTTGTGACAAGATCTCAGACCGATGGCGTGGGAAGATACTCGCACGTGAGTTCCGCAACCTGCCAGCCACCGTATGATATATCGTCTCCAACGAAGCAGCGTGCCACGCCGTATGAGGCCACCCAAAAAGTGAGAGCATCAGGGATATGGTCGAATTAAAGCTCAACTTCAAATTTTCCACCAATTCTACACTTTCGAGAAACACAAACTCAAATTTAGGCAATTTACGATAGAATTTTAACGTCAATGACTAATTTCAAGATGCACTGATGACAGCTGGATTCACTATTTTTCATAAGCAACCGTGCTAAGTTGCCGGAATGTCGATTCTATTACTCGCCAGTAGTGGACCCCCATGTCAAGCAGCTGTGGCACCAGCCAATACTCGGATGGGTGACCGCGCAGGCACAGTAGAGCGAGGAACCGGAAAAAGTGAAGTGTCAACTGTACGGAAAACGGTGAAAGAGACGGGATCGTACCAGCCCGTAAGATTTAAGCTTCCACCGTTGGAATGCAATAAAAATACATTTTTTAACCCGCTCAACCTTTTTCCAGTACATTTTAGCTACGAACACCCTTCGTTCATTTTTCAACATTTTTAACCAAGTTAAACCCACGTGCTTTCTCTCGTCCCGTTTTCCTTACACCGGGAAGGAAGAGGACCCGAAAAAAGCTTCGAGTACCCTTCAGTCGAAGGGTCATGGATATGCACAAGACGATACGTTAACGATAAGAAATAATCTCCCAAAAAAGAAGCCAGACGTGAATAGGATTGAGCTTAAATTACGAGCCTCAGGCCACGTAGAAAATGGAAAACCGATACGTTGTGAGCTCGATAGAGGAACTGAAAAAAAAACGCGCACTTACGGAAAAGATGTTGAGAAAAATGAGGCTGGTGGATGTAGATGACGAGCCTTGTAGCTATCCGCCATAAACGTACTTCATTTTCAGCACGATGTCCGCCCTTTTCGCCTTTATCCATATCATTTAGATAAGGGTAGCGTATAGAGGGTTGAATCCTTGGATAGCTCGTACCTACATATTGTACAAAAAGCCCTTTTTCTTCAGCCACCCTCAACCCTACCCTTCTCTACACACACCATCCGGTGGTTTCCCCGTGTGTGAGTTATATGCATTTGCTTTTTACCTTCGGCAATCTATGCTCCGGTAGACGACGGAACGGAAACTCTTACCACATACATCAATGTACACGTTGAGGTCCTAGAAAGTTGAAGGGTGCTCATCCACGGGCATGTTCCATACCCTGTGTATGATTATAGGTGCTTGAAATCCTATACAAACTGAACTATATATACATCCATACGTACATATAGCTTAGCTTATAGATGCAGTCCAATGTTACAGAACGTGTCCGCTCCCTGAAGACCCATATCTCGACATAACTCATGGAACTCCTTCGAGAGCAGATCGAAAATGCAACGTGAACATACACCTTCGTATGGATATATGTGTTTGTGTGTAGTTGTGTGTTTCGGGGTGTGTACATACCTCAACATATGTGTGGATGGATGTGTATACGTACGTCATTCCTCCCCGTTCTCTCTGACAGAGCTGACGTCTCTTGAATACACATACACCTACACACACACCTACCTCTCTTGTAGTTTCTCTCCAGCATAGCTGTCGTTTGCCACAACACGAATTGCACTATTCCTGAGAACATGTACAATATGCACCTATTCTTTGCCTCGGAACACGTATCGGAGAATTCTGAGCTTGTGACGTATTGCGTCGTGACACACACACACCCACAAGGGTGCGTGTGTGGACTAGGAAACAGACTAGGAAAAATGCACGCAATGACAATGATGATGTTACTTTGTAAATAATTTAGGGAAAAAATTGAGTTCCTATGAAATTCCGCGACTTACCTTTGGTGGACCGGTCATTAACAAGCAGTCCGTCACGTATGTCTCCGTGGAAAACGTGCGTGTGCATATCGATCGATGTACATAGAATCGAGTCGTGACATATCTGGGAGCAGAGAGCTTTTCGCGGGTGTACTTTGGGTGGTCCGGAGTTTGGGGGCAAATAATCGTTCTGTGGTACGAAATCGATTGCGTTTTGTGGGGGAATAATGTGGATTCAAATAGCACGCTTCGTTGAAAATGGGCAAATGGGTTTTTTCTTGCTTTTTCACGTACCTCACTTCTTCACTTTTATACATCATTTTTGAGTAATCGATCTTCAATAAGAATTTCAAACTCAAAAAAGATCGTTATGGGAATGAATATTGCATTTTCTAGTTATAAACGAAAATGTTCGTTATTAAAAAAATCAATCATTTTATCGAGGTAAAGATATCGGCATTAATTGAAAATTGGAGAAAAAAATGGCAGTAGCCATTCATCGAGTATGAGAAACTTTGATTTTTCATTAAAAATAATAGCTCGCGATAATAATTAATCGAGCTTAAGACGTCTCTTAAGGGGCTCTACCAGTGTGAAAGCTGGAAATTTGGGTGATTTTCGGTATTTTCTTGGAAGAAAAGTACTCAATTAAATGTTTCCGAAAATTAAAAATATATTTGGCTATATTTGACCTATATTACATCATTTTTCCATAGAAAATATGGAGATCCAAGCGACTTATGCGCTGCCTTCGGAGGCGCAAAAAAAAGTTCCTCCACTGCTGACATGATTCCGGCCGACTGAGTAGCGGAAACCGAAAAAGAAAAAATGTCGTTAAACTGGAAGGTATTTCCTGCACAATGACGTAGGATTTTCCAAAAATATCAAAATCTAACAAAATGGCGTAGCTATGAAAAAAGGTCTGTTTTCTTGCCTATAAAATGGTCGTTTTTTTCAATGCCAAATCGTCAATTTTGATCCAATCAAAAATATTCTACGTCATTGCAGAGTAAATATATTCAAGAGTACTCAGTTCAAATTTCAAGTCAATCGGATAATTGGTCTTTGAGTTACAATGTCGGCAAATTTAAAAAATCTCATTTCGAGAAAAAAGCGTTTAAAGATTTAACTATCAATTTTTGCAAGATAAAATAATCAGAGATACGGTCTTTAAGGGGTTACCCCCACTTGCGATTTTGAAAAAATCTATTTTTTTATTGCATTTTTTTGAAGTATAAGTATCCGGGCCCATACTTCTGTATGGGCCCGGAATAGATGACTCTATGTAAGTTTACAAAAACAAATATTTTCTTCGTGTAAACTGAAATTGAAACTTTAAACGCGTTTTTCTCAAAATGGCATTTCTGAAGTCGGTGACCAAGACTACTCAAACACTAATAAACCGATCTTCTTGAAATTTTGCAGGCTTATTTAATACATAAAAATGTAGTCTTTAATCGTTCAATTTTTTTTTTCGAAAAAAATGGCCGTTTTATAGCCAAAAAACGGCCGTTTTTTTTGGTTAAAATCGAACCATTAACTTTGACTGTCCGCCATTTTGTGAAAAATGAATATTTTTTAAAATCCTTCGATTAAAGACTAGTTTATACTTATATTTGACTAAATCCATCCGCATTTTTTTTCAGATGATCCACTTCACCGCAATGTTGGTCACCGCAAACCGTGTATATAAAAACATTATTTCATTGACGGCCATTTGCCACTAAACAATGTAATATTTTTCAATAAAAAAATTACTGAAAGTTCTTCAAGATGTGTTCTTTAAGATGGTATATTGATCGATTAAAAAAGTTTTGTAGTTTTCTTTAAAAAAATTCATGAAAAAGGCCTTTTTTGCGCTACAAGTGGGGCTAACGCCTTAAATCTTTACACGATATTCTTGAAAGTATAAACTGTCGAAAAAGGCAACAAGAAATCGATTTTTTGAAAGTGTCACACTGGTACAGCCCCTTAACGTCTCCATATACGTGAAATTGAATTCACGATTAAAAATGTACGAATTGCTATGAATTATGACTTGAAGGGTGAAGTTAATTCTGCTCAGGGAGAAAGTAGCTAAACATATGATGTTTCACATTCGCTGCTTTCCTGTCCGCGGTAACTTTATGCATAGGTGTATATTGTTACGTAACACCAATGTTCCGGATATTATCGCAAGGGTCCCCCCCCACGAATCTTTCGAGCTGTTCGTCTATACAGACACACTCACGAAACACCGGATTCCGTCTTCCGTACTTTCGCGTTCTTTTCTCGTTTCTCCAATGTGACGCGGCTGTCCAAGTCACGTACGAAATAAGGGAGAAAATAGGGGCGCATCTGAGACACGGAAACTCCTTTCCACGAGGAAAGAGACCACGAAAATCGTTATAAATGGTGAAAAGCTCTCTCTCTCTCTTCTCTCTCTCTCTCCCTCTCTCCCTCTCTCTCCCTCTCCCTTCCTGCTCGAAGTTTTCCAAAGGCATCCAACAAAACCTAATAGGACATGAGACCGGAAATTGTTTGATGACCGAACAATTCTGCCGGCGAATGGCCGCGTGACATAATCGCCAAAGGATTTCCCTCGGATCAACGTAGAATTTATTGGCTTGGCAATTAAAAACGTCCCTCAAATGGAATTTATCTTTTCAACCATCTGTTAGTCGCACGTTTGGAAAACTCCGGAAATTCTCGCGTCGTTTGAGCTCGACGCAGTGTTCATTGATATCCAAATTAGCCCTGGATTGGGGAGAAAATAATTTTTTCAACTAATTTTCTAAAAATGATCTGTGGAAAATATGGTAGACATTTCACATGAGAGATGTACATTTTTAGATGGACGAAAAGTATTTTGTTTTTGTGTATCAATCTTATTATTAAAATAGTATTTATACATTATATCTATTAAGATTATCATCGATTAATAGATTTTATTTGTTGATCTATTAGTTATTTCTATCTATTAAGAAGAAAACCTAATTTTATCGAAATAATTTTCCTTACTCTCTAAGTACTGTTAATGAATAATAATTCTTAAAAATGTGGTGAAAAATATATACTTCGATATTCGATCTGAGATCATCGTGATTATTTATTTGTTTTATCATTGATATATATATAAATTATTAGTATATTCATATACGTTATTTATATCGATCATTATTTATTTTTTGTTTTATTATTGATATATTTATGAATTATATTTATTAAGAAACTAATTTAGTGGCACAACGTTTTCTCTCCCTTGTAAATACCACTAATAACCGAAAAACAAAAATATGGTTCAAAAACAAGATGAATGCAAATGTCGATACAACAGAAAAAATTGACCTCAACTTTTGCTCATTTGTTGGCAAACATTTTGTTGCAATAGACAATATTGCAATGCCAATGAAATCCATGGTGCCTCAAAACTATTTCGGTCTCGTGTGTACCGAAAAATAATTAAATTGCAACGTCCGACGAAAATCCGCGGAAGAGTGCATAAAGACATAATGGACGAAACAAGAAAAAGCAGCGAGCGGGGTATGTCGAGCGTGTTTCCGGCTTGCAGCGACGAAAACGACAACGAGACGAGCACAACGAAAACGACGACGATGAGAAAGTCGTCACGGGCTACATAGGTATACAATATATTAATACAAGAGAAGAAGATGCTTCTTGCTTTTCACGATCCTGTCTGCGAACAGGTTCGAAAAGAAACGTAGCTCGTCCAGCTTTTATTGTAAAACTATATCTCCGTCGCTTGCTTTCACGAGATACCATAAAAATTTATCCTCACTCCTGGCTATATATTTATATCACTTCTATTGATGTTAACACCAATTTTTGCAATCGCGAAAGTCCTCGGCCCATTATGAGAAAAATGAATATCCAGATATCGCTTCATATGCATCAGGAATATATTTTTATTATGGTTCGCAGCGAAGATATTTTTCGATCTCGCATACAGATAAAAAATACGATATAAAATTTTCGTTATAAAAAGTAATATATATGAGTATCGAAATAAAGCTTTGTATCAAGGGAAAATGTATTTTTATTGTGCTCTACAGTAAAACTATTATTTCGATTTTGCATATATGAAATAATAATTAAATAGACTATCTGAATTGATTGAAAAAAAAATTATATTGAAAAAGATAGATGTTCTATTACAAATTAAAAAATACACAGACCCGAACAAGGCACACACACCCACACACGCACACATACATATATGTGTGTGTGTATATATATATATATATATATATATATATATATATATATATATATATATATATATATATATATATATATATATATCGCTTTATATCAACAGAAAATAGATTTTTATTGTGCTCTACAGTAAAGATATTATTTTGATTCTACATATATATTTAAAAATTGAATAAATAAGTACGAGGTATTTTTTATAAAATTGAAAAAATACACAGATCCGAGCACACACACACACACACACACACACACACACATATATATATATAAATTATATTGTATAAACATTTTTTAATATATGCATATTCACAACGAACCGTATGTATATAAATATTAAATATTTAATGTCAAATACGGACGTTGTATCAATTAACTAATCAATCGAATTAATGATGACTGTTTTTTTTTAATAGAATTGTCAGTTTACGAATTACGATATTTTGCTTTTTGTTCTCTGTTATATATTAATGAAGAAGGAGGTTGTCAAAATTTCTCTGTTTTTCTTAAATTCGTACCCACATTATTCTAAGGAACTGTCGGCAAAAAGAATCTCGAGGGTACGATACAGTTTGCCGGGAACAAACGAACGGTAAAACTCCTCGCGGTGTTCCTGTTTTGATAGTCAATATATCACTTGAGTTTACGGTGCAATTAAACCGCGCCGTATTTTACTTCCGGAACGATGAGAACTGTTTTATTCAACGTGTATGCTTTCTTCGGCTTCGCGTGTGCGCATTCGGCTGTTTGGGCAGACGAACAAATTATTTGAAATGATTAAATTTGCACGCTTCCGACTCATCGAAAGTGATGTAAAAGTCGTGAAAACAAAATCGACTAACATTGGGTTACTCTTTTCTTCGATTCGATGTTAATTATCCAAAAGGATCATTGAGGTTCATATTTATCACTTATTATTCAATTTTTAGATTTTTCTTTCAATAACACTTCATATTATATTTATTTTGGCGTTTTCGAATGATATTCACATTTTATATTCTTTCACCTTTTATGTATAGATGAAGATTATTAATATTAATAATTGAATATGTTTTATTCGGCAAATTAACAAAGTATTTAGGAAACAATTACATTTGCTTACATTTTAAACAATTACAAGTTTTTATACGTGAGTTTTATTTAATTATATTTTAATTAATTGAAAGATAATCAAACAAGTTTTCTTAAGTAAGTGGATAAATGATTAAGGAAAAAACTTCATTTTATTTACATTTTTAACAATAACATTTTCTATGTGCCTAAAAAATGAGAAGGATCATTCACAAAAATATTGTAGAAATTCCCACAATATTAATAAAAATTTAAAAAAATCCTACATCCGTTAGATAAAATAAAAACCTCGTATTATTCCGTGGAATAATTCGAGGTTATTATTTTATCGAACGGATGTAGGATTTTTTTAAATTTTATTAATATTGTTTGGCTAGTGTCTCATTAACTTCATCTAGAATTTTATAGCCTCACAACTTCTTTCATATTCGTTTTTCCTTCCGGAAATATCGCAGTATCCATACCCCGAGTACATCCCGTTTCGTATTGCGTAGAAATTAAAAATCCATGCGGAAAGAGATCTCCTTTGAACGAGAACAAACGATTATTCACTCGAAGCACTCTTCTGACGTCTCACCGAGGGCAGAGAACGTGGAAAAAAAAGTACAAACGCTATAGAAAATGTTTTGATGAGAGAAAACGCGTCGCTTTTTTACAAGCAATATTACACCGACGGAGAGGAAGGAAATCCACTTTGTTGGGCAGCGTAGCTTTTCACTGGATCTTTAGGGTGGCTAATTTCAAGCATTCTTTTTACCGGAAATACGCTGAAAGGGGAACCTTTTTTCTCGTATTTTTAGTATCCATAATAACTTTGGATTATTAATAGTATTTCGTATCACAAACATTTATTTCGCATCAACAGCATTGCAAATATTTATTTTGTTCCAAATTTGTACGATAATTTCGTATTAAAAATAATTATGCCATATTGTAAACAATTATTTTGTAATAAAAACAATTATGTGGTATGAGAAATAATTATTTTGTATCAAAATCACCTATTTTGTATTAAAAACAATTATTTGGCATTATAAACCATTATTTAGTATTATACATAAACGAGTTGCTTCGTTTGACAAACATTATTTTTATATTCCTCGTTAGATCGTGTCTTCGTCGTAGATAATTCACTTCTTTTAAATCAACATTTGAAACAAGCGCTAATTATTGCGAGAAGACCCCAACCAAAACCAAAAAGGTCGGAACAATTTTTTTGACTGCTACTTTTCGAACTATTTTCACTGCAACATACTTCTTTTTTTTCAATGGGAAGCTCTTTAGGTTCGAGAATTCTCCACGAGAGAGCTTTTTTCCAAAAAAATCCACAATACGTTGGCTCCTTTCCGAATTCTAGCAGGACAAAAAAGGGCTATCGTACGGGCGGACGAGATTTTTTGCACGCGATGCATCCGTTTGCTCCGGAAATTCGAAGCAACGAACCGGGAGCTTTAAAAAATGAGCTTTTCCAGTAGAAAAATAAAAATAAATTCTACTGTACACATATTCCTCGACTGCACGCGAATTGTCTGTATCGCGCGAGAACTCAGGGAAGAGGAACATTTCGCGTTTTTCCCGTGCGATCGTGAAGGGAGAAAAAGGAAGAAATAAAGAAAAGGAGAGGGGAAAAAAACGAAACTCCGGGCAGGGTGGTTGGAATAGCTTCTGGTGGCTTGCCGGTTTGGCATAACCCGAGAAAGCGATCGGGAGAAAAGAAGCTCGAGCTCGTGAAAGCGAAGAATACGAAGGGGAGAAAAGGAAGAGGGAAAGAGACGAGAAACGATCAAATAAATGGTCGAGTACCACCCAGAACTATGCAGACACACACGGAGTGTAAGAGCAAGAGAGAGAGAGAGAGAGAGGGACGCGAACCCCTGCCGTTTACTTCCGAAATCGTTGCTTCGGAAGGAACAAAAGCAGGACGAAAAAAAGATCAATCTCCCTTCGTGGGGTTGTTCGTGAGCAATAGAAAATTTAAGAGAAAAGGAGAGAGAGAGAGAGAGAGAGAGAGAGAGAGAGAGAGAGAGAGAGAGAGAGAAGAAAGAAGAAAGATAGAAAGAAAAAGTAGGCGAGGAAAAATATAAAAGTGCAAAACGAGAAAAGAATAGACTCTCTCAAGGGTATAAATCCGTAAAACCGCCTGACGAATGACGACCGCAAGGAAAACAGCGAAAAGCGACAAAAAATTCTAGAGAAAAAACTTCCAGCACCAAACCTGAACGGCCCCGAAGAAAAATCACCAAGAAAGTGTAAAAAATCAGTCTACTCAAAAACGATCAGCGAAAAGCAGAATTTAATCCAAACAAAAATGATCAACGAAAAACAGAATTAAACCCAAACAAAAATGATCAACGAAAAGCACGATTAAACCCAAACGAAAATGATCAACGGAGAGCTGGCTCCGGTTCCAACTAAAATGATCAATGAAGCGCAGAATCAAACTCAAACGAAATCGATCAACAAGAAGCCAAATCGAACCCAAACAAAAATTATCAACGAAGAACAGGATCAAACCCAAACGAAACTGATCATCGGAAAGTCAAATTGAACCCAAACAAATATGATCGACGAAGAGCAGGATCGAACCCGAACGAATGTGATCAACCAAAAATGAGCTCGAACCCAACCAAAAATCATCAACGAATCCCAAAAACCGAAACCAAAGCCAAAATCATCAACGAAGATCAAAAGACCCTTCAGCGCAACGAAAAACTTCGTCACGAATTGCAAAATACAAAACATCCCGTGCAAGCGAAAGAAAAATAAATTAAAAAACGGCGCTACAAGCGTTTCGGGATAGCTCGCGATCGATTTTTTTTTTTAATCTCAAAACGTCCGCACCGATGTTTTCGATTTTTTCGAAAGTCCGAGGTAGGACTGCGCGTGTATGCAGCGTTAGAACCGCGTTAGATATCACTTTGAAGCACTCTATGGATCTATGGTCGAGGCTAGAAGACCGCGTCGCTCGTACTCTCGATAGTGGGGGGGTACGGCGCGCCTTCTTAAAGCTTCGCGGTTTTTTTCAAAAGCGAGTATGTTTGCCCCCACTACGAATGTACGATGGTCGATGCACTCTCTCCTTCCTTCTCTCTTTCTCTCCTGCGTATACCACCTCCGTCGTCTATCCCCCTCCGGTCCCCCTACCGCCCCCCGCCGCCGCGCCGCTGATATTTTAGCGTCGCGGGGCAACCCGGCTCTGCCGTCAACCCCACCAGATACAGAGGGGCAAACGACAACGAAGCAGGCACACCGCATGCTCGCGAGATTAATCCCCCTCTTGCTCTTGCCCGATGCAACTATCGCTATTTGCTTCTTTC